>OZ025252.1:34198254-34281324 GCA_964019135.1 Arenicola marina
TGATTTTGGAATGTTATCCATTATGGAAATCTGAAAATTACCTCCCATAATTTTTTAAAGAACGACAAAAAATCGTGAATAAACGGAGGCGTTAGTCCTTTTGCCAACATAACATGAAACGGGTAGGAAGAGCTGCATGATACAGTGGGTGTCGAGGCGATTTCCCCGTGGACATAACGGCGTGAGGAACCAAGGCCATTGACAAATGTTATTTCAATAGGTTGAGCCCGCATCATATGCGGACCGAGCCGTTTAAACATAAACCCAACGGTCGCGATTTCAGAAGTAATGTATCCTATAATGACATTATGCAAACCGTGTCATCTCACTGAGCACTGCCTACGGTTCAGACATACATACGGGTACTATAAGTACTATATATAGAGCCTGAGCCTATGTGCAGTGTCAACGAGACAGCGTGTGCGCCATGTGTGGCTGGAGGAACGCTAACCCATCTCTTCACGTGCGGGTCAACCACCGCTTCCGGTGGTTATTTTTCACGGTGGATAATTGTCACATGGAAACTAAAGGGAAACTGTGACAATTAAGTTGGCACTTAATGATGAACGGGGTAGTCGAGGAACAACCAGCGGGGAAACCCGACCAGATGCAAATGAAGTTGTCGTTCAACGGTTTTGCATATTCATGAGCTGTGCGTACCACTCGGCATATATAAATGTGCCGGTGGCCTATATATTGCTGGGGGTGTGAATGAAGACCAGCGGGGAACAGAATCCAGGCTGGCAGGTCTTCAGCTGGCGGCATCACACCAATTAACACACACGTAGTTCCATTCATTATAGGACACAAATGCTGTTTCATAATGGCTTGAACTGTAAAAGCTGATATCCCCTCTGTTTTCATTTGTTAGTTTTATGTCCCATCCTCGGTTGACTGAAATGTGTCAAGCTCTATATATAGAGCATTTATCTTACCTAACTTAGGCTACTTATACCTAAGAAGTTAAGGGTACATTGCGTCAGCCAGTTATGATATTTTAATCTATTTTCAAGCATATACATAGCAATTGTGCTTATAGAATTCATGTTTAGGTACTGACCAAAAATATTAACTTGAATTTGACATATAATCTTGATATTTGTGCATTTAAAATTTAAGTAGAACCATGACTTTTTCCGGGCACGCCGCTCTATGAAATTTTTCAAATATACGCTCTATAAGGGTATCCTTTTCATCATAAATGTCCGCTCTACAGGGGTATCTTTTTCATCATAAATGTCCGCTCACTCAGGCATCAAGTCACCCGCGACCGCCCCCCCCCACAACCAGATTTTTGTATAATAGTGCCCCCCCCCTCCCGGCGGGTGGGGGTCTCGTCAGGGTACGGCATAGGGCCGGCTCTGGCCGTGGGGAGCCGGGTATAGTTGACATCTGGGTCAGAGCCTAGGATTGCCTATAGATGTACACTGATGTGTCCGGTTTGTTTTATGTTGATGACCCGAGCATCGTGTCGTCCCGGCTGCAATGTCGGTGCACCCAGACGCCACCACTCTGGGTGCGGAAAGCACTGCCGCGCCATTATGGAGAGGTGGGGGGGGGGGGGGGGGAGGTGATTCACCGACGGCCAGCCAGCGCCGTTGACAACATACTCACTCACGTGGTCTGTTCCGGACGTTATTTACAAGACCGGGGGATCAACAGGCTGAGGGAGGGGGGGGGGGTGCAAGGAAGGGGGTTAGGGGCTTTGGTAGGGTTGGGGATAGGGGACGGTGGTAGGTAGGGCGTTATGGGTGTAGGGGGAACAGGGGCATGGTTAATCGAGGGTGTGGGGGTTGGGGCTGGAACTGGACAGCCGGGCTCGCATCTCTACCTCCTGTACTATATATATATATGTACTTGTATATATATAGAGATTCGGTAGGTAGGTATCTATCACATATATATTCAATGGTCTCATCCCTTGGGTAACCCGTAAGACCGTTATAACGTAACCATGGACTGATTATGATTGTGTATATCATAATCATTCCTTTCAAAAGCTGTTTCAATTTTATCGACATTACAAAATGTAATCATGTGTGGCGTTGTATCGAATCTCCTTGTGAGTAGTTTTGTATGGATCGCAATGGGTCAGTAATGTCCAACATATCTGCGGAGGGGCACGTTAATCCTAACATATTATACATATCATTGTCGGCTGAAGGTTTGTGACGCTCTTCAACGTAAAGCAGTCGGTATCTCCGTCGCTTATAAATAAGTCAATAACCGAGAGTGCAACGGCTCATGTCTATATATGGGAGCACTTACATCCTGTTGTTCCGTACTATAGTTCGTACGAAACTGGACGTGCCCCAGCGTGTCGTCGGTTTTGGTACTTGTCACGGTCCAGCGAGCGCACGCTGCGACGCATCAGCCCCCCCCCCCCTCCCCTCCCCTCCCCGCCCTCTCCACCCCCCACCCCCCCCCCCCCCACACCCCAATCCCACACCCCAGTACACAGACAGAGCTTGCCTTATAAAAAATCTTAACGAAATAAATGGCCTATGCGTTAGCGACACTTTCGAAAGCTCTGAGGGGGGGAGGGGAGGGGGCTCTGGCGGATCAGCAGAGACGTTTCCATCAATAGTCATAACCGTTGTAACGACCCCTGTAAGGTCTACATCCATTGAGGTCGCCCGTTTTTGAATGAATTTTTAATCAGGCCCGTACCCGCTGTGTATGCCTAAAATACGACTTTTCACAGGGATCTCTTCATGCGAAGCCGACTCGGTGAGGTAGTCGCTAAGAGACCCGGGTATTTTCGGAGCGACAAGGGAGACTGGCGGCTCAACGCTGTAGACTGCGCCAAACTAGACCAACAGATAGTCAGTTGTACAGAGAGCATCCAGGAAGTAAGTCGGTCTCTGGTTGTGTTACACTGGATGGTCTGTTTCTACAGGACACCGGACGCTAGCGGCAAGTTCAGCTCTCATCCCCAACACCCGGATTTTATATTGCTCCATATTTAGTCGTTTCATGTCATTGTTTTTTTCGCCAGGACTTCACAGCAGTTGTGTTTGGAGGAGCTGTTACACGCCATACCGATGATGTAATATACATGCAGGCATCTACATACACACTTTGTAAACTTCTTCCAGATGCAACTCGAGCAGGGATGACAGTGATGAGTTTGGAACAGGCAAGTGACAAGACCAGTGCAGCCCGCAGCGCCCCCTATACTCTAGAGAATTGAAGTGCGGGGCGCATGCTCGCCATGAAGAGGCTCGCGACAATCGATTCACGGCCGAGGGGTAACCAGACTAGATCCCGCCTCAGGTCAAGGGTCACTGCGGGGCGCGGTGGGGACAGCGAGTCGCTGCGGCTTATCGGTCGCCCGGGCAAGTGGTTGTCGGCCGCTCGGAGGGGTACATCACCGCCCTCTCGCGGTGTCACCTCACAGAACGACAGCCAACACGGCAGCCAGACGCCGTCACCCGGCGTCACCAAACATCGAGAAGAAGAACAAGGAGGAAGAGGAGGAGGAGGAGGGGGAGGGGGAGACGGAAGAGGAGGAGGAAGAGAAGATGGCGTGAGATGTAAAGTGGCATTAAGCTCGGCGCCACGCGCGAGACCGGGCTGCCGGCACCCGGGGGACGAAGTGTTGGGAGCAGGCTCGTGTGCGTCATGGCTGGGTGAGGCCGGAGAGCCGTCGCGACACGTCGCAACAACGCTCGGTGAAATAGACACGGCCGGCGGGAATGGCGCCGCGCAGTCTGGTTGCCATGGAGGCGACGCGATCAACGCGGTGACGGAGACACCGTCTTTGTCCGAAAACCAGGAAGAAATTGACACTAGCCAAGGACAAATCGGATCAGGTGACGAAGCGCATTTCCGGAACTGCGCGATCGAGGGGGTCAATATTGAAAGGTCGGAGCTGCCACGTGGCGGACGCCGGGTCAAGAAGTCAAAGGTCAGGCGCATTACGATTGTCAATGACCCGGGGTCATGGACGGAGGTGGTGGCGGTGGGTGCGCTGACGGTGGCCAAGCCTCGTGTCCTCCCGTCGCCAGCGTCTCTTGAGCGTATTGTCAACGAGGCGGCCCAGCGCGCTGATCACGTGACCGAGCAACTGGATACGGAAGCCGCTACTCGACACGTCAGGGACAAGTCCATATGTAAAGCGCAGGTAAAACACGACAACCTGGAGAAGAGGCGTGCGGCCGGGGTGGAGGGGCGGGATGGGGAGAGGAAGATGGTTGGTTCGCCAATCGCTCGCACCGTGGCGCTCCGCCGCGCGGCGACTCCTCTGACCCATGGGCCGTCGGGTTCCGCGAATTCTCCCCCGCCAGGGCGCGCTGTGCAGATAGGAAAGCAGTGTCCGACAGAATACAGCTTATCAATAGGTAGAGGTGTCGCGCGGCCTACTGCGCCCCCAGGACCCGCACCCCCGCCACCACCACCACGTCCCCCTCAGCCTGTACAGCGCCGAGCCGCCAGCACACCTGCTGCAGTCACCTACGCGAGGCGGCAGCCCCCCAACCCACCCCCCTCCCGCTCTCGCTCCGGCTCCCGCTCCCGCTCCACTGCCGCTACCACTACCCACCCCTCCACCCCCACCACAACCCCTCAGCCCGCGGCGTCGACCGTTACCGTGGCGGCTAGCACACCGAGCGGCCTGCCGACCCCCACCGCCGCCCGCCGCAGCCGTGGAAGGGTGGCTGCGGCGGTGGGTCGGGAGCCCCCCTCTCCGGCCGGTACGACCCGGGCCCCCCAGCCAGCCGTCGTGGCCAGCCAACAGGCCTGGGCCACCGACAGTCACCGTATCAGCGCAGCGGGCAGCCGTAGATCGATAGCCTTGCCAGCGACGCGCATTGCGCACACCGCCTCACGCCCACCCCCACCACCCTCACCACCCCCACCACCTCAACCATCCCAACCACCACCACAACCACCTCCACCGGGCGGGTTTAATATTCATGGCCAACCCAGGCAAAGTACAGAACTACGACAACTGTCAGGTGGGCCCCCAGTTGTCGCCTCGGAGTCGGATGACGATGGGCGGAGTAGCACAGACAGCGTTTACCTGGCCAGTTTGGATGTAGCGGAAGACGGGGGGACTGAGTCCCGCAGCCAACTCCGTCGTCACCGCCACCGTCGTGCAGTGAGCAGTGAGTCTGGAGCGGCCAGTCCCGTCCGCTCACCTAGGTGGACGTCATCAGTCTACGGGACCGCACGGTCAGAACGCGTGTTGACAGCCGCAGTCGCCATGGCCAGCATGAACTCGGGACCCCCCGCCACGGGTGGCAGCGGCAGCAGCGGCAGCGTGGGTACCGACGGCATGGGTTCCCATCCCTTGCAGCCTTACAACCACCATCACCAGCACCACCAAGTCCAGCAACAACAGCAACACCACCACCACCAGCAGCAGCAGCAGCAGCTACAGCACCACCGTCAGGGCCACCCCCACCAGCCCCCCGGGCACCCACAACAGCAGCAGCAGCAGCACCACTCGCCGCTGGGTCGCGGAGCTGGGTTGGCGACTGCGGTGTCGACCCCCCCGTCCTCGGTGGCCCTGTCCCCCCCGGGGTCCGGCGGCCGTCCCGCACCCAGCGTGTGCACGGCGCCAGCTGGCCATCATCCCCACGCCGCCGGGAACTACCACAGCGTACAGGGGGGCCTCGCCAGCGCCATGACCCCGTCGCCCACCCCCACCGCCACCCCCCAGGTCGCCATGTGCACGTCAGCGCTCACCCAGCAACAGGTCGCCGGGGTCCCCCATGGGGTCTCCCCTGCTGGGGTGCCCGGGGGCGGTGTCGGGGGTCCGATGACGGCGGGGGGCGTACAACGTTGGGCGACCGGCACTGTGAACTCACACCACCAACTGCTCAGCCCTCCCCAAGCGGCCGGGGGCGGGGCTGGAGCTGGGGCTGGAGCTGGGGCCGGGGGCGTGGGCGGTGGCGGCGTGGGGTTGGAAGACACGCGGTGGAGGGACAACCCCGCCTGGAGCAGGATTCTTGGTGTCACGGCGGGACTCCCACAGACCGGAGATGACCGCTCTCGCCCACCAGGCGGAGCAGCAACCACCGCGCTGACACCCCCTGGCGGCGGAGTGGCCGGACAGTTCGGGGATGGACGTCCGCTAGGGGGCGTGGATGGGGCACAGGGGCGGTCTACGTCCTGTCAACAGCAGTTGGAGCCGGTGACCCCGCCTCCCCCGCGTAGGGTAGACCTGGAAGGAGACAGTCCGCTGACCCGGGGGGTGCAGAACCCCTACTGCACCGAGCTGGTGTCTCCCGGGGCCCCTCAGGATCAGTCACACGGTGGGTGGGGCCGCCACGCAATCTCATCGGACTACTCCGGACTCACCCCAGCAAATCAAGCTCACGGTCAGGGTCAGGGTCAGGGTCAGGGTCATGGCCAGCGCCAGTCTCTGCCGTGGGGGGACCTCGCGTCGGCTCACGCCCCTAGCGGCCAGGGCAACAACCACAGCCACCATCATCACAACATCAACAATAACATCAACAACAGCAGCATGGCGACCACGTCGTCAGTGGCAACGCCTTCCCCGCCGGGGTACAGCTCGCGAGAGAGCGCCCCCCACAGCGCCATGGCGGGGGTAGCGCCCTACAAGGCCCACAGTACTGGGGAATGGACCCCCCAGCAGGTCGTACACCCGTACCCCGCGGCGTACGCCCCCATGCATCAGCAGCAGGCGTACATAGCCGGGACGCCACAGACCGGGATGCCGGGGTCCCTGGAGGGGGTACGAGGGGGGTTCCCCCAGGGCGGCCCAGGACCCCCCATGGCCCACTTTCCCTTCCTGGCGGACCCAGCCCTGGCCAAGATAGGTCGTCCCTTCCCGGGGCTGCCTCAGGTGGGTGGCTACAAGGAGAGCCGGGGGGTGGGGGTGGGGGTGGGGGCTGCGGGAGCCTCCAACACGGACTACAGCGCGCCGACATCCTGCCAGCAACAGGGGTACCCCCGCTTCTCCGTGCCCGTCCAGTACATGTCAAGCCTCATTCCCCAGGGACCCGCCGGCTACCCCCGGGCTGGCCTCAACCAAGTGGCCTCCGCCCAGGGGGCTCTCAACCCGACCCTCCACTCCCCCGGGCCGTGGTTTCGCCCCCCTCGGCAAGCCACCCCTCCAGGGACTGTGGTCCGCCCGGCGATGCAAGCACCCCAGAACCCTGTCCACAGAGCGGTCCTGACGTCACCAGGGAGGGGGCAAGTTGGCGGGGAGGACCTCTCCTGGGGAGCGGGGGCCGCTCCGCCCTCGTCCCCCTCCTCCCCACCCAGACTCCCCCACCCTGGCGCGGAGAACGCGAGGGCCCCGGGGGTGGGAGGCTACAGGACCCACCCGGCCCAGCCCACCCCAGTGCACGCCACAGCCCCCTTTGGGATGGGATCGGGGTACGGACCGCCGCCGCCAGGTGCCATGCAGGCGCCCCTGGCTAACTACCCCCAAGCCCAGCGTTTTGCCCCGGCGCCCCCTCTGCAGCGATCGTCACCAACCACCCCCCAACACGCCCCTCAAACTCTCCGCAATGGGCCACCTTCCCAACGAGGCAACAACATTCCAGAACAGCTGTACCAGCACGCCAGCCCTATGGGCTACACGACTCCCAATCTCCGCATAGAGGGCGGGGTGAACGCGCTTAAGTCGGCCGTGAACACAATGCCTACGGGTCCGGGGCCGGCATCGGGATACACAATAGGGGCTCCCCAACCCCTGGAACGCCGGAGCTCCACCCCAGAGGTCACAGGTCACACCCTTTCACATTCCACACCTCAGGGCTCACCCTCGTCCACCTCCTCATCGCCCTTCACCCCGTCCACCCCGTCCACGCCGTCCGCCCCGTCCACCCAGCCCACCCCCGCGTGTCCTCCCAAGGTCACCGGCCGAAGACGCGGGACTCGGAAGACCGGACGCCAGCGGGATTTGCGCTCACAGGCGTCCGGCGATCCAGGGACCATCAGTCCGGCCCTGATGTGCCAGAAGTGCGCCTTCCAGGCCGGCGCCGCGGCCGACATGCAAAGTCACGTGAGACACGCCCATTGGGAGCTCTGCGAGTCCTTCGTCTGCAAGGAATGTCTCTTCATCACCAAGGCCGCCAAGGATTACGAGGTGCACGTGCGCGATGTGCATCCGGGCTACCCGCCGGCCGCCCTGCTCCCCCAGTTGTTGCTGGACAGTAATTACCGGAACTGCGTCACACAGGCGCCCGTGGACATGTCTCAAAACGCTGCTGCCAATAACACCAAGACAATTGCTCAAGACGCGTCCGCGCCGTTCCAGGCCAGGTCGTCTGCTGTGACGTCGTCGGCAATGGCGGCCATTATTACCACGACAACCGCGTGGCAGCCTAGCAACGCGCACGTGGTGACGTCGCCGCCACCGCTGCTGCAGAAGGCAGTTGCCTCGGCATCGGCTAACCGGCATCAATTGGCGCCCAACGCCGTGCCTCTAGGAGCTCAGGACCCGAGAATGGCCATGGCGAGAGGTTACCTCCACCATCACCCGCTCAACATGCATAATAACAGTACAAACGGTAAAGCTGACAGCAGCGCCCTCATAGAAGGTTTACTGCTGATCGGGGCAAACAGCCGGGGTGCCGGGGGCGCCGGGGGCCCGCGTGGTACGGAGGCGAACAGCACGGGACAGGCACAAAGCAACGTGACTAGCCCGCCCAAGACCGCTGCTCAGTCACCCGGGGACTGGGATTGCCATAACGCCAGAGACGTGGTCGCCAACAGACAAGTCACCATACCACGGGACCCCCTCCACGGCGGCGACTTCGCATCCACTCAGGGCAAAGTTCAGGCTAACTACCACCAGTACGGAACTCACGCGCTGAATAGGCCTCTGCCTCTGGTCGCCGCTGACAGCGGCGCCTCGGTACCCCATTTTGCCTTAAACTCAACCGCAGCAATCACAACAACAACAGCAACATCAACAACACCAGCAAAACCCCCACCACACCCGCCATTAACGACACCAATGCCAGTTGGCGTACCACAGCCAGGACTATTAATGAACACCGGGGGACATTATCACCAACCATACCCTCTGCCCGGTAAGCTGTACCCAACTGCCTTGTACAGGACTCCAGAGGCCGTGTCCCAAGTGCCTTATCGCGATATTACGCCGCACGGGGGCGCTGGCGGCGGCCAGGGTAGTGATAACGGGTCCGAGGGCGGGTGTGACATTATCGCCGAAGCCATGGCCCAGTGTGATATCACTCCGTCCTTCGATAGCGTGGTGGGTGAACAGCCGGTCGGGGAGGGGAAGGTGGGGGACTCACAGGAACCCTCGGGGGGAGATCCCTTCCCGATGAGTCCCGTCACCCCAGCGGTCACCCAGTCAGGGATGCCACCCAACGGGAAACACGCCTCGTTGGTTGCCAAGACGACCGCGGCGTCTCCCGGTAGGGGACCCACAGACAGATTAATATCGGCCGAAGAAGGGTCGCCGCGCCATGAAGGTGGTAACATCGCTCAGGATCTCGCATTTTATTCCAAGAATACGGACGCTAAGGTCAAGGTCGTCTCAGTGTCACCTGTATTGTCGCAGGCCGCTCCTGAGGGTGATAACGGGAATACAGCGCGTGCGAAAGCCGCAAGTATTGGCGACGTCACGACAACGGTTCTGAGTGACGTCATCACCAAAGCGGGAGGAAGTGACGTCACGCCCATTTTGCTCTCCTGTGCGACATGCATTGCGGGCCGCGCGGATGTCGCCAACCTGGAGGTGGGGATGCAGTACATCTGTCCGCACAGGGTGAGCAGTATTTCTCAAGTGGCGCCCTCGAGCCCGGTGACGCCCCACGATGGAGATAGCCACCAACGTCTGGAAACTCCGGAGCGAAAGGAAACTCCAGTGCGGGATCCGTGTCACAAGGTTGCGACCTTGTCACGTAAGGCCCGGCGCGGATCGGAATCAGACAGAACTTTTCCCCAGGGACCGGAAGAGAGGGGTGACCTTGACCTTGACCCACATGGTGTCCACAGGGGGACAGCGGCGACAGATACAGAGGAGCCACGTGTTGAGGAGACCAGCGAGAAGGCTGAGGTTCTTCCGCCCCTCAATGGTCATTTGGCCTTGGTGGCCGCGTTACCCTCAGAGAGTGAGTCACGTGGTGCAGGGCGGTCACCAGGGTTACCTGCGGACGGTAAACAAGAGAAACGACAACATACAGACAGTCCACGTGACACATCCCACAATGCACCGCGTGACGACGAGGCCCCACTAGGTGTCGCTGCCGACGCCTCGGCGGCCCCGCGCCTGGTGCCAAGTCCTCCACGGGACCAGACCGATGCGCCCCCTAGCGGCGATCCCTCGGATAGCCCCGGTGGTCCGGACTCCTCCATGGATAGTGAGCACGACGCGGGGATGTCCGGCGGAAATCCCGGGACACCTGGGGCGGACCATCACCCTGGCGGTCACCCGGATCAGGCAGCGACCCGTGACCCGCCACCTGAAGTGGTCGCCCGCTCACCAGACGTCGCCAGCGCAGTGTCACCCCGCCCCCTGGCGATGTGCGCATCACCGGAACGTTCCCCGGTAGATGGCGCCACCCCTCGGGAGGCTGTCTCCGGCAGCAGTCCGCGTGACGTCACAGAACACGACGCCAGAGGCGTGCATGAAGGAATCCAGGACAACTCGCAGGCGAACCCGGTAAGACAAATGCTGGAATAACTAAAACGTGCATAGCCTATTAATAGCCTGGTCACTGTTCTAATTTCCTTTGCTATGTCTTATAACAGTTTGGGTTTGATGTTAAGTGATAGTAGTGAACTGCGTCGCTATTACTCTTTCTTATGATCATTCCGGTGTTTAGACACTTGATATGTCTTATCTTGTGTCCTGCCCTGCATATCCAGTGAATATACATCCTTATTGCATGGATGTGAATGCGGAGGGTAACTATACACAGTGGATAATGTTCTCAGTCATAAATTATATTAGGAGTAAGCAGGGGGGTGGGGGGGGGGGCACGAATTTCGCTCCCTGTCCCCCCTCCCGCACCCCCATTATTTGGTCACCCCCACTGTTAGTCAACAGCTGTTGACCGGTCCTTAGTTTGGAAGAGTTGCCTTGGTTTCGCCGTTACTTGTGTGCCCCCGCCCCCCACCACACTCCCACTTCTACCCCCATCCCCTATCACCCGACACCACTGACTGATGAATTATAGATAGAAGTAGTGAGTACAGTGGGCAGCCGGCCAGATTAGCCATTGCCTGCAGTACGCTTTATCGATCTGGGTTTTTCTGGAACGCCATCATGTATTCTATTATCCCTAACAATAACACACCCAACAACTGCCAACTATGCAGTTGGCACGCTGCAGTTTACTTATAAGTTACCCCGCCTAAAGTATCCCTATGCTGACCTCTACCCGAAGTGACACAGCGCGACATGGCTTTGACTTCATACGTTTCTGTTCAGTTGAACTTTCTGAAAATTAGTGTCACTGCTAATCCATTGTCACTACAGCCTTCCGTCCATGTGCTCTCCAGGCTTCACACCACACCACACTAAAGCAATGCAACCGAGCTCCCGGCAGAGGGCGTCCCCCTTTAAAGCTATAGTGATATGAGGAACGAGCTCCCTCTGCTGGCAGAGTGCGATGCAACATGACGGTGTATTTCAAAAAGAGATTCGGGATTCAAGATTCATTTATTTGACTAAGTACGCAAATACCACCGAGCCGTAGAACAGATAGTGAGCTTAGCCGGGAGCTGAAACGTTAAAGGTCGGTGGCACTAGAGCCACCCAACATCGTGATTTTATGAGTTATATAGTGACACAGAAACAACCAAAAGATAACAGTAATATATATACATTAATGCGTTAAGTATTAAAAACAAAGCCAAACACACCTCACATGAACCGCAATATATGTACTTAAGTTATTCAAACAATTAACTAACGGCAAATATAACAATGTTCGATGTGACACTCGAAATCACCAGTTAATTATTAAATTATCCTTAGTATATCGTGCAAATGCAGGTAAGCTATGTGTATATATTTTGTTTAGAATAAGTGTTTATTTTACAACTTTAACGAGGCTATACAACTAGTGGCAAGGTAGTGAAATACCATATAGTAGTAGCAAGTCAGGACTCGTGATGGGGACGGAATCTCGTGTCATGGTGATGATGGAGAGTCCCACAGCCCACTTGAAATGTACATAACTCCTCCACTGTTGAGCTGCTATTCGGGTAGTCAGAGTCATTAGTCTGGTGCCTTTTAATTCGCGCACGTTTCCCCCGTTTTGCCCGTGTTCAATGATATCAGGAGGCAAAAACACGATGTTCTGACCTTTGCGGACGAAATATTGATCAATAAAGTCGATATGTGCATTGTTATAGGGGAAGCTATCCAGCTGTTGACCTTATCGAGCCCCGTTATACATACCAGTGGGCCTTGCGGACACCCATGCCTTGCTGTGGCCCACAGCTCTCGGCTTGAGACTTGTGGAATTTCTATACACATATCGTCGGCACGTTTTATTTGTAACTAGGTGTACGCACCCGAACAGAAAGGGGCGATATCTAAGCTAGTAAAGCTAGATCCTAACCCCGCGCCCATCTTATAATCCTGTAGTCCCACCTCCTGTCCACAACAGCCCTGCCCCCCCCCCCCCACACCCCACGCCCCACCGGTCTCACCCCGCGCCACCCAGCGGTCAAGGAGCATGTTTACCGAATTTACAACCACTCCAAACTTTTCCGTTGTATGCACGCACACCTAAACAGCCGTTAGGGCTTACCATGATCATCCCGGGACCGTGATCCACCGCCCCACCCCTTCAGCCCGCCCCCCCCCCCTCCATCCCCCACCCTGTCACCCCCAACTCCAAGCCCCGAGTCTGGAGATGAGCTGCGTCATCATGGTGGTACAGTGTCACCACGTTGTGGTGGGAAGGGTTGTGTGTGTGGTGGCGGGGGGGGGGGGGCAGTTAAAGGTGTGCGTAATGACGGGGATGGGAAAGGGGCCCGGGGAAGGGGGGTGGATTGGATGCAAACGAGGCGGCTTTGGTCCAGGTTGGACGTTATATGACAGTATGATAGCAGGGTGACAGCTCTACTGTATTGTCACAGGCTACGTGTGTAGAGCAAACCGTCATAGTACTGTATAGGCTGTGGGGGTATCACCTGATTGGCCTTCAGACTGACGCTGGTAGGCCTAGCTACGACGGAAGTTCTCACTCTATGATACAAGTAATACTGCTGTAGCAGCCCTGTCTCGCAGCGTCTTTCTCGCCTTCTGATCTCGTTGCGATAATTATGGAATCCATTAATACGAAAGGCCACGGGGGGAGGGGGGGGAGGTGGTGGGGGGGTGATGGGTCAGCTGCAGCTGAGAGGGAAGCAGATGTGTGTGTGTGTGACGGGTGTGTGGGTGTGGGTGTGGGTGTGGGGTGGGGGGGGGGCGGTGAATAAGTATTACCTTTCCGTTTCTGTCTTGTTTCTGTCTTCCTACCATACATGTAGCGCGACATTTAAGCGAGACGTGATGTCTCTATGGCGACAGAGCGACATTCAAAGCGAAGGTTGCGAGCCCGCGTAGTAACTCGATTCAAGGTGAGGCATGCAATGTTCAACAACATGAGGAGGCGCTGCCCTTTGCCAAAGTGTAGACAGATAGATGTATTTAGTTCTATACTGTAGGCTCACAGTTACTTGTACAACACATATAAATAAATGAAGAAATATTAACACAGGAAATTATATTCAAAATAAGACGTTCAAAGCGGAGATAGATCATAAGTGAAAAGTTACTTGAGACCCATTTTTTGCGCAACCGAGCTAACATTTTGCCAAGGAACCTCTGTGGACAATGAACGATTTGGATAAAATATGCCCAAGATTAGATCAACTCGACCGGGTTTGTAAGGCCCCCTGAAAGCCTAACGGCATTTCGATCGATGGTTCGAGCCCCGCTGTGGTCATGTATGTGTGGTCGCAGGATAAAGATTCCTTTTCTTTCTACGAAAAGAGTAGGGGGTTACCCCCGGGGACATGGCTCCACTATCCCTTCCTTCTCCCATTGACGTGATATGACCAAAAGTGGTTAAAGCATCCTGAATATACAACCAACCGGGTTTGTAACCAGGGACCTGTTTAGCTGCAGCCGAGTGTTCTGTAATTCGGCCACGGAAGTTGTAACAGCAAAGTTGATCACAGTTGCCAGAGCGATCTGTTTAGGTTAGACCATGGTCAGAGACGCCAGCATTGGCACGTCACATGGCGGATGGAAAATGGGAAATTAGACACATTTAATGGCGGAACAACCTACATTTATAATGTATATACATATACAACAACGAGTCCGTATGATGAGTGTGTCCTGGGTGTGTGTGTGTGTGTGTGTGCGGCACACGGCTTGGCCAACGGCGCGCTGTGTTCGCCTCCACACACGTCACCGAGACCGGTATATTGCCGCTGTCCACTGTGTGCCATGGCTTTAATGGCAGTACTGACATAGAAATATGTTTGACATTCGATGGGTTGGGGACCCGCAAGTAAGCGACACCCCCTCCCTCCCGTCCTCCCCCGCTTCCACTCGCTACCTCCCTCGCCGACCCCCCCCCCCTCCACCCCCGTCGCCTCCGCATATGAATATAGACACACGCAGTATGTTCTGCCCATACACGTTGTCGTTTTAGCTTGTAGATCGATCGTTCGATCGCTAGTCCCTTCCACACATCTGTGGGATTGCCAGACACGCATCAGGCGTACCATACACGCATTAAGAATGCCAGGTGCCTCAAGTTGCGGCAGGCCCCAACTATAACATATTGATTATAGGTTTACTGAGGTCGGTCATGGTAAGCGTGACGGTGAGCGAGGGATTGGAGGGGCAGATGTTAGGGGAAGGAGCGGGTGGGGGGTGGTGGGGGGGGGTATACCTGTGTAACTGTACCGACCTATATT
The DNA here is from genome assembly GCA_964019135.1 of Arenicola marina. Classification (NCBI taxonomy): domain Eukaryota; kingdom Metazoa; phylum Annelida; class Polychaeta; family Arenicolidae; genus Arenicola; species Arenicola marina. The sequence continues at coordinate 34,213,138 of OZ025252.1, forward strand.
GCATGTCACGCTTCATTTACTTCACGCGTCGTGGTGTTCCGCTCTGCGTATCAGTGCTACTTCAGTGGCTCCGGTATATCCCTCACAAGCATGCAGAACACGCAAATTACATATGTAGGTCTAATGTCAAATATATATCCCGCTTAAAACAGCACCTTAACAGTAGGCACGGTTTAAAAATAGCCGATCGATAGCTGATGGAAAAGTAATGGACAAGGCAGCTTCCGGCGCCCCCAAGTGCACCTGATGTGACCTGTGCGTGTCTTTGGTACATACATATACAGCATAGCCCTGCCGGTACACCTGAAGGGCCGTGTCACGTGTAGACGGTACACCGAGTGCCGATGGTGTTGCGCCCACTGACAACTTGAACGATGACGATTGAAGCCATGCAGATTCATAGCTCTCCACCCATCGCATGACAGCGTAGTTTAGCTGGCTGTCATTTGTCATGCTTATGGGTCACTCCGTGGCCTAATGGGTAGCGCGTTAGTCTATTGTCGAGTATGCTCTGTTGGCTATTGTCGAGTATGCTCTGTTGGCTATTGTCGAGTATGCTTTGTTGGCTATTGTCGAGTATGCCCTGTTGGCTATTGTCGAGTATCCTCTGTTGGCTATTGTCGAGTATGCTTTGTTGGCTATTGTCGAGTATGCCCTGTTGGCTATTGTCGAGTATGCTTTGTTGGCTATTGTCGAGTATGCTCTGTTGGCTATTGTCGAGTATGCTCTGTTGGCTATTGTCGAGGTGCTCTGCCAGGCCAGCCAAAGTGGCCAGTGCTTGGTTCGAACCTCAGCTGTGCAAATGTTTACGTTTGTGCTGGATAAAAAGTCTACGTCTTTCTTCGCAAAGAGTAGGGTGGTTACTCCAGGAGGCATCTCCTCTTTACAATGATCCTGTCCATTGTCGCAGTATGACATACATTACATTACATACATTAACTCGTCCGACTTGAACCAACCAACCAACTTATTCATGAGGTTAAATAAAGGCCGGCACTTGGGTCCAACGGGAGTTCAAAGACGTTAATCACAGTATGTCTTGGCATCAAAGCATAATACCTGTTTTTATGCTAACTTGAGCAAAATATGTATATTATTATTGTATGCTAACTTGAACCATATTAGTATTTTTATTATAAGTTGAGCAATATTTATATTATTACTTTATTCTAACTTGAGCAATATTAATATTATTATTTCATTATAACTTGAGCAATATTTATATTATTATTTCATTATATCTTGAACAATATTGACCCTGTGAGGATCAAATGGATAACTTGGCCACCATGTTGGATTCACTCGTAGCATAGCGAAACGTGATAACTTGGCCGCCCTGTTGGATTTCACTCGTAGCATAGCGAAACGTGATAACTTGGCCGCCATAATGGATTTCACTCGTGGCATAGGGAAAGCTGACCAAACTCTTTTTATAACTTGTGTATGGTGTTTTTGCATTTAATCTGCCCTCAGTGACCCGATTACTGTGCCCTCCAGACCCAAAGCTTATGGTTGCCTTGCTTTCTTTCCAGAGCCAAGCCAAGAGACATATCGACACCTCAGCAAACGATCGCCCCGGGAATGAGGACATGAACGTCGACCACCACCTGTTGATACGAGCGCCTCTGGAAGCAATGCCGGATTCCCTGGACGTCCTGCCGCCGGTATCCCCACTGTCCGACTCCGGGTATCCGGATGAAGGATACGCCGCCTCGGATAGATCCCCACATCAGGATCCGGACGACTCAGACGACATGACTGATGATATCGAGTTGCATTCTTTGTCAAATGAGCAACAGGTGGCGCTGTTTGGGTTGCATGAAAAAGCGACCAGTTCAGATTATGGTGATGATGAAAAAGAGCTTTCGTCAGTTGATGGTGATAGTGTCGAGCGTTCTCCAGTTGATGGTGATAGTGTCGAGCGTTCACCGATTGATGGTGATAGTGTCGAGCATTCTCCAGTTGATGGTGATAGTGTCGAGCGTTCACCGATTGATGGTGATAGTGTCGAGCGTTCTCCAGTTGATGGTGATTGTGTCGAGCGTTCTCCAGTTGATGGTGATAGTGTCGAGCATTCTCCAGTTGATGGTGATAGTGTCGAGCATTCTCCAGTTGATAGTGATAGTGTCGAGCGTTCTCCAGTTGATGGTGATAGTGTCGAGCGTTATCCAGTTGATGGTGATAGTGTCGAGCGTTCTCCAGTTGATGGTGATAGTGTCGAGCATTCTCCAGTTGATAGTGATAGTGTCGAGCGTTCTCCAGTTGATGGTGATAGTGTCGAGCGTTCTCCAGTTGATGGTGATAGTGTCGAGCGTTCTCCAGTTGATGGTGAGAGTGTCGAGCGTTCACCAGAAGGTGTCCATGAATTAGAACATTTTACAGTTGATGACTTAGAACGTTCGTCAATTGACGATGATGAACTTGAGCGCTCTACAGTTGATGGTGATGGAAGGGAGGCAGGTGCAAGTTGTGACTCACCCCGTTACCATGGTAACGGCGACGAAGAACATGACTACAGCGACGAGGATTACAATAGTGATGCCGGCGTCGAGTTTTCTGACCACGAGGGCGGTGCTGACTACCATCATGGTGATGGCGCTAAATGCAGCGTTAATGTTCAACATGGACAACTGGAAATGGAAATAGATGAACACTTAGAAGAGTCAAATCATTTTGTTACCGAGAAGGCGGAAGTCACACATGAAATATATAACACGGTGCCATCGCCAAATGCAGATATCTCAAGCCCAGTGCCATCACCAAATGCAGATATCTCAAGCCCAGTGCCATCGCCAAATGCAGATATCTCAAGCCCGGGGCCATCGCCAAATGCAGGTATCTCAAGCCCAGTACCATCGCCAAATGCAGATATCTCAAGCCCGGTACTATCGCCAAATGCAGATATCTCAAGCCCGGCGCCATCATCAGATGCAGATATCTCAAGCCCGGCGCCATCATCAGATGCAGATATCTCAAGCCCGGGACCATCGCCCACGGCATATATCTCAATCAACGTGCCATCGTCTACGCCAGATATCTCAAGCCCGGCACCATCGCCAAATGCCGATATCGTAAGCCCGGTGTCATCGCCAATTGCAGATATATCAAGCCCGGGACCATCGCCAAATGCAGATATCTCAAGCACGGGACCATCTCCAAATGCAAATATCTCAAGCCCGGTACTATCGCCAAATGCAGATATCTCAAGCCCGGCGCCATCATCAGATGCAGATATCTCAAGCCCGTCACCATCGCCTAATGCAGATATCTCGAGCCCGGCAATATCGCCAAATGCAGATATATCAAGCCCGGTGCCATCGCACAATGCAGATATCTCAAGCCCAGGGCCATCGCCAAATGCAGATATCTCAAGCCCGGAACCATCGCACAATGCAGATATCTCGAGCCCGGCACCATCACCAAATGCAGATTTCTCAGGCCCAGTGCCATCGCCTGCTAGAGATATCTCAAGCCCGAAGCCATCGCCAAATGCAGATATCTCAAGCCCGGTGCCATCGCCAATTGCAGATATTTCAAGCCCGGGACCATTGCCAAATGCAGATATCTCCAGCCCGGGACCATCCCCAAATGCAGATATCTCCAGCCCGGGACCATCCCCAAATGCAGGTATCTCAAGCCCGGCACCATCGCCAAATGCAGATATCTCGAGCACGGCACCATCGCCAAATGCAGATATCTCGAGCCCGGCACCATCGCCAAATGCAGATATCTCGAGCCCGGCACCATCGCCAAATGCAGATATCTCAAGTCCGGCACCGTCGCCTAATGCAGATTTCTCAAGCCCAGTGCCATCGCCTGCTAGAGATATCTCAAGCCCGGAGCCATCGCCAAATGCAGATATCTCGAGCCCGGCACCATCACCAAATGCAGATTTCTCAAGCCCAGTGCCATCGCATGCTAGAGATATCTCAAGCCCGGAGCCATCGCCAAATGCAGATATCTCATGCCCAGCACCATCGCCAAATGCGGATATCTCAAGTCAGGCACCATCACCAAATGCAGATATATCAAGCCCGGTTCCATCGCCCATGGCAGATATCTCAAGCTCGGTGTCATCGCCAAATGCAGATATCTCGAGCCCGGCACCATCCCCAAATGCAGATATCTCAAGCCCGGGGCCATCGCCAAATGCAGATATCTCAACCCCAGCACTATCGCCAAATGCAGATATCTCGAGCACGGCACCATCGCCAAACGCAGATATCTCAAGCCCGGCACCATCACCAAATGCAGATATCTCAAGCCCGGCACCATCACCAAATGCAGATATCTCAAGCGCGGTGTCACCTCTTAGTTGTTCTGACCGGAACTCTCCACTGGTTTTTGACTTAAATTGCCCGGATAACAAGCAAGCATGGCCCGTGACGCTCACAACCCCATTACCATTGCAGCGCTTGGGTGAGCCATCTACCCTTGGCGCTGGGACTCTCCATAACATCACCACACTGTGGGCCGAGGGCGGCAGAGCCACAAGTGACGATGTCAGTGTGTCAATATCATCGACTGACTCGGCCGACGTTGGTCCACATAGAGAATTATCGGTTTTGCCCAAATATCGGACCAGCATATCTATTGATGACTTGGCTCAGCCGGACGCTGTTGGTGAGAAGCCCGAGGATATACTCCCCGACACTGAGGTCACGTGCCCTTCTGAGAGACCACGTGATGCCGTCCACGCGACACCAGATGCTGACGCCCAGCGATCGATGGAGCCAGCTGGTGACCTGACCTTGACATGCCCCAGCGAGGTGTGTGAGCCAGATGATGATCTGACCTTGACATGCCCCAGCGAGAATTGTGGGCCAGATAATGACCTGACCTTGACATGCCCCAGCGAGGTGTGTGAGCCAGCTGATGACCTGACCTTGACGTGCCCCAGCGAGGTGTGTGAGCCAGCTGATGACTTGACCTTGACATGCCCCAGTGAAGTGTGTCAGCCAAGTGAGATCACTAAACCACAGAGCGTGACATTCGCACAGAGCGCGACCTTTGCTGAGGAGAACTCCCTCGGATGTGACGTAATGGAAAGGGGGGCTCATTCACCTTGCCCACCACGCCCCGAGACCCCGCGTGGGGCAGAGGACGTGGAGGTGACGTCACCGCATTTTGCCCTTGACGCTAGCCAATCACGGGAAGCGCTTGACCTTGCCGCGGAAGAGATGTACGTAATCCGCTCATCGGACACCGGCCGTCGCCAGGGACACGCTTCCGGAGCGGATGTGACCTTGGCCGCATCTACCGACGCGCAGGGTCACAGGGTCAGAGCGCAGAGTCACGGGGTCGGGTCGCCTGTGGCCGTCATATACCGATCCAACTCGCACAGCGATCACGACGTTGGGTCACCCGTAGCAGAGATCTACCTTTCCGAGATTTACGAAAGTCACGTGACGCAATCTCCGGAGACGGATGATGAGGCGATCCAGAACGCTCCAGATCAAGGTGACTTTGGAAATCTGATAGAATCCGCGAACGCGTGGCCTCAAACTCCCGAATGCTCCTCCCCTGAAAGGGAGTTTTCTCCGAGTCCCGCGGTCGATGTGGGTGAACCAGCGAGTCCCGCGGTCGATGTGAGTGAACCATCGAGTTCCGCGGTCGATGTGAGTAAACCAGCGAGTCCCGCGGTCGATGTGGGTGAATCAGCGAGTCCCGCGGCCGATGTGGGTGAACCAGCGAGTCCCGCGGTCGTTGTGAGTGAACCAGCGAGTCCCGCGGTCGATGTGGGTGAACCAGCGAGTCCCGCGGTCGATGTGGGTGAACCAGCGAGTCCCGCGGTCGATGTGAGTGAATCATCGAGTCCCGCGGTCGATGTGGGTGAATCAGCGAGACCCGCGGCCGATGTGGGTGAACCAGCGAGTCCCGCAGTCGTTGTGAGTGAACCAGCGAGTCCCGCGGTCGATGTGGGTGAACCAGCGAGTCCCGCGGTCGTTGTCAGTGAACCAGCGAGTCCCGCGGTCGATGTGGGTGAACCAGCGAGTCCCGCGGTCGATGTGTGTGAACCAACGAGTCCCGCGGTCGATGTGAGTGAACCATCGAGTCCCGCGGTCGATACGGGTGAATCAGCGAGTCCCGCGGCCGATGTGGGTGAACCAGCGAGTCCCGCAGTCGTTGTGAGTGAACCAGCGAGTCCTGCGGTCGATGTGGGTGAACCAGCGAGTCCCGCGGTCGATGTGAGTGAACCATCGAGTCCCGCGGTCGATGTGGGTGAATCAGCGAGTCCCGCAGTCGTTGTGAGTGAACCAGCGAGTCCCGCGGTCGATGTGGGTGAACCAGCGAGTCCCGCGGTCGACGTGGGTGAACCAGCGAGTCCCGCGGTCGTTGTGAGTGAACCAGCGAGTCCCGCGGTCGATGTGAGTGAACCATCGAGTCCCGCGGTCGATGTGGGTGAATCAGCGAGTCCCGCGGTCGATGTGGGTGAACCAGCGAGTCCCACGGTCGATGTGGGTGAACCAGCGAGTCCCACGGTCGATGTGGGTGAACCAGCGAGTCCCACTTTCGATGTGGGTGAACTATCGAGTCCCGCGGTCGTTGTCAGTAAACCAGCGAGTCCCGCGGTCGATGTGGGTGAACCAGCGAGTCTCGCGGTCGTTGTGAGTGAACCAGCGAGTCCCGCGGTCGATGTGGGTGAACCAGCGAGTCCCGCGGTCGTTGTGAGTGAACCAGCGAGTCCCGCGGTCGATGTGGGTGAACCAGCGAGTCCCGCGGTCGATGTGGGTGAACTAGCGAGTCCCGCAGTCGTTGTGAGTGAACCAGCGAGTCCCGCGGTCGATGTGGGTGAACCAACGAGTCCCGCGGTCGATGTGGGTGAGCCAGCGAGTCTCGTGGTCATTGCGAGTGAACCAGCGCGTCCCGTGGTCGATGTGGGTGAACCAGCTAGTCCCGCGGTCGATGTGAGTGAACCAGCGAGTCCCGCGGTCGATGTGAGTGAACCATCGAGTCCCGCGGTCGATGTGGGTGAACCAGCGAGTCCCGCGGTCGATGTGGGTGAACCAGCGAGTCCCGCGGTCGATGTGAGTGAACCAGCGCATCCCGCGGTCGCTGTGAGTGAACCCGTGAGTCCCGCGGTCGATGTGAGTGAACCAGCGAGTCTCGCGGTCTATGTGGGTGAACCAGCAAACTCCGCGGTCGATGTGGGTGAACCAGCGAGTCCCGCGGTCGCTGTGAGTGAACCAGCGAGTCCCGCGGTCGATGTGTGTGAACCAACGAGTCCCGCGGTCGATGTGAGTGAACCATCGAGTCCCGCGGTCGATGTGGGTGAACCAGCAAGTCCCGCGGTCGATGTGGGTGAACCAGCGAGTCCCGCTTTCGATGTGGGTGAATTATCGAGTCACGCGGTCGTTGTGAGTGAACCAGCGAGTCCCGCGGTCGATGTGGGTGAATCAGCCAGTCCCGCGGTCCATGTGAGTGAACCATCGAGTCCCGCGGTCGATGTGGGTGAGCCAGCGAGTCTCGTGGTCATTGCGAGTGAACCAGCGCGTCCCGTGGTCGATGTGGGTGAACCAGCGAGTCCCGCGGTCGATGTGAGTGAACCAGCGAGTCCCGCGGTCGATGTGAGTGAACCATCGAGTCCCGCGGTCGATGTGGGTGAACCAGCGAGTCCCGCGGTCGATGTGGGTGAACCAGCGAGTCCCGCGGTCGATGTGAGTGAACCAGCGCATCCCGCGGTCGCTGTGAGTGAACCCGTGAGTCCCGCGGTCGATGTGAGTGAACCAGCGAGTCTCGCGGTCTATGTGGGTGAACCAGCAAACTCCGCGGTCGATGTGGGTGAACCAGCGAGTCCCGCGGTCGCTGTGAGTGAACCATCGAGTCCCGCGGTCGATATGAGTGAACCAGCGAGTCCCGCGATCGATGTGAGTGAACCAGCGCGTCCCGCAGTCGATATGAGTGAGCCAGAGAGTCCGGATATGGAAGCCCCGAGTAAAACGGGGGATAGAGATTTGGGTGAAAACACTGCGACCAGCGACACATCCGTTGCAGCAGGAGGTCAGGCGGACGGCGAACCAGATAACGAGGATAATCCGTTCCCTGTACATTGGCCGCTGGAGATGAAGAGTGACCACAGCACTGACTTACAAACATCGTACGATAGCCAGCACCCAAAAAGACAAAGCCCAGTTCATCATGCTGCTGAGTGTGTCGAAACAGTACGTGATATTACGGAATTTAACAAGTCAGTTCCTGAACATTCTGAATGTGGTGAAAAAGTTCGTGAAAGTACGGAATGTGACGAATCAGTTCCTAAAGCTACGGAATATGACGAGTCGGTTCGTGAAGCTACGGAATGTGACGAGGCAGTTCGTGAAGTTACGGAATGTGACGAGTCAGTTGGTGAAGTGACGGAATGTGACGAGTCAGTTCGTGAAGTTACGGAATGTGACGAGTCAGTTCGTGAAGGTACGGACTGTGACGAAACAGTTCCTAAACCTACGGAATGTGGCGAAATAGTTCCTGAAGCTACGGAATGTGACGAAATAATTCCTGAGGCTACGGAATGTAAAGAATCAATTCGTGAACATTCTGAATGTATCGAAACAGTTCCTGAAGCTACGGAATGTGACAAACCAGTTCCCGAAGCTACGGATTGTGACGAACCAGTTCCTAAAGCTACGGAATTTGGCAAACCAGTTCCTAAACCTACGGAATGTGACGAACCAGATCCTAAAGCTACGGAATGTGACCAATCAATTCTAGAAGCTACGGCATGTGACGAATTAGTTCCTGAAGGTACGGAATGTGACAAAATAGTTTCTGAAGCTACGGAATGTGGCGAATTAGTTCCTGGAACTACGGAATGTGACGAATCAGTTCGAGAAGCTACCGAATGTGACGAAATAGATCATGGAGCTGCAGAATGTGACGGAGTAGTTTCTGAAGCTACGGAATGTAAAGAGCCAGTTGGCGAAATTACGGAATGTGACGAATCAATTCATGTTACGGAATGTAACGAATCAGTTACTGGAATAACGGAATGCGTCGTCATAGTTCTTAAAGCTACGAATTGTGACGAGTCAGTTCTCGAAGCTACGGAATGTGATGAAACAGTTCACGAAGCTACGGAAAGTGACAAGTCAATTCGTGAAGCGGCGAAATGTGACGAAATAGTTCTTGTAGCTACGGAATGTGACGAAGTAGTTTCTGATGGTACGGAATGGGACAAATCAGTTCTTACAGCTATGGAATGTGGTGAGTCAGTTCGTGAATCTACGGACTGTGACGAATTAATTTCTGCTACAGAATGTGACGAATTAAGTTCTGCTACAGAATGTGACGAATTAATTTCTGCTACAGAATGTGACGAATCAGTTACTGCAGCTACGGAAATTGACGAAATATTTCGTGAAGATACGCAATGCGACGATTCAGTTTCTGAAACGACGAAATGTGAAAAGACAATTGCTGAGGGTGAGATTGATACTGCACGACACGAAGGAGAAGCCGGTGTACTCGCTGGGTCAGATCTGCCCCAACGTGGGCCAGAAAAACGCTCGCTGGCCACGCAGAATGATATGCCATCCTCTCCCGTATCGCCGCCCCGTCATCGCTTGGTGTCGTCACCGGACACTCTCCGGGGTCTGCACCCCGCCCCCTGTAACGAGGATAACATACCCCGGCATTGTCCACACACGCCTCACGAACCTGAGGAAGGTGGGCCTTCACGCGGCGGCGGCGGCGGCCCAGGACCCCAATCGCCCCCCGAGGAAGCCACACCCGTGGAGGGAGTAGCGCACGCTCTCTCTCCGCCCGCAAGCCAAGTCGTTATATCCGAAGAGGAGGTCACGGTGAAATCTCGTGAAGATGAGAGTTTGAAGATAGTTGTTGGGGACAGCGTCCCGGTCGCTACTGAACGCGAGAGTGAAGGTCAGAGCGAGGTCACCCGCGCGGAGTCGCGGCCCGTGTTGGCTGTGAAGCAGGTTGTCACCGGATGTGAAGACATACTGATACGACGGCACGATAGCGTGCCGACCAACGCCACCGGGTTGGAAACCTACAACAGCGATTCCCGATACCGAGCAGATCCGCTCTCCTTGCTGAGACACTGCGACTTACATTCCGGACTTTTTGACAAGCAACCCAGTGTCAGGATCAAGAGAATCCAAGTCGAGGGTTTAGATTTCCACTCAGATGGCGCGAACGGTCCCGTCGCCAAGCAACGAAAACTGAACGGAGACGAAGGTCAAAGCCAAGCATATGACGCCAGTGACATCAAGCATGTGAGGCCGGTGAGGCGCGGTAAAAAGACGCAATCCAGCAAAAGCCGGAATGGCCACTCCGGAAAGAGACCACGCGAGGTGATCGCTCCAGAGAGGTCATCCAATGGAAGTCAGCGAACGAGCGGCTGGACAGGATCCGTGGGTGGTTCGGTCAAGGACAAAATGGTGGACGACAGGGACACCGGTCGCCATTCCGGGACACCAGGGCACAAAGAGATCAGACGCCGGCGAGCTGACGACGATAGAACCGATAGCTTCTCACAAGACGGACGCAGGGGACAGAGGGCAGACAAGGTCGCGTCTCGCCATTCCAACGGTCTGGATAAACACCAGAAGGGGGAAGGTACCGCGGCACCGCTCCAATTCCCCCAGAAGAAGATTGAAGTTGGTAAGGGACTGTCCAAACTGAGTATCGTCCCTCACTTTTCCTTCATGGCCCTGAAGAAAGGGTTGGTGGCCCCCGGAGATATGTACTACGAGCCGGTGAGACAGCTGACACACAAGACCAGTAAGACCAAGGACAAAAAGGAAAAGTCCAGACCGTCTGCCAACGGCACGCGCGAGGAGCGCCATCATTACAAAAGAAAAGACAACACTTCGAGAAGCCATCCGAAACGAAATAAACCCCATATCGATGAGTCTACGTTGGACCCGAGCGAGCTACCTGAAGTGAGACCTAATTCCGGTGTGGGACGAAGGCAGCGACGTGACAGCGACAAAAAGATGGGCCCAGGGGTGCTGCCAGACGTGGGGCATGCGCCATCTAGCGGTACATTTTGTATGGTGGAGAATGCCCGCAGTTTGAGAGCGGTTGGTCTCGCAGTGGCGCCACCCGCGGCGGCTGCTGCACCGCTTAAGATGGCGATAGCGACCTCTGGCCTGTTCGGTAAAGACGCTGAAGTGCGCGGCCGTCACAACGCGCAAACTAAACACCGAAAAGACCGGAATTGCCCCGTTGATAAAGGCAACACGTGTGCAGATGATACATGCGAGCAGCTGGCAGCTGTTGGTGGTATTGACCGCGGCTCGTGTCCACAAAACGACACCCCAGGGCAGGCCGATCAGGGGACTGGGGTCAATACAGCGGCCACGGCTAGAGACGATCGCGCGATACCCGCCCTGGGGACGTTCAATGCGGCGGCCAGGGCTGGAGACGATCGCGCGCTGTTCGACATGGGGACGTTCGATACGGCGGCGAAAGCTGGCGACGATTGCGCGCTGTCCGACATGGGGACGTTCGATACGACGGCGAAGGCTAGAGACGATTGCGCGCTGCCCGCCGTGGAGACGTTCGATGCCGTAGCTAGGGACGCCGATGAAGCCCACAATGGCGATCAATTTGAAGACATTGCACCGGCTAGTGCTCCGAGTCCCCTACCACCCACCAGGCTCACACCCACACTGGATAACACCCATCACTATCCCATTAACGCGGCATACGAAGCGCAGGGTATCCCGGGGGACAGCCTGATCAGTCCCGGGACCTACCCCGGCGCGGACTTCTTGCTGCCGCCGCGTTTGCCTAGCGTCGGGCGCTCTCCTCCCAGACTAGATCTCTCGCCCTCTGGGTTATCCGTGGCGTGCGAGGTGGAGATTCAAACACGTGATGACGTCACGATTAACGGCTTCTCGGAAGATGACAGTCTGTGTGACGTCGAGTACAGTTTTAGTGACGAATCGCGCGACAAATCTGGTCGTCATGGAGGCGATGGTGCGCCGAGGGAGATGTCACGTGACGCTTCCGATTCCTGCGGCGCTGTACCCGTGACTCCCAGATATGGCGAACACGAGCGCCTGACAGCGCGGCGTGCCAGTGATCCTGCCAGAGCACCAGCACCAAGATCCGCGCAGAAAAGAACCAAGAAAAAGGAACACAAGTACAATGGCGCCGGCGGGCACGACGGCGGCGGCGGCGGCGGCGGCGGCGGCCAGCGGGAAGGCTGGTCCAACTGGCACCCCATCGCCGAGGGGGCCCCTGCTGGAAATGGAAAGAACTGGAAAGCCGTAGCCGCCGTGGAGCCCGAGGTGCCGGCTAAAAAACCCCGAATTGTCCTGAAGCTCACCAAAGATGGACTGGGTCCGAAACCGTCGGCCGACCCCCCCAGCCACCGTGACGACCCCCCCAGCGGCCGTGCGGCCCCCCTGCCCGCGCCGGCCGAGACCCCCCGCGTAAACGGGAAGGGCGAGCAGCGCCCCCACGCCATGTGGGAGTGTCTGCTCTGCCCCTACAAGGACGCGCGCAAGAGTGACGTTAGAGCTCACGTGGAGCGCGAGCACTTGGCCGCTTCTCGCGTCTTCTCGTGTCCCATCTGCTCGCACACGAGCCAGTCTCGCGAGACGATGAGCCGCCACGTGGGTCACGTGCACGGCGGTCTGTCGCACGCCTCGGTGATGAACAAGCTGCGCGTGGACTCGCTGCAGCGCGTGGCCGAGCTGCTGTGCATCCCAATGGATGGCCGCCTCAGCTGGTCCGTCGTCAAGGGAACGCTGGCCGAACTGTCGCGTTACCGTCGCTACGTCCGCCAGGCGGTCGACCTCGCCGATCACTCTCTCTACGAGTGTCTCGTCTGCCGCCGGAAGCTGCGCTCGCGCGTCCTCGTCACCAAGCACGTGACTCACCACGTGACCCCCGCCGGGATGAGTGACGTCACTGCCGGATGCAAGGCGCCGTGCAGGTTAAACGACACCCTGAGCAAGTTGTTCGTGTCAACTTCCGGTGTGGCGTCCCGCGAAGAGCCACGCGTTGCCACGGGTTACGACCGCCCTGCGAAGGGCCACCTCCGCGACGGAGCCAAGGAAAGCGCGCCTCGCGATAGGAAGAACGGCGCCAAAGCCAACGGGAAATGCAAGCAAGGAAAACTGAGTGATCAATCCAAAAGTCTATCGTGTCACGTGACCATGAGGGATAATAAGCTGGGTTGTATCATCAGACGCGTCGGGCCCAATGACGTCACTTCTCGCCCGTTGGGTGAGCTGGGCGAGAAGCACCCGAGGAAGACACCCGTGACACCGAGAGCGTCGGTCCCCTCAGCGAACCGTCAAGGCGCGCTGGACGTTCTCCGGAGTATTATCGACGAGGAGCGGCGAGCGGGATCTTCCTCGCCAGGCGGCGCCCCCAACGGTGGGGCTGAGGCCGCCAACCCGCTGAGCGGCGCCGCCACGGCTCGTGACGTCATCCTCTCGTCGGCGGTGCGTCGTTCTCAGGAGTGTTTCGGCGACGTCCGCTCCTCCACCGTCCTCAACCGGCTCAAGTGTCTGGAGCGTGTCCAGAACGGTGAGGACGTCCCTGGTCAGGACTCCCCCTTCGAGGACAACCCCTACACGGACAGCCTGTACCAGCCGCCGTCGGGGGGGAGTCGCGGGATCACCGGCCGGGGCCGGGGCAGGGGGAGGCCGCGGGGGCGCCCCCGGGGCAGGCCTAGGGGTCGGCCTCGCGGCGGGGGTGCGGCGCGGGGTGTCGCTACCTCCTACCTCAGCACCCCCGACCATCGGCCATACCCGCGACCCCACCACCCCGCTGCCCCCGCCTCGCTGTGGCGTGCCCCCTTTGTGACCCCACCGCCGCCGCCAGTGGTCCGGGATTTCAAGGAGATCCAGGAGAAGACTCACAACCTGTTCAGTCTGAGGAACGCCCAGACGTTCTGGAGCGACACCCAGCTGTCCATTCTAATCCCGGTGGTCCGGCTGCCCAGGCTGCCAGAGACCCGACCACACACTCCAGCCATACCACTTCCGGCTTCACATCAAGCTACCTAAGCCACTGTCTGCAACCCTCCATCCGGCTTCCACTGACGACGTCAACACTGCAATACTTTTCCTTGTTTTAGCCCAAAATTATTACTTGAAAGATATGGATTTGATTTTTTCGGTATTATTCCTTGTTAACAGTCGTTGGTTATTACAGACGTTTTAACATTCAAAACGTTTGACGCGAAATGTTTGATATAAAGAACGTAATATAGAAATAATTTGACCAGTGGACATGCGAACATTCTATAGTTTTAGCCATCAAATCAACTGGAAATATTCAATGTGCAAAGCATGGACGATTTAAGAAAGGGAACTGAAGTATTTCAATTATTGATTAATTGCAAGTAGTGATTATGAGGCCTCTTCTAATGGCACTATCGTCACCATATACTTGCCGATGTTGCATATATTTTAATTACTAGGTCTGTAATAGAAATTGTTTGTCACATCAGACGTTCCTAAAGTTGGCATTGTTGTCCAAAAGCCGTAGATATGGGGTCGATGATATTCATGGCAGGAACACCGTGTAAGTCTGTTCGTGTGGCAGGCGACACGCAGTGTACAGCCGCGAATTCAATCTTGTGATAATTAATCCGACAATTAAGTTGAAAAACCGAGCCAAGTGCCCTGGTTTCAAGTGGCCCATGGCGCCCGACGCTTCTCGCCGTATGCTATCAATGACGTCCATTACTTCCGCCATCTTTGAACGCCGTAAACCATCACCATCGACAGCTCAAACGGCAGCCTCGTGTTTCTGCTGGTCGTTGGGGGAAGGACATTGTGTGATGAGAGTGTTGTTGTGGCCCGTGCGGCCTTCGTCACCCGCATACTGCGCCATAGCGTCCGTGTAGCCACGCTAATACTACGGTATGATGAATCCCAATACATATTAACTGCTTTTGTTACTCGGATGTATATTTCTGTTTGATCACTATGCATAGTTATTCAGGATTTCTGCAAACAATACTAAGCAATGTCTGGTCTATAGAGATCTAAATGTGTATATATTAGATATGTTAGTAACCAAACTGTTTGTATTATATATGTTACGCTCACTGCTGCTCACTGAGTGCTTTAGGAAGCTGGTCTACAGAAAACATCCGGTGCCTTAATGGATATATTCAAGGTTGCATGATGGTTCCTTGGCCCAAATGTACTGCGTTTATCCTTGATATATATTTTTTCTAATGACCTGAAAATAATTGACGTGTTTTATACTTCTCATTTCAAAAAAAAGCAAAAAGCCATTTTCTAGAAGCAATTGTTGGCTGTCCTTGAATGACCTTGTGAGTACGGGTACACGTTTAATTAAGTAATGTTGGGTTTATATATGTATATAGATTATGGACAACAGTTTTTCATAATTATAATCTTGCGCTTGTTTCGCGCGAGCATGTGTAAATTTAATGTGGTGTGTTTTTATAATGAACTACGCGATGTCCTTTCGATGATCGATTAATCGATCAACCCTTCAAATTACACTTGGTGATATTCCCGAATTCCAAGCTGCTGCTTTCAACTTTAATTATGGCGCCACTGCTGATCTGACTGCGTTTTGCGAATTACATAACTGGTGGTCACATGCTGGTCAATGGCAAGCGGTGTGGGACATCTGCAGTCCGTCGAATAGTTGTATGGTAGCCACCATGAGGACAAGGACCCACGTCTTTGGTGCTGTAGATGTCATAAGTACGGCCTATTTCGCTGATACTGCCCAGCGTACCGCCTACGTACAATAGTTAAATAGCGCCACTAACTTATTTATTGTAACAAATAGTTAAAACCAGGAGTCCCTATTCTGTCTACATTGCCGCCATGGTTTTGTGTATAGTTGCCTGACCCCCCCCTCCCTTCCCCCTCTCAATCCGACTTCGTCTGTCAAACCCTCTTACCTTCTCGCACCTCTCGCACCCCTTCTCCAATACACCTACTCTCTACCACCCCAAGCCTCATCTCCTCCACCACGTCTGTCTCGTTCTTCGTTATTCTTTCTTTGCTTCCCCCTGCCCCCCCCCCCCCCCTACTCCTTCGCGCTCTCACTCGCTGCTTTCTTCCTCTCTGTATTGGCGGACAGACCTCTATAATGGCGGAGTGAGGGTGACCAGGATATCGGGTTAAGGAATCAAGTCATTTGAAGGCAGTATTAATGTTCACGCCTCATCACAGAACTACGTTTGACTCAATAAAATGTGTTACACATTTTCCTAAAATGACTAAGCTTTGCATTATTATGTTTGCACTATTGTGAACTGATCTTGTCATTGCCGAAACAACCAATTACCAATTGAACAATAGTCAAGCATATTACCAGTTTATGGGGAAGGGCGAAAGGGGGTTCTCGGAGGAGGGGTGAGAGGGGGTCCTGGGGGGAGGGGTGAGAGGGGGTCCTGGGGGAGGGGCGAGAGGGCATCCTCGGGGGGGGGGGCGACGGTGGGGCGGGGGGCGATGTCACTGGGCAATATAAAGGTACAGGTGCCTTGACGTTCTTGATTTATTTTAAGCCATTTTAAGGTCTCTGAATTGACGAGGGGGCTCGGGACACCGTTCCACCCATGTGAAACCACGTGGTTTAGAGGATATGCCTTAATCTTCTTCCACTGACGATTGGTTGGTTATATATTCAGGATGCTTTAAACCAATTTTGGTCATATCGCGTCAATGGGAGAAATAAAGGAGAGTGGAGCCATGTCCCCCGAGGTAGCCCCCTACTCTTTGCGAAGAAGGTCTTGAGATCTGTATCCTGCGACCACACATACATGGCCACAGCGGGGCGCGAATCACCGATCCACGTGCCGTTAGGCTCTCACGTGGCCAGAGCCCACAAGGTGAGCGCTCTAACTCACTGAGCTACCGGGCCTTTTTTTCCACTGACAAAATGCCACTTCGCATACCAGGTTTTGTTGCAACACATCGTGTCTAACAGTGAGGCCAGAATCACTAGACCGCGGATACCCGATGTCTGCCGGAGAGCCTTCAGATCACCTGAAGATCTGTCTGCTTGCCAGCAGCTCTATATTTAGCCGAGTGTCGTCACGGCAGAGGAGCCTCGTGTTTTGCCGATGTCCCGGCATAGGGCGTCCCACTTACGATATAGTTCCTCTGCATCACGTCAAATTTAACCATCAGAATTCTCCTTCATACGCGAAAATTGAAAATGAACGAAATCGAAGATATATTAGCAGTTTTGCATCACATACACTACTGTTTAGCATTTACTCGGTTACTGGTACCGTACCAGACTAATTCATTCCATTTTGATTAATTAGAAACCATGTTACTTTTCGAACTATCAAGAATTTTGTTCTTATGCGCTAAGACAGATCTAGCATTTCATCACACTTGGAGCGCACAGACGTACGTGTTATCAGACACATGCTCGGTATATATGTACTCTGTGTCTAGGCTGGTTCTCTGCTTTGTCGCATACAACACCACCACTAGAGAGAGAGAGAGACAGAGAGAGAATCACTTTTTATTTCGACCAGGAATCAATACAATACAATATAGCATACAGCAAAAAAAAGGAAACCAATTATAATCCTTGGTCGAGGAAACCACCATTATGATAGATTCGCTGGCATGGTGGCGTAGACGACCACCCTCCTGCAGCACACAGTGGGCGTGTTTTGAGACCAATTACAAAAAAACACATTCCAATATATATAACGAACGTGCTCATTACAAGTGAAAGTATTTTATATATAAACCGAAGCGGAGAATCCGCGATCAATCTAAATTGTAATAATTGGTCCTTTTGGTGAATTTGGATGGTGAAATCTGACCTACTCGCTTGTCTGCATTGTCCATCCTGCGTTGGGTAGCAGGTTAGAATGGCCCGACCTCTACCGGGAGATTGAGGAGAGGTTTATCATTCAGTCTGCGTGTGACGTCACATAATGCACAGATTATCCCGCCGAGTGCCTTCAGCACGCCACCCCAGGCTTTGTGCGTGCCACAGCCGCGCGTTGTGACACATGGATCGACAGGGTGAGACGGCTGGCGGTAACTGGTAATCGAAAACTACGGTATTGACCGGTAACTTTGCCTCTTGGCTTCCCAGAATTATTGAATTTGTTGAGCGCAGCGCGCGCTGGTATAACATGGATAATTTGATCACATCATCGAGTTTATTACAAGAAAAGCGTAACACGCGATAGCTATGTTTCTGTGTATAGACTGCCCCAGTTTATGACCTGGTCTGGACCAAAAAAAAAGTGCGCAATATATCTATAAATATAAAGTGGCAATCAGTTACACGTCTCGTGTAACGTGTTCTGTTAACTATACTTTCTCTGTGTAACGAGGTTACCGATCGCGAATACCTGTCTTCAACAGGAATGAACGGCCACAGCGACATAATAGGCCTCGTGTAGAATCCTGTCGTCTAAATCTTATCTCGTATCCAGGCAACAAAGATGGCGATTTCCTCGTTGGGAAAATTACGAACGGGGCCACATTCTGGCCAGTCATCACCCACAGCTTCCAATGGCCCCTGGCTGTATCAGAACTGGGTTATTCTTACCGGGGGGGATGGCAAGTTGTTCGGTCTTTCTCCGTGACGCCCAGCTCCCCACATCACCAAGTTATTTGCATGCGTCTCGTTCTATTGATGGGTGGGAGGGAGGGGGGGGGGGGGCTTGGTCTTTAATGGGTGGGGGTGGGGCCTAGTCACTTGAAAAGGGCGTCTCTTGACGAATAGGAGGGTCTGGGGAAGGGGAAATGCATTGAGTGTGTGTATAGGCCGTTCTGTGCACACAAGGGCTAAACTGGGCCAAGGAACACCCCGAGACGATGAAGGATGAATGAATGAAAAATGCCCCATCGGTGCTTTCCGGTTACTCGAGGACTTGCGATACTATGGACCAGTAAATACTATTATATCAGCCGTCTCAGACTACTGACACCCGCAATTTAGCAATTTTGAAAATGTGCATGAATTTATGACATGTGTATGAACTATATTTACTGAGTGCTAGCTTATTTACTGAGTGAAATCGTAGGCCATCAGACATGCTTGTCTCTTCACTGATCGACATCCTAGGCCATCAGACATGTTTGTCTTCTCCCTGAGTGATATCATAAACCATCAGACATGTTTGTCTCCTCACTGAGTGACATCGTCGGCAAGCAGGCATGTTTGTCTCTTCACTGGGTGACATCGTAGGCAATCAGACATGTTGTCTCCTCCCTGAGTGATATCATAGCCCATCAGACATGTTTGTCTCTTCACTGAGTGACATCGTCGGCAATAAGACATGTTTGTCTCTTCACTGGGTGACATCGTAGGCCATCAGACATGTTTGTCTCTTCACCGATCGACATCGTAGGGCATCAGACATGTTTGTCTCCTCCCTGAGTGACATCATAGGCCATCAGACATGTTTGTCTCCTCAATGAGTGACATCGCAGGCCATCAGACATGTTTGTCTCCTCACTGAGTGGCATCGCAGGCCATCAGACATGTTTGTCTCCTCACCAAGTGACATCGTAGGCCATCAGACATGTTTGTCTCTTCACTGGGTGACATCGTAGGCCATCAGACATGTTTGTCTCTTCATTGAGTGACATCATAGGCCATCAGACATGTTTGTCTCCTCACTGAGTGACATTGTAGGCCATCATACATGTCTGTCTCCTCACTGAGTGGCATCATAGGCCATCAGACATGTTTGTCTCTTCACTGAGTGACATCGCAGGCCATCAGACATGTTTGTCTCCTCACTGAGTGACATCATAGGCCATCAGACATGTTTGTCTCCTCATTGAGTGACATCATAGGCCATCAGACATGTTCGTCTCCTCACTGAGTGACATTGTAGGCCACCATACATGTCTGTCTCCTCACTGAGTGGCATCATAGGCCACCAGACATGTTTGTCTCTTCACTGAGTGACATCGCAGGCCATCAGACATGTTTGTCTCCTCACCGAGTGGCATCATAGGCCATCAGACATGTTTGTCTCCTCACTGAGTGACATCGTAGGCCATCAGACATGTTTGTCTCCTCACTGAGTGACATCGTAGGCCATCAGACATGTTTGTCTCCTCACTGAGTGACATCGTAGGCCATCAGACATGTTTGTCTCCTCACTGAGTGACATCGTAGGCCATCAGACATGTTTGTCTCCTCACTGAGTGACATCGTAGGCCATCAGACATGTTTGTCTCCTCACTGAGTGACATCGTAGGCCATCAGACATGTTTGTCTCCTCACTGAGTGACATCGTAGGCCATCAGACATGTTTGTCTCCTCACTGAGTGACATCGTAGGCCATCAGACATGTTTGTCTCCTCACTGAGTGACATCGTAGGCCATCAGACATGTTTGTCTCCTCACTGAGTGACATCGTAGGCCATCAGACATGTTTGCCTAAAATATGGGCCCATGGCCAGTCATAAAGTAGCCTTATAATAGATATCGGTGTGCTTGTCTACCTCTCTGCGCTTTACCTTAGTGAACTGAAGTGCTACACCATCGACTTGAATTCCATCAACATGACAGCTTGTTGTGTGTCATGTTCGTTTCTTTTTTTCATTTCAACAGAAGTTATTGATTATTTATATTATTTTAGGAGTTATTTACACTTTGGCCTCATGACGTGATTAATATATATATATATATATATATATATATATATATATATATATTGGCATATAGGCATATATATAGACCATAGGCCATGGGCCATGGTAGACTGTGTGTTACAGGCGTTTTGTGCTGCAGGATAATGTAAATCATATCTTTTTTTTCAACCATTGTATTGGTTATATCAATATATGGTATATGTGGAGAGATCCTGGCGGACAGACAGGCCTAGGGGCTAGGGGCCGTATTCCGAAATCCTCTAATGGCGTAGCCTAAGTGGCGATTATGAATACGGCTCCAGGAGTTTGTTCCGAAGTGTGTCGTAGAACTGCATTCACCACCACATTAAATTATTCCATTGGCAGGATATATGAATCTCGGTATCATAGCTTATGATTACGTGGATTAAAGCCCGAAGCCGATGAATGTTCCCCGTCCAAGACTCTCCTTGACATTTACAGATTTTACCCTTTTTTCAGCCACATGTTTTCGCTTATTTATATACTTATTCGTCCTGCAGACCGGCGACACCTGTCTCCACAGTAAGAGCCACACGCTCATCCAAACCCAGCTGCGTATTGTAACTTTCATCATCCAGGCCCCACTTTTTTCTATTTGTAAAAGTTGTTTGACGATTGGCTAATTTCCTTCGCCTTTCCCAAAGCCGTAACCGTTATTAGCTGGATGTCGCGTGTCGATGAGATGATCCTAGACGTCTCTTTGGTAACCAATCGAAGTAAAGTGGGATTTTCGTACGGTAAAATTGGGGACAGGCTGAGAGTAAACTCATGGTAAACACTGACATAGGTGTATACCTATAGTAAAGGCAGCATTAGTTTTTCACAGTTTATTTTCGTTATTGTAGAAGTGTAGACATATTGTTCATGCTTATTATTTTCAACAGTTAGAAAAATGTCACCTTTTTGTTACACAATTTAATGAAGAATTAATTGTGGAATAAATTAAGAATGAAATATAAATTAAATTAAGAATGAATTATTAATTAAATTAAGAATGAAATATTGATTAAATTCAGAATTAAATATTAATTAAATTAAGAATTAAATATTTATTAAATTAAGCATTAAATATTAATTAAATTCAGAATGAAATATTAATTAAATTAAGAATTAAATATTAATTAGATTAAGAATTAAATATTAAATAAATTAAGAACTAGATCTCAATTCAGCCAATAATTAAATGTTAATTTATTAGGAAATAAACGTCAATTTAATTAAGAATTTAACGTTAATTTCATTAAGAATTAAACGTCAATTGAATTAAGAATTAAATGCCAATTTAATTAAAAATTAAATGCCAAATTAATTAGAAATTAAATGTCAATATAATTAAGTATTACATGTCAATTTAATTAAGAATTAAACGTCAATTTAATTAAGAATTAAATGTCAATTAAATTAATAATTAAATGTCAATTGAATTAATAATTAAATGTCAATTAAATGAATAATTAAATGTCCGTTTAATTAAGATTTAAATCTCAGTTTAATTAAGAATCAAACGTTAATTTAATAAAAAAATAAATTACATTCATTTACGACGTTAATGTTGATCAATTTATTTAGGAATTAAATGTCAATATGATTTAGCGGTGTACTTTTGGATCGAGAATGTTCAACGTTGATGCTAACGTGATTTTTTCTTTTAGTCTTGTGAAATATGATTGTCAAGTAGATTTAGGCCTGCAATAATCAATGTTTCTTCTCATCGGATTTGGGGTGGTCTGCTCACAAAAGTCTGCCCACAAAAGTCCTCACAAAAATTGCGACTTTTTTTCCAACTTTACCGGAGCACTGTTTGCTCTATGGAAAAATATATTCCACAATTTAGACACAATTTTTAACGTTTCACAATCACCTTGTAGTTATGTTTATGTTTCAGTTTTGTCAATGGCCACTTTGGTTGCAAGTATAGATGAGTTACCCGCTTTTCAAGAATCTTGACATTTGTCAAGTCTGCGGTCTGGTCTCGTCGACAGCCCACCGCCACGTGGCGCGCTCGCTCCCCGGGGAGCTCGCGGGGTGGGGGGGCGGCTGTGTTAGAACCTAGTGGCGGTCTGGACGGCAGGGTGCGCCATCTAGCGAATGGAAACTTGTTCGGCGGCAAGCGAGAAGGAGATTGAGGCGCGATGGGTATGGTAAGCCAAATCATCCATGGTCGTCAGAAAACAAGTAAAACGTGCGTGACCGCCAAAAAAGGGGGCTAGAATGTCGGTGAATCAGCCATGTCACAGCCCACGAAATAGATTAGTAGAGTACATTGTAGGCGGGATTTATACGTCAGCTATATTGAAACAATGGTGGGCTCTAACATCAAAGAACAATCAGAAGATAGACTACTTAGTGTTGGTCTCAGTGCCGCCATTTTGTTTAGCTCCAGGTTAAAATGGTTTATGGACGATAAACAGATTATAATGTGTTTCAGTAGGAATTTACATTTTGTATTCCACGAAATCATTCGTTCGTCAGAGTAGCAAAACTGAGTTCGGATATGCCACCGGAGTAATCGGCGCAGATATTTGGAGCATGCGCACTCATACTTTCCGCTCATGTGCAGCTCAATATAAACCGAACGCAAAATGCGCGGTCCGCGTGAATGTTGCACTTGCTGAACTGCACAAATCATGAAAATCGTTAAACAGTGCCACGAAATAAATCGACGGATACGTGTTGTGTTCATTATTTTATTCCAGTTGTTATAATATTATTTACAGATTTTTTGCAGGTCGAAATACTACTTTAGATATATTTTACGTATTGTTGGGCCTGGACGCCATATTGGAAATCCTCGTGATCCTCCTCTGGGTGGGGAGTAAGGTCCGGGAGTAAAATTACCACGTGACCGCGCTATCGGACCACAATCTCGGTTATGCACTCCGCGGAGTTCGACTACTCCGCTCGCATGTTACCCGAACTCACCCCTGAAGTCCGGTGGGGTTATGTCCGGGGGCTAATTACCCAATGCTGTCACAATATTGACAGGTGAGCTTTGATGCCGTGTGTAGGTATCTGTGGTCGAGGGCGTGTATTGTTCTCATGGTTGAGTGCTTTTTGTTGAGTTCAAGCAAATGATCAGAGGGAATCTGAGTCAATATAACAGCACATGCGTTTGTATTCCCCTTTGACGTCACTTTCTTGGCTCCCAGAATTTAAATCGGGGCGTTATAACAGAGGAACGTAAGAGAGTAAACAATACCTCAGCTATGTAACATCGGCGGAAATATATGGAATCACCTGTAACGATAGGTTTATACCAGTGTCTGATCTTAATAACCTCAGTAGATTCTGAAGGTTAAAGATTGAACGTCTCGCGATATTGCCTGGTCATTTAATGACGTTTAGATAGTTTGCTCAACGCACAGTTGATATCTCGCGACCCCGGCTTGTGACGCAGTAACTTGTTGTCCTCGGGTCAAGTCATAACAGAAAATAACAATGGACGCTTTTTACCTCGTGTAGCTTCCACCTTTCTATTTTAATTATTGGAGTTTTCTTTATCGAGCTCTACGTGAGCTATTTTTTTGCATTGATATATAAATCTTTCCGACGGCGCAAGATCTCATGTTTAATGAGATCTTTACCCAATTAAACGTTATATACCATAGAGGAGTTCAGTTAGAATATATAGAATTAAATTGTTTTTCCGTCATTCGACAGTTTGCATGATCGGCCGTCCATACTAATGCCAACACCGCCATCCAGCGGCGTTATACATTATCATTAATATTTAGGTCGCGTCTTGAATCTGCGCACCCGGAGGAAGTCTGAGGTGGAGAAGGTGTGGATGACAGGGTTGATGATTACGTTGCCCGGGGTGATGAGGACGACAAGCCAGGCGTAGACGGCGCGGTCGATGTGCCGCCCGCTTAGCGCCATCAGCTGCATCACCAAGACACTGAGCCAGCTGAGGATGTTGGTGGACACCGTCAGCAGACTCCTCACCATGGCGACGCGGCGCGCCCGTAACACGTGCCGGTTCTGCACGCTGAGGACCGCGTTGGATTGGCCGGGTCCCACCAAGGTCCTAGCGATGGGGATGTTCATCACCAGGGTCAGCCCGCAGAGAATGGAGTTGTAGATGATGAAGGTACCGACGATGTAGCCGGAGTTGTTCTGACCGCTGCTGCCGAAGTGGCTGGAGGGCAGGCACATGGCGTTCTCCATGCTGAGGATGGGTGGGAAGAGAGGCAGCGGCGTGAAGGGGGCCAGCGCCACGGCCACGTGGACGACTAGCGCCGCCAACAGAAACATGGAGACTGGGCGGACACCCAGCTTGTACCGCCGCGCCGCAAACACGATGCCCAGGAAGCGGTTGACCGTGATGAGGGAGAGGATGAAGAGTGCCATTTGGAAGGCCAGGAAGTAGACCACCCCGAGGAATTTACAGAAGAAACTGGCGCGCCAGAATCGATCCACCAGGACATAGGTGCCCTTGAAGAGCTGCTGCACGACGGATATGGACAAGAGGTAGAGGGACATGATACCGTCGCAGCCGCAGAGCGCCGTCAGCAACAGATTGTTGGTGTCCCGCGACTGTTTAAACCGCCGCGACCACCACCAGGCAGCGACACCGTTGGCGGACACGGCTGCTGGGGACAGGATCCAGCAAATCCAGGTGAGAACAGGGCTGGCGATCAGGTCCGTGCAGGAAGAGATGGATATATCTCGACGCGGTAGACACTCGGACTTGGGATCGGCGTAGCAACACAACTCGTAGAAATCACTCTGGAAGTGAACCACCGAGGGGAGAATCGTGTGGAGAAAGACGTCGGACGCTATGACGAACATATCGAGCGGGTTACCTCGCATGTCGAGGACGGTCAGTGCTAATAGGTCGCGAAACACTTCCCCGGATAAATCGACCATCTTGTTTCCGCTGAGATTGAGACTCTGAAGTCTGTGTTCCGCTTCCCAGTCACATGACCAAGCTGCACATCCTTGACCTTGTTCCATATCGAAGGCCAGATTTCTCAAGGCTGTGGCGTCAATATGAGTAATTTCGTTTTCTGCCACGTTTAGCGTAAGGAGCCGTTTCAAACCGACCAGAGACAAGGAGCCAAGCCTGTACAATGAATTGTGTGAAAGGTCAAGGTCGAGAAGGTCACCCATCGTAAGGAGGGCGCCGGGCGGAAGGTCAATGATCCCAGTGTGTGATATAGTTAGGAGCTTCGAGTGTACAAGACGCGATAACGCAATCTTCGGGAAGATAACCAGCGTGGGTTGATGCGTGAAGGTCAAGGCCATCGTGCTGGTTGACAGCCCTTGGAGGGCAGTTGGGTTGGCGCCACGGCACGTGAGGGCGTACCCTAGACAGCTGCAGTTTGTCGGGCATGGCATCACGTGACACAACGCCTCGTCGTCTCCAGATAGGGGACAGTCCAGTTTGCCGTCGCAGACATGATCTTTGTGCACGCATAGGTTATCCAGCGTACATTTCAGGAGCATTTCACAGGTGACCTGGGTACAGTTCAGTTCGTCCTCCCCCCGCGGGCAGTCGGCGTGGCCGTCACAGAGGCGATGGTGCGGGACGCAGTAACTGCCGGGACACTTGGCGTTGTCGGCGCACTCGTGCTGCCGGCAGCTCGTCAGGTGGGAGCCGTCTCTGCAGTAGGCCAGTCCGCCCCACTGGTCCATGTCCAGCACACAGACCTTGTGCCAGGGGTAACACTTGCCGTAGAACCCGGCTCGACAAGTCGTGTAACCGGGGAGACGGCACTGCGGGTCATAATGGGGACCAGGCCGTGATTGCCAGGCCGCCATCCCCGAGTCGTCTTCGTCTTCACCTCCCGGGCAATCAACCACAAGGTCAAACACGTACGCAGCCGGGATTCGAACCCCCGAGCTACAGACAAAGGCGGGTTGTGACAGTTGGGACCTCTGAGCTGCTGTGCTGGCCCCGGAGAGAAAAGCCTCGTCTATCGTGAGGGTCACGTTAAGGGCTTGATCATGACGTAAGTTCCGGTCACCACAGGATGTCTCGTCGGATCCGCCCGGACAGTCCTCCCGGAAGTCACACATCTTGGAGACGGGGATACAGCCGCCCTCGGCGCACCGGAAGTGGAGACTGTCGCAGACACAATCTGGGCTCTGACACCGCCGCAGACAGTGTGTCAGAAGCGCCCCCTGGTCCGTGAGATTGGTCGGGTGAGCACATGGCATTGCGCAGTCTTCCTCATCGCTAGCGTCTTCACAGTCTGGGTTACCGTCACACCTGTAGAACTCCAGCAGACACTCGCCATTAACGCACTGGAAGTGACCCGCCCGACACTCGAATATTGCCGGAGCCGCTTCTCGACTCATCCAAACTACCGATGGTTCCCCGCTGTCTGCTGACGTCACAGATATGTCGTCGGCGAAGTACTTGAGAAGCAAACGTTTGCGGTACCATACCCCAGCTTCTTCCGATAATAGGAGAAATGTAAAATCGCCTTGCAAATGTTCGAATTTGTCGGGAAGGTAGGTCTGTATGTGGAGATATACGAGGTTGGCTGGAGGAGGTACTATTTGTGGGTATTCCATTGACATGGGCAGACTTGTGGTGATTGATGTCACCAGAGTGCACCGGTCAGAGACCAGCACCCAACCTGACGGACACGTGAAGGCAGCCAAACTGACGATTGAGCGCGACTCATTAGTGATCACCTCTTGGCAGAGGGCCATGGCGCCTTGGATCCGCATGTCGCACTCCACCATCACCCAGGTCACCAGCCGGGGCCCGTTGACGATCGCAGCGCCACACAGCGAGGAATCCGTGTAATCGTCCATGGCTGTGAAGGACTGTGTCGACGACACGTTCAGCACGCCACCAGGCGGGCAGAAGCGGAACCCCTCCTCAAAGTACCTCTCCTCAAAGCAGTAAGATCGCTTGGGGAGGCGCCAGAGGTCTTTGGTATCATGGAAGCTGTTCTGAGGTTGGTACCCCACGCTTGAGTGGTCGACCCATCGCCTTCTGTGATTCACCAACCCCTGAGCAAAGCGGGATTATGTGAGATTGCGACTACGATAGAGACAGGCATAACGATTGTTTTGTACCTTGGGCCTGAGGCCATTTGGTTATAAATAAACTAAACGTAAAACCTAAAAGCATAACGACCTGTCGGCAGACAAATAAGGAGGGACAGTTTGGGAAGCGTGTGGCCATATCACTTTAAGTGTAACTAATATTTTAACTTTAATAATATATTAATAATATATGGATACGCGAAGGGCGTTGTATCTTGAAATCGATGTTAATGTCATGACGAAGTTAGAATTACAATTTATCTCGATTGGACAATAGATATCACACAAATGATGTCCTCAAGGCTAACATAAGTGTCGGGGTAGTTCCCTTGAGTGTATTACTTTAATGGTAACTTCCACCAGTCCTCCCCAACTTACGTGGAATCCGATGAAGATGGCTCTGATCGTGTTCCACCCCATGATCGAGTCGTCGATCCACTGCAGAAACTTCCCCCACGTGACCTCCTCTTTGACCATCATGAGATCCAGGCCCTGGGTCCGACACCGTTGGCGTGCCAGGTTCCAGCTGTACCGCCCCTTCCCGGTCGTGTTAGCGACAGACAACGCCCCGCCAACCTCCTCGATGGCATGGAGGGTGAAGTTAACGTGTAAAATACACGTGGACTGATGGCCCAGCAGTTTACCGTTCTCATAGTCGACAAGCAATCCGACGGGATCTGACTGACCAACGACGAGAATCCACGAGATCCCGCGTGGATCTCGCAACTGCTCGAACGACCAGCGGTAGCGAATGCTTCTACGAAAAGAGATGAGAGTTTGGACAAGTTCGACCTCTTTAAAGGCGCACGATTTTCCTTCCACGGAGTCGGCGATCTTGGCGTCTACGTTGATTTCGTATCTGGTCTCAATCCATTCCATTCTCCTGAGAGGAAAGTCGATCAGGTACGCGTATACCGTATTAGTGTCTGGGCTGAATGCCATGGGGGCTGGGAATACTACCTTCCCACAGAAGACGGCGGGGAATTTGACGTAAGGCACTTGCGCACGGGACACCTTCGTGTTGTCCGTGACCGCGGGATCCGTGACATCAAACGTGGGACACGTGACAGTGTTTGCCGCCAGCTTGTCGATGACTGTCTTCACATACGTCCCCATCCAGAGACAACGGGTTTGGGACTCGGTGGAGAGAGATGTGGCGAGCCAGGTTACAGAGCCGTTTAAGGCGACAGGCTTCCAGGGGTTTGCACCGAGCGTACCCTTGGCTTTGTCGTCGTAGTACAGCGTGTAGGAGCACGACCGGTTCCGGTACATGGCCTGCATGTCGGCCAGCTGCAGGGCGGGGTTGGCGACCACGCTGACGGTAAACTGCGCGTAAACTCCGCCGTCGCCGTACCTCCGACCTTCATAAGGCACGCCGTAGGCTATTTCACATGGCAGGAATTCCAGGCCTGAGAACATCGCCAGCCTGGCGTCCGTCGGCATCCTGTGCACAGAGCAGTCCTCATCCGTGTTAATCGTCGCCTCGTGGAGAAAGTCGTCGAAGACTCCGCGGCCGCCACTCAGGTATTCTTGCCACAGGCAAGGATTGACGTGACCTTTGCATTCCGTCTCCTCCACGCGACCTCGCACGCGGAACGCCGCCAGGTGGCCATAGGAGTAGAGCACGAGGGTCAGCCAGCGGTCCGGAAACGTTATACCGGAAGTGGCCGACGCTCGCCTCCAGGCGTCTGTGGTTGCGTGGGAACAGATGGTTTGAATGCCGAGGACATTGACTCCGCCGTATAGACACCCGTATTCCGCATGTCCCTCCACCGTGACGTCATCGAGGAAGAGTTTGACGTAGCCACCATTGGCCGTATACAGATTGTAGATAATTTTCGTGTTTCTGTATGGGGATGAATCGAAGGAAATGTTCATGGTCGTGTTGACATAGTCGACTACTCGGTTACAATGCGGAGGCAAGCACTTGGCGCTGGAGTGGTGTGAGACGAATAGGACCACGGTATCGGAGCGCTGGTGAGTCAACACAAGGGTCATATCGCCAATCGTGCTAGCAATAACGCGGGTTCCCATGGCGATATCGCCGCAGGTGACGTCAGACAGGATTGGCAGCAGGGGTCGGAACCCGGATATGTCTAAAGGTGCGACCACGGAGCTGTCCCTGAGATCCTCGAAGCGGGCGTAGGAATTGCCCATCCCGTATGTGCCCGGGGGGCCGTCATACGCGGTCAGCCTGGTATCAGTGCAGCAGCACTCATGCACAGTAAGCGACACTACCGCCCGCTCCCATGGCGACACGACCACATGCCAGATGTGAGACAGTAGCGTCTCCATGGTGACCGCCGAGAAAATCGGTATCGGCCATAATTCGCTGGACGTCGCGCGCTCCCAGCCGGTCGTTACGTCATTCGCTGTGGTGAGCACCCCCTGGCGGTCGTGGATGTGGTAGATCACGTGCAACTCGGCGTCATCGGGAATGAGGTCGTGGTGTAAGCTGACGGTCAGCTGGTTGCCAGGACTGAAGAAAATTCTCCCCGTGCTGGAGCCACACAGCTTGTAGATGACTTGCCAACCGTAGACACCCAGATTGTGATGTGCGTCAGGAGGGCTGACGAAGTTGGACTTGTAGGACAAGACCGTGGCGTTAATGACGAAGGAGGCGTGGCTGGTCACCACCCAGCTGCATGCTCTCTTCCTGGGTGCCCCTCCGCCCGACCTGAGGCAGAACTGACCGCATGGAGTGCGCAGCTCGCTCAGCATTTCGCAATCGTCCTCGAGGCAAGGTCCCGGCCAACAGCTGCGGAATAACCGACGTATGACGTCATAAAGCCCGGATATGACGTCACGTAAATTGGGGACCCCGGTGACCTGCGTGACCCGGATGTTTGTGTCTCCTGTTAGACTTTCCGTCGTGAGTGCCTCGTGGAGAGCCGAGCGAAGGAAGGAATGCCACAGCGGATTCCTGGAGCCAACCGGGGACTTCACGGCAATGGTGTCCAAGCTGTTGTTACCAGATATCAGCATGGCCACTATGGAGGCGTAGATCCAGAAAGACAGCATTTTGGGGGAACTCTGCCAACTTTATCCGATGTTCGCCGGCGATATGACTGAAAGTCGAAAGCAGATGGCCGAACCTAACGCTTCGCCTCCTAACAATGGAGTGTAATGAAGCCATTGGCAGCTCGGCATTGTCTCTCTGCAATACGAAGACGTATTGTCCTGAAGGCCTCGCATCTCCTGGTCACAGGTGGTAGTTTTAATGAGTGAACGTCACTTGCGATACAGACAATAACGAAAATTAGATAGGCACATATATGAAATATATGAGATGTTGCTTTCATGAATACGCGAAGGTAATCTAGACCCGCAGATTATTCGTGCATCAATGCAACATCAATTAATTGCGATAACGTGCTCGTGGTGTCATTTGTTAGTTCAAGGAGAGATGCTTGTGTCGCCCCCGTGTGGTTCATCCGACAAACAGTCTTCTTTGAAGGCCTATTACACGACTTTTACACGCTTACAGCGTACCTGTCGCATGCGAAGCTTGCTCTAGGGTTGAGTAACGGGTCAGTACTGAGGTGGGGGGGGGGGGGGGAGGGGCCCCTTACCGATCTCCGCGATTGGCATCCAGGAGTTTTTGGAGATTCGCGATCAGCTATAGAGCTGTATAGTCACTTCGGGATCTTATCGAGATCTCACGAGACAGGGATACCTATGCTCTACGGCAATGCCTAGCATCAACGGCCTGTACGTGCTGCCAACCTTCGGGTTGTTTGCCTTCCCTCGCCTCACACACAAGATCGGCTAAAGCTGTCCTTGGAAGCACAACTAACCAGTAAAGTTCTGTGCATATCCGAATTATAACCATCCGAGTACATTTATGTACTGTATGAGCGGTTAGGCAGTTGATAAACCGGAATGCGGTTGTCTCATGAGTGACTGTCTTCAGGCGATATGATGTGCTGCGCGGGGTTTTCCATGTCGTATGACGTAATAATCATCATGACGCGCGTGTCTGCGCGCGGTATCTATGGTTACGTAACAACGATCCTTATATGGACTGAGCGGGTGAGGACAATGGTGCTCCCTTTGTCGCAGAACTGTAAACATCGATGATTTGGCTCAAAATACAATGCTTCCAAGGGTCTCATCGAACGGACCACATGCATTATGGAGAGATAAATGTCTTGTCTTTAACTATATTATGATTTTATAGTTAACAATGCCTGGACCAAAGCAAACAAAAAATAGTTTCACACCCACTCGATTCTTTAGGCACAAACCGCGCAGCCGGCCGGTTCCCAACACTAATACGTTGACTACAATGAGTGCGCGTCACGCAGTTGCAGCAAGGCACCAGCGTGATGCGCACTCGTTCTAAGAGCACGTGTTTTTTTGTTGGTCCCCAAAAGACTTAAACCGGAAACAGAACCCGCGAGAACTGTACAGCCCTATTGGCGGCTTTGAATGTATGTACAATTCTTGATTCAAAGCGAAGACCGTTATCCTATTTACCGCGATCCGTTATTGCACTCTTGGAATTCCTCGATACTCCCGTTATCACCGTTAAGGCTTTTTTGGCACTCAAGTTTAAAATGTAATAAACTTTACATTCGATATTGCTGTCCGTAATTCTTGGGGATTCAGTACTGGTAGATGAGGCGAACTTACGCCATGCCTCTAAAGGTATGTTGGTTGGGAAACTTCCATTCGCTAGGTGGCGCTCTGTTCATCGGCTCAGACCGTAAGAGTGAGTTCAGGTGGGTGGGCGGAATACGCGGTCCGATAGCGCGACCACGTGGCATATTTTGCTCTCGGAACTTACTCCAGACGAAGATCACGAGGATGTCCAACACGGCGTCGATGCCCCACAATACGCTAACTATGTATAACGTAATATCTCGACCTGCAAAAACTTGTTAAGTGATAATATAACAAACATAATAAAATAAATAACACAACACGTATCCGTTGATTTATTGCTATTGTACTTTTTAACGGTATTCACAATGTGTGCAGCTTAACAAATGCAACATTGACGGGGTACACGAATTTTGCGTTTGTTCGTGATCCGAACACCAGCGGAAAGTTTAAGTGCGCATGCCCGAAATGTCGGCGCCGACTACGCCGCTCGCATATCCGAACTCACCCTTAAGTACGAACTACCGCAGTCCCTATCGGAGCGAAAGGCTGAGAGTGCAAACTTCGAAAGCGCAAACCGATTACTCTTGGACGGCATTCAACACTGGGTTCTAAGTACCAACCATGCAATACTTTTAATGTTAAAGAAGAGTATATATAACAGTATAAACAAATTAAAATGGCGTCACCCACTCGACGCGATGTGCACAGGACGAGATTTGTCTGGATCTCTGGTCGTAAAGATGGGTAAACATTATCAAACCATATCAAACTATAATATTATATTGATGCGGTGTGTAAACCAAGGTACAAAGGCCGTTATCAAATTAATCAACTTGGCATTATTTAAATGGAAGATTTACAAGCGCACAATATGGGATGCTCCATGGTGTTGGTGACACACCTTGATAATGACAAACCAGCGTACAACACTGAACTCGTATGCCCGACTTTTGTGGCTTTGGTATCTGTGTAATTGTTATCATTTTTTCAGAATTGTTGTGCTTAAAACTTTCTTCCCCGCTCGGGCGCGTGCATATAAGCCTAACAGTTACTGTAGTCACACGACAGAGAGAGTTTTGATCGTCACGTAAAATCACTATCTTGAATTGCTGATAATGTCTTCATGGATTGTAAATGATATCACCTTGGTTTGGGTCAATCTAACAGTTTGCCTTGGCCATCAACAGAAACACAAACGCAACGTACATATAGAAGGCGATTCGGTGTGTCTAAATGTTTGCATTTTGACATTGTGCGATCTACAACGCACTTGAATTTAAGCGATGGTTTCTCCCTCGGAGTCTTCGAGCAGCACTGGCTACGCTTGGAACTCTGGGTAGGCAATCACACAGCCATCCACATGTCACGGACAATTTTGTTTGTAATCAGACAAATATTGATATCATCATTACCGCAGTGCTTGGACGGATAACTCACAGCGTTGATGAATAAAAACAACATTTCGAACGCCTTTCTTACATTGCTTCGACATAGTCATAGTGATATCAGGCTTCCTCGGTCCCCGTATTCCTGCGCAGGTATCTGCAGTACTTATTCCTGACCCACCACTTCTGTATAGTCTTAGCTCCTTCACCGAGCAGCTTCAATGCCTTCTCCTTGCAGGCCACCACTTGCGTTGTGGTCTGTGTTCGCAGCCACGACTCCACGTCGCCCCGAGCCCGTTCAAGGTCACTCAAGGTCGGGAGCTGGTCTCCGGATGGCTGGGATCCTTGGTCCTCCGGATCGTGTCCCTGGCGTGAGAGGCTTCCGGATCTGTGCCTCCGGCCGCCGCCGCCGCCGCTGCCTTTACCCAGGATCTGCTGCCGGAGCGCACGCTGCAGCAGTTCGTATTTTACAGACACCGGGTGGCTGCTCCAGTTCTTGCTGCCTAGCTCGTTGACGGCTTGTAGGACGAGGCTCTCCTCGGGGCTGAAGTTGGTGTTGGACCTGTGGAAGGCCTTCCCCAGGCGCACCAGGCTGTCGGTGGTGGGTCTCCCCCTGCCCGGGTAGTTGTCCCCGGGGGAGGCCACAACCGGCCTGGGGTGGCCCCCGTGGTTGTTCTCGGTGGCCGCCCGCATGTCGTGGTAGTCCCCGGGGCATTGTTTGACCATCGTCAGGTACCTCACCAGGGGCTCCAGATCGGCTCCCACCAAGCCCTGACTGTAACTATCGCCCCGGTCTTCCTTGCGACGTCGAGATTGACCTTTGACATGACTCAGTAATGCTATCGCCTTGACCTTGGCCTTGAGTGACCGAGGAGTAGCCTCACTTCCGCTCTTGTCGGTTGTGTCCGGTTCCGGGTGGTCACCCCGCGCGTTCCCCGGATCAGAATCTTCTCTCCCACCTGACGCCGGGATATCCCGATGCGGGTTCCCGCGGCCCTGGGCTTTCCGCCTTGGAGTCCGGGGATCCCGGGGGAGTCGTCTCCGGAGTGCCCTGGCCGCCGCCTCCAGGTCCGCCAAGCTGAACCCCGCCTCACACAGCGACCTCTCGTGGCAGCTGAAAGCACCCCCGCCGCTGCCGTCGTAACCAGGGTGTCTCCCCCTCCCGCTCGCCCTGCCCCCTGGCGGCAGGGGTGCGTTCACTCTCCACCGCGGCCTCGCTTTGGGCGCACCCCTCCTCGATCTGGTCGAGGTGTCGGGAGAGCCACGCCCCGGGGTGTTTCCCTTATCAGTTCCTTCGTGACTGGCAGCCTGGGATACCACGGCCTTCCTCAGGGCGGCGTGGCTGTCCCCTAGCGACGCGTCACCTTGGATACCACGGACGTCACGTGATTCATCCTTCCGCTGCTCAGTCTGCTGCCGTGTGCCTCTCCCCGGCGCGGGCAAAGAATTGTTGATCAAACGTGCCTCTAGCAACTCTTCCACGGCCTTGCGAGATAGCTTCTGATTGGTGACTTTTCTCTGGCTTTGAATGCTGCCCGGCAGGGTGACGGGTTCTCGCTCTCGGCCCCGAGTGGTGGCGTCGTCACCTTCAGACTTCACAAGCTGATGCAGCCTCTCCACATCCGACTCCTGATCCCCTGTCTCTCGTTCCCTGTCCCTGGCACCCGAGGAGCATTGCGGCGCACCCCCCACCACCCCGGGTCTCGCGCCGTGCCCGCGACGGGTTCCAGACGGGGACGGCGAGTCCTGGAGGTTGCGCACGTTATGACCACAGCCACGAGTCTTGTCAGGAGCGTCATGACGCGCCTGGCCACCATCACCCGCGTCCCCCTCGTCCGCTGGAGACTCGCTGGTCAGCCGCGCCAGGTCGATCCGGATGTGAGTCCGCCGGCCGCCCGTCCCGGCGTCCCGGCATCCTGGCGGCGCAGTCGCCATAGCAACCGCTGGGGTCGCGGTATTCGTTCCCACATCTACCATGGATGAGTCGGGTTGGCTTTCCTCCCCCTCCTCCGGGACGGGGGTGAGGCCCCCCGGGGGTGACTGCGGGTCCCCGGCCCCCCGCGGCCAGGCCGGGGAAGGGCGGCCGCGGGGTAGCGCTGCAGTCTTGGTGTTGGCTTTAGACCCACGACTCGGCTCTCGGTGAGGGGTTCGCTTCCCTCTCGCGGGGGATGCAGCACCGCTCGCTGTGGTCTTATGTCGAAATAAATATCTGGGCATCTGGGGTTTTACAGTTCACCTTTCAGAGAAAGTAGCAGCCAGCACGTGAACCTGGTTTATCGGAAGGACGTCTGTACGATTCTGGCGGCATGATGACTCATCGCGTTGCTTCGGTACCACGTGACTGAAGCACGCGAATGAAGCAGGGGAAATATTTCTGCTGATACACCTCCTGCGCGTAGACGACTTCAGAGACCACCACAAGGGTCGCTTCAGGTACATTTAGATAACCTTTACTTGACCAACATTCTTCCAAAATTCACTTAGCAATTCTTCATGTTAATGTCAAGTCGAAGCATATCGTCACTGCATGCAATCCCAAAGACAGAGCATTCCGAGAGATACCGTACGAACCCGTTAGGAACGTCGTACTTAATTTCACAACTTTTACATAATTGCGTTCACAAATGTCCACCGATTGTGCCATGAGTTGTCGTCTCTCTAACTCCGGAGGCTACAACGGCACTATATGCCCTGGAATGCAGGTGGTTCTAACATGGCCGCCTTCCTGGCCTGGCGCTCACTGTGATCAGGGATTATGCAAAGTACT
The DNA here is from genome assembly GCA_964019135.1 of Arenicola marina. Classification (NCBI taxonomy): domain Eukaryota; kingdom Metazoa; phylum Annelida; class Polychaeta; family Arenicolidae; genus Arenicola; species Arenicola marina. Next base: position 34,249,488 of record OZ025252.1, read on the forward strand.
ATACGATCTCTGCTGTGATCAGGCCACTGACTTATAATACCTGGTAGAGACCTCTTATACCGCCGCTTACCCCCGTCGTATTGCGCATGGTTGACCGGCCGTACAACCTGGCGAGACGTAACTCCCTATTTGGTTGGCATCGGTGACGTCACAATCATAATTGTGATGCATTGTGGGTACATTATGAAATCCACACCCCGGGGTGAACCAGGCAACTCACCAGGAAGTCTCTTCACTAGAATACTCTCCCAGCAGTGGGTCTGGATAAAGGAGGATTAGGGATTAACACTGATCGTGATTAGGATTACTGGATTCATACCCGGTGGGATTAAGTCTAACCGGTAGATTAATCCCGACTTTATTACGATTGTTTTGCCTTGTGTGGGATAGAAGAAAAATGTCGTATAATGCTTAGCAGTGGTATAAGACGTAAGATTTACACATATATATTTATGTCTAGCGCTACGAAAGGGTGATATAATTCTGCTACAGTTGATATGCATAAATAGTTTATATATAAATATATATGTAATGGCTGCAGTAATACGCGCAGCGTGTGAGCTGGTGACAGTTGGTGACACGCCAAAACAACTTTTATTAGCTCGTAATAGTCTTTTGTGCTTCCACGCTTATATTATCGAGCTATATAACGCCTCAAATAGTAGAAGGGAATACATTTTCCACTTGTTTTCGCACCAACCAATTTACATTCTGTGAGCGAGGCAAGTGACGTCAAAGGGGAATACAAACGCATGTGCACTTACATTGAGACTCAGATTCTCTCTGTTCATTGGCTTGAACTCAACGAAAAACACTCGGCCGTGAGAACAATACACGCCCTCGACAACAGCTGCCTAAGCACTGCATCAAAGCTCACCTGTCAATCTTGTGACATCATTGGGGAATTTCAGAGGCAATGCTCCCAGAAATAAACCCGCCGGACCTCACTTTTGCTACTTTGACGAACGCGTTTATAGTGATATCATGGAATAAATACTGTAAACTCCCATTAAAACAAATTGTTACTTGTTCATCTTTCTTAAACAAAGTTAACTCTGAGCGAAATAAAAATCGTGGCACAAACACTTTAATTACTTTGTACGATGCAGTTCGGTGCGTGCAGTTCTTGTTCTTGTTCTCATGTAGTGTAGTTTGTAGTGGGTAGTGGAGAATGGTTGGGGAGAGGGACGGAGAATATCTAACGTCAAGTTATACAATTCAGCAGTCTGTCAGGAGAGGAAGCGAGATACAGAAAGAGAGAAAGAGAAAGAGAAATGTGCACACATGGATAGAGAAAGCGAGAGGGAGAAACAGGGAGAGAAAGGAAGAAAGACGGAGAGCGACACACACAGAGGCCTCGGTGTCCCATGCGGAGATGCCCCCCATGCGGAGATGCCCCCTCTGTGTCTATCATAATGGCATCGTACGAACACACAGAGCACGGAGAGGGTCTAAACATCATGTATTTTATATAAGGCGGGCATTCCCGCATTTGGCACCGGTCTCCAAGCGGCCCTGTGCACCAGACGGCAACACTGTTCAGCTTTAATTAAAGCAGCGCACAAATATAGTGCCTCCCTCCAGTGCGCAGGTGAGCCATTTCGTCGTTAGCTGATGAATTATGGAAACACTATTACAATAAGACGATATCATCTAATGACAGGGTTGTTTGGTTGTTTCACAAAGTAACACTCCTACCAATGGAAGTGGCGTCAGTGAGGAGTAGCTGAGACAGAGCTGGACCATGTCTCGTGGGGTGCAGCGTTAACCATTAATCTTTTGGACAACAAATGGATGTGTATATGTATATCATGGATATAATTATTATCTCTACTTCTCTCCTGTCTTTCTATATCTATACAAAGGAACGGAGGGAGGGATACCACCGGCATCACGTATAAACCAACACTCGTCAGAAGTACAAACTACTCAATAATTTATTGCATACAACGCTCATTACAAAACTGGTTTCCGCGAAGATGACTTTACCGAGGTTAGCCAGACACAGAAAACCTGGATTTGTCATCTGTTAATTTTTGTGTTGATAACAATTATGTAATATTGCATTGAACACTAAAGTGAGGATCTTTTGACGATCCGTTCTTTTTTTCGTAACTCTAAACTACAGGGACATCTGTGATTGATATTTCAGGGCAATAAACGGCGATGGCAACCACGATTTACAGCGATATAAATCTCATAAAGTCGAAGTCTTGTGATTGTAAAACACAAGTAAGAGGCACACAAGGTTGGTATAGTCAATTGTGTAAAAGTAATCATCCCTGACAAATAGACAAAGGCACAGAAGCAACGATCTTCTCTCTCCGCGCTACAAGTGCTGCATGCCGCCAAAATGTCGCCGTTGAACTACACGTTCATTGATCTGCACGAGGCTTTTGAAACTATGCGTCTCCATTCTAGCTGACGTTTGGTACTATACATTCGACATTTAGCCGAAATTCTCGGCGTTCCCAGCACTACATGTCTGTTGGGCGCACGGTTAAGTCACTGCACTTGATGAGGCATCTTCTGGCTCTTTGGATGCCCATGTTGGAATGTGTGTTCGTTATTCTCTCGTGTTGTGTGTGGGATGTCAGCCATTCCTCCATTGATGTCGCACCGTTTGAAGTAGCAATCCTGACTACACGACCAGCAGGTACTCATCTACTGGGCGGCGGCCTCGCTGGCCAGTTTCCTGGCGAACTTGACTGGAATGATGAGGGTCGGCACCCCGGCGTTGCGTACGACGTACTCACTCACGCTGCCGACGAAGGTGCGTTTGACTGAGTTGAGGCCTCGGGCGCCCATCACAACGAGGTCCACTCGCTCGTCGTCGCCGATCTTGCAGATGCCCTCACCCGGGTTCTTGTAGGACTCTCCCCGGACCTTGTACTTCAACTGTCCACAGAAAACAGAGCTCATTACCTCAATTAATATTGTTATTTTATTGCATCAACTAATCTTCAGGCTCAAAAGTCTTAGTTTACCATTTACGCCAACACAAAACGGCATAGAACTAATTTTTACAAATTTTACTTGTAGGCTTTTGTACAATAGGTGTTGTACCTGTCCCATTTACTGCCTTACCTTTTTCTGGATCATACATGTGTTTGTAACTTCCACTATATTGTGTATTATCTCCTGGATCAGACAGGTGTTTGTACCTCCCCTAAATTGTGCATTACCTCCTGGATCAGACAGGTGTTTGTACCTTCCCCTATATTGTGTATTGCCTCCTGGACCAGACAAATGTTTGTACCGTTCCCTGTATCATGTCTTAACTTCTTCTGGATCCGACAGATGTTTCTACCTCTCCTGTATTGTGCCTTAACTTCTTCTGGATCAGACAGGTGTTTGTACCTGCCCTATATTGTCTATTACCTTCTTCTGGATCAGACAGGTGTTTGTACCTGCCCTATATTGTCTATTACCTTCTTCTGGATCAGACAGGTGTTTGTACCTGCCCTATATTGTCTCTTACCTTCTTCTGGATCAGACAGGTGTTTGTACCTGCCCTATATTGTCTATTACCTTCTTCTGGATCAGACAGGTGTTTGTACCTGCCCTATTTTGTCTCTTACCTTCTTCTGGATCAGACAGGTGTTTGTACCTGCCCTATATTGTCTCTTACCTTCTTCTGGATCAGAGTGGCTTCGTAGTCCTCTTCCAGTCGTCGTGTCTTGGCGTTCATATCATCCAGAGTTTTCTTCCACTCATCCAGTGGAGGAGCCACGCCGCCTGCAGAATGGGGTGTGGACATTTAAAAGGTAAACAATGCTGGCCGTCTAGTCTGATACAGCGTTCCACACCCTGAGCTAAGCCCCACCCACGTTAGAGTCTTCTCACGTTAAGCGTGGCCATGAAATTGACAATCAGTTTATGGTAGGTACAAGTGGAAAATACTAAAGTCTGAAATTGCCAAGAAAGTGATATGCTGCTTTGTTTGTCGGGCTTGTTTGTCGGACATGGAAGCACGTGGAAGATCGTTTTTGCGCCATATGATTGGATAGAAGCAATAGTGACAGCCCGGATCGGTCTATTCAGGTGCAGGGCACGGGGAATATCACAAAACTAAATAGCACATAATATAAAGATATTAAATTTCGGTTTTAATAAGGATACGTTACCACGCGAGAATTACACGAATGGTATTTATAATATTTTTTGCAATGTGACAACGAATATCAATGATCAATAAAATGTATATAGCATACACAATAATAACCTGATCAGGCCTACAGGCAGTTATATATATGTACATCATATATCACCGGTAATAACACTAAAGGATGTTATACATGTATTAATTTGGTTGATGTCTGCAAGATGTGACATGCAAACTTACTCTTGAACTTGAAGAGAGGCAGGTTGGGGGTTTCGGGGCAGTGGACTAGGACAATAAGGTCATCGGGCTTGTGGACGTTCTCCAAGAACCCTGCCAGCAAAAAGGGAAGATCAGATATAAAAAGAAATGTTTGTGACAAAAAAAAAATACACGGAATATCAGCGTGACAGCAGCCAGCGACATATGCAGGACCAGACAGAAACATAACAAAACCTGTGTGCAGCACCTTCATTAATATAACGTAATATAACTGGGGCATGTGTAAGAGTCTTAAGAGATACTCCATAACTACTACAGATATATACAGAAAACGTGGGTGTTTGTCTCTTGGTTTACGAAAATAGTGATTTGTTGACGGACAATGAAAGTAACAAGAGAAAATAATATGTTCAGTAAATATTTTTAAGTCAACTACACGACCATAATACAGTTGGTTAAGTCAGTCAGGTGCAACCGGAACTCTCATTGATGAATTAACGATGTTATCAGCCCACAGGATGGCTACAGTGGCCGCCAGACAGGGACAGTCTGAACTCTCATTGATGAGTTTAATGATGTTATCAGCCCACAGGATTGCCGCAGTGGCCACCAGATAGGGACAGTCTAGACTCTCATTGACGAGTTTAATGATGTTATCAGCCCACAGGATTGCTGCAGTGGCCCCCAGACAGGGACAGTCTGAACTCTCATTGATGAGTTTAATGATGTTATCAGCCCACAGGATTGCTGCAGTGGCCGCCAGACAGGGACAGTCTGAACTCTCATTGATGAGTTTAATGATGTTATCAGCCCACATGATTGCTGCAGTGGCCGCCAGACTCACAGTCGAAGGCGAACTTGGCGTGGTCGCTGGCGTCCACAGCCAGCAGGACCACGCGGCCCACGAAGGACCCGGATCTGGATCGGGAGCCGCCTCCGGATCCGGTCGACATGGTTCGGATGCGCTCCGGGATCGCGCTTCCGGATCCCGATAACGTTCGCTCCTTTTGGCTCGGACTCGACATGCTTACTGGTTGGGAGTAGGACTCTGGAAGAAAGAAAACACGAGGCTGGTGAAATTCTCGTTCTTTTGGCATGCTGTACAGACACGATATGCATGGTATGTAACCATAATGATAATTTATCAGATGATTAACAATATGTAAAGACATGGTGTTATAAACTGATGAGTAATATCATGTGTTTGTATCAGTAGTTAGTATGCGTTGGCGGATCCAGAAGGAGAGGGTGTATGTGACCCGGACCCTTCCATTATGAACCCTGTCCCTTTATGGTGTAATGCACTCCATGTTCAGCGTTGACCCCCTACCCCCCCTCCCCTATCCTTTTTGTTGTGGACCCCCTCATCCACGGTCGTCACCTTTTCGTAACTCATTTCCAGCCCCCGCCCCAGTCCTATAGTGCAATATCTCACCTATCAAAATGTCAGATGAGACTTTTGCTAAGCTACGTCTAAAAGTTATATTTATAGTTATAGTGATCACATTATAGCGCAGTAGTATTGAAAATGACTTTTACAACAAAAAGTAGGAAGGTAGTACCTTTAACATATGCTTCGCTTTCGTCGCACGACAGATCTCTTTTAGACAAAAATCTCCGATTTTTCATCTTATGTGGGTGTGTCTGTGTGTCTGTGTGTCTGTCTGCTTGTAACGTAACGCGATAACTATCGAACGCCTTAAGAACAAGATATTGACTTCCAAATTCACCAAGAGATGCGGAACGGCAATCGTCAGGCTAAGTTCAAAGATGGGCAACGTAACTCAAAGGTCAAGGTCACGGGATTTTTGTTGAAAAACACCCCACAGAGCGCTATGTAACATCGCTACGCTGAAAAACGAATGGATCTACAACTCGTAGAGGCGATGGGTTTTTACATGGTCGAATTAGTCCCCAAACCCCGATTTTCTTCTTTTTCTTCTCATGATGTGCTTGACGATCTCGTAATGTTTTTGTCGGTAGTATTGTGCGCGTAGCTTCACGTGTACGTTACGATACCATTGACCTTATTCACCAACGCGCATGCGCGGCTGATAACCGCACTAGTTTCTTATCTGACCGCTTTCTTACTGTCATTGCTTTCGTCTGGGGGAGGGGAGGGGGGGGGGGGGCGGAGGGGAGTGTGTGTACGTGTTGGTAGGTGGCTGGAGGTGGGGGGGGGGGGGCTGACAGTGGAGCTAGGTAATGTCATGAACCGTTAAAACAACGCGTAATCTTGAAAATTGCAAAATTAAAAGAAGTTATCTGTTTCTAAGTATAGTGATACTCGGGGTTCACTAGAGCACAACTGTCATCGGGCGGATATCACTCATGTTGTCACTGTTTGAGGGTCTAGACAAAGTTTCAAGCAGGTATGAGGCTTCACACAATATGTGGTCGTCTGAACGTGTCTTAGTCCCAATCAACTAGAAGTTGTCCCTTGCCGGCAACGTTGGTGCCATGCTGCCCCCCACGTAGGCTAAACACTGGCAGAACGTCCAAGTGAAAATCACGGTTTGGTGCTTACGTACAATTTCCGAAGTTTGTGTCCGATTAATCAGTTTATCCGTTATCGTACCCCACAAGTTAAGGAACACAGGCGTATTTGCATAAACATATATGCTTGGCCGACATAATGTGTCGAGGCGTTTCATTGCATTGACCTCACTCGCTTCAACTCATAGTTCAAGACGTTTCCTGCAAGTCAGTTGACTGCGAATAACTGTGTCGGCACTCAGCAGAGTATTAAGCGGTGTCAGCGATACGCCCTTGGCAAATCATCAATACTTATTACTGATGTAGTTCCTAGTTTAGGCCTAGTTTTACGTGGGGCAGAGGGAGTGATATTGTCGACGGAACAACCATTTGGCTGGAGATTGGTAGAGATATACTATCAATCTCCCAGCGGAGGGCACCAGCACCCCCCCGCCCCCGCCCACGTAAAAGTAGGGCAGATTAAGATTAATGATACAGTTGTAGAAATGCACGGCGCATTTGTCCTATCAATTTGCGCAGCGCCGCCCTGGAGAGCGAGTGTGCAAATGCATAGAGGAATTAGGCGACTACGGAGATATAATGGAGTCCAGGGCTGCGTACCGTAGCAGGATCGATCGCGATCGCACTCCTTCCGGTACGACAAATAAGGAATTGAACTTGGTGGATTGGTCAGGGATGCGTGCAATTTTGAAGCGGAAGTGGGGTATGGTTCGCCGCGATCAAGAGCAGTCCCGCATGATAATATTAAACTCTGAACGACGATTCTTCTCAGATACGTGGGGATAACCCGATAATATCGATGCTTTATAATTATCTTTTATTTATCAATATTCTACACCATTTAGATTGTGCTGTTATTTCCAAAGTAAGGATAAGTATTTGGTGGTTATCCCCGCAACAAATGGAAATAGTTCGATGTGACCAATGTCGTACCGTAGCAAGTTCCGAGTGACCAAAAATGTGCGCGGCGGTCGATCGTGCTCCGGTACGCAGCCCTGGCGGAGTGAGTCGGAGGCATTCTGCCCCACGTGAAGGGCAACCGGACGGGTGACCTCAATGGTGTTGGGGTCACGAATGAATTTTAGAGGGTTCTTTAGGTTAAATTTTGTATTTTAGATGCAGAATTTGAAGAATCTAGACATTCAAAATAACACTGGATCAAAGTTCTTTGACCTCGATGGAACTCGAAAACTTTGTTCAAGAGTAACATGGCTTCTAATTAATCTAAATCGAATGAATTCGTCCGGTACGGTACCAGTTGCCCGGTAAAGGCTACAAGGTGGTTATTTGATGCCACAATTTCGCTAATAATTCAGGGGCCGTATTCATAATCCCCTCGTCTTACCCTCCCCAGCTCGTTGTGGTGGTGCTCATGATTAAGAAAATCATGATTAAGAAATCCTCTTCAATATAATTTTACCACTTTCTGAATTCAGAAAATCCACTTCTTAGTTGACTACTTATGTATTTTGAACCCGATAATCGCTTGACAAATCTTCCATTTAGCGCTAAGTCTACTGGCCCCCGTAGTTTGGGATTTAAGACACTTTTCACTTCAACAAGTGTACTTAAAAATAACTTCCTGTTATGGTTCTTGTCTTCAATATGTGCACTGTATATTTATATTATGGTAACAAAGCCGATGGACGGTACACCATGTGGTGATCCAACGAGACCTACAAACCCTTAATACAGATGCCTAACCCCCATTCTGTTTTTTTGTACTTAAGTCATACCGCTGCACTTGTTGCGGACTTTGAACTACCGTTGTGCGAGCTGACTTTACTCGTGTGATTACCGATTGAGATAAAGTGTTAATAGATATAACGAATTTAACAACGCAAATTATAACCCTACCAACGAGCCTGAACAGCATTGCATTTGATATCAATGTGTATATGAGGCAAAATATATTCGTTCTTGCTAATATTAACAGTGAGCTATCACCAGCACCGCGGCGCATAAAGTAGACAGGGTTCACCTTGTACCGGTGTAAGTCACCTTTACCCACCGATAGCAATACGGCACTCCCGAATTAACCAAACGGCTCCGGAACGCTACTCACAATGGTCGTGTTCTGGATTGAATCCGGATTTACGGCAGTGGCTGATTCAAATTCTCTGCCCGCTGTATTCCGTAGAAATAATGTCTTGGAGGTGTGGAGACTGAGATGTGACTGGCTGTTCACAGTGCGTTCGACGACTGTCCGGGTATGATACTGTCCCCTGCGCCGCTTACCACATGCACCAAAGTCGCGAAGCCAGGCCGGGGACGGCCGGTAAAGGCAAAAGGACACCCCGCGTGTCCTACCGTGACCTCGATGCGGTGGCCTGGGTGATAAGCCCAGGAGAGTGAACCTCTTACCTCGCGGTATATATAAAGAGAGGGCAAGAGGGCGAGAGAGAGAAAGAGCGAGAAAGAGAGGGGGAGACAGAGAGAAAGAGACAGAGGAGGGGGTTGGGTTGGGGTGGGGGTTGGTTAACAAGTTAAAGAGCGTCAAGGTGGGTGCAGCGAGAGGAGAGCGGTGGGGTTTTAGGGTAGAGATAGAAGAGAGATATGGGTGGGGGTTAGACACAGAACAGAGATGAGGGGTGTGGGTAAGAAGAGAGAGATAGCGGCGGCGTTAAGAGAGCTGAAATAAAGGGTGGTGGCGATAATAGGATAGGGGTTGTGGCTGGGGCGGGGTTGCGAGAGAAGAGAGATAGGGGTGATGGCAAGAGAGAGATAGGGTGGTGTAGAGATAGGAGTAAAGCCGATAGGGGTAGAGACACAGAGACATGGAGACCGAGGGGTGCAGTAACAGAGTGACAGTGATATGTATGGAGAGAGCCACTTCAAGTCTCGACAGCCTTATCGGGAAGCTACGCACACCACTCGACAGAGGGCGCTCCAAGCGCGACAGGTATTCTTTGGCGGTATATCTCCAAGACGCCCGCATGTCATATCAAATCGTTCGGAAGACAGACAAAATGCTATAATAATACCTTTACAGTAAGAGGCGATAACGCAAGATCCACGTCACATTCTATACATGGTCTTAATAAACAGAGACAGCGATTGACAGGATTAGTACAGCTGTATTGCTTGAGCACAATGTATCTCAGCCCACATAAAAAGCCTGCAAGAATATCACCAGATGAGTTTCAGTGGATTTGGTACCCTGAATCCACATTAACATGAAAGCATATTCAAGAAATCAGTTTTACAATACAATGACGGATGGGAGTTACACCCAATGGACGCTTGGGGGCGCTGTCTCAAGTCAGTTTTACAATACAAGGGCTGATGGGAGTCACACCCAAGGGACGCTTGGGGCGCTGTCTCAAGTCAGTTTTACAATACAAGGGCGGATGGGAGTTGCACCCAATGGACACTTGGGGGCGCTGTCTTAAGTCTGTTTTACAATACAAGGACGGATGGGAGTTACACCCAATGGACGCTTGGGGCGCTGTCTCAATCAGTTTTACAATACAAGGGCGGATGGGAGCTACATGCAATGGACACTTGGGGGCGCTGTCTTAAGTTAGTTTTACAATACAAGGACGGATGGGAGTTACACCCAATGGACGCTTGGGGGCGCCGTCTCAAGTCAGTTTTACAATACAAGGGCGGATGGGAGTTACACCCAATGGACGCTTGGGGGCGCTGTCTCAAGTCAGTTTTACAATACAAGGACGGATGGGAGTTACACCCAATAGACGCTTGGGGGCGCTGTCTCAAGTCAGTTTTACAATACGAGGACGGATGGGAGTTACACCCAATGGACGCTTGGGGCGCTGTCTCAAGTCAGTTTTACAATACAAGGTCGGATGGGAGTTACACCCAATGGACGCTTGGGGGCGCTGTCTCAAGTCAGTTTTACAATACAAGGGCGGATGGGAGTTACATCCAATGGACACTTGGGGGCGCTGTCTCAAGTCAGTTTTACCATACAAGAACGGATGGGAGTTACACCCAATGGACACTTGGGGGCGCTGTCTCAAGTCAGTTTTACAATACAAGGACGGATGGGAGTTACACCCAATAGACGCTTGGGGGCGCTGTCTCAAGTCAGTTTTACAATACAAGGGCGGATGGGAGTTACACCCAATGGACACTTGGGGGCGCTATCTCAAGTCAGTTTTACAACACAAGGACGGATGGGAGTTACACCCAATGGACACTTGGGGGCGCTGTCTCAAGTCAGTTTTACAATACAAGGACGGATGGGAGTTACAGCCAATGGACGCTTGAGGGCGCTGTCTCAAGTCAGTTTTACAATACAAGGGCGGGTGGGAGTTACACCCAATGAACGCTTGGTGGCGCTGTCTCAAGTCAGTTTTGCAATACAAGGACGGATGGGAGTTCCACACAATAGACGCTTGGGGGCGCTGTCTCAAGTCAGTTTTACAATACAAGGGCGGATGGGAGTTACACCCAATGGACACTTGGGGGCGCTGTCTCAAGTCAGTTTTACAATACAAGGACGGATGGGAGTTACACCCAATGGACACTGGGGGGCGCTGTCTCAAGTCAGTTTTACAATACAAGGGCGGATGGGAGTTACAGCCAATGGACGCTTGGGGGCGCTGTCTCAAATCAGTTTTACAATACTAGGACGGATGGCAGTTACACCCAATGGACGCTTGGGGGCGCTGTCTCAAGTCAGTTTTACAATACAATGACGGATGGGAGTTACATCCAATGGACGTTTGGGGGCGCTGTCTCAAGTCAGTTTTACAATACAAGGACGGGTGGGAGTTACACCCAATGGACGCTTGGGGGCGCTGTCTCAAGTCAGTTTTACAATACAAGGGCGGATGGGAGTTACACCCAACGGACGCTTGGGGGCGCTGTCTCAAGTCAGTTTTACAATACAAGGGCGGATGGGAGTTACACCCAACGGACACTTGGGGGCGCTGTCTCAAGTCAGTTTTACAATACAATGACGGATGGGAGTTACACCCAATGGACGCTTGGGGGCGCTGTCTCAAGTCAGTTTTACAATACAAGGGCGGATGGGAGTTACACCAAATGGACGCTTGGGTCGCTGTCTTAAGTCAGTTTTACAATACAAGGGCGGATGGGAGTTACACCCAACGGACGCTTGGGGGCGCTGTCTCAAGTCAGTTTTACAATACAAGGGCGGATGGGAGTTACACCCAATGGACACTTGGGGGCCCTGTCTCAAGTCAGTTTTACAATACAAGGACGGATGGGAGTTACACCCAATGGACACTTGGGGGCGCTGTCTCAAGTCAGTTTTACAATACAAGGGCGGATGGGAGTTACACCCAATGGACGCTTGGGGGCGCTGTCTCAAGTCAGTTTTACAATACAAGGGCGGATGGGAGTTACACCCAATGGACGCTTGGGGGCGCTGTCTCAAGTCAGTTTTACAATACAAGGACGGATGGCAGTTACACCCAATGGACGCTTGGTGGCGCTGTCTCAAGTCAGTTTTACAATACGAGGACGGATGGGAGTTACACCCAATGGACGCTTGGGGCGCTGTCTCAAGTCAGTTTTACAATACAAGGTCGGATGGGAGTTACACCCAATGGACGCTTGGGGGCGCTGTCTCAAGTCAGTTTTACAATACAAGGGCGGATGGGAGTTACATCCAATAGACACTTGGGGGCGCTGTCTCAAGTCAGTTTTACCATACAAGAACGGATGGGAGTTACACCCAATGGACACTTGGGGGCGCTGTCTCAAGTCAGTTTTACAATACAAGGACGGATGGGAGTTACACGCAATAGACGCTTGGGGACGCTGTCTCAAGTCAGTTTTACAATACAAGGGCGGATGGGAGTTACACCCAATGGACACTTGGGGGCGCTATCTCAAGTCAGTTTTACAATACAAGGACGGATGGGAGTTACACCCAATGGACACTTGGGGGCGCTGTCTCAAGTCAGTTTTACAATACAAGGGCGGATGGGAGTTACAGCCAATGGACGCTTGAGGGCGCTGTCTCAAGTCATTTTTGCAATACAAGGGCGGGTGGGAGTTACACCCAATGAACGCTTGGTGGCGCTGTCTCAAGTCAGTTTTGCAATACAAGGACGGATGGGAGTTCCACACAATAGACGCTTGGGGGCGCTGTCTCAAGTCAGTTTTACAATACAAGGGCGGATGGGAGTTACACCCAATGGACACTTGGGGGCGCTGTCTCAAGTCAGTTTTACAATACAAGGACGGATGGGAGTTACACCCAATGGACACTTGGGGGCGCTGTCTCAAGTCAGTTTTACAATACAAGGGCGGATGGGAGTTACAGCCAATGGACGCTTGGGGGCGCTGTCTCAAATCAGTTTTACAATACTAGGACGGATGGCAGTTACACCCAATGGACGCTTGGGGGCGCTGTCTCAAGTCAGTTTTACAATACAATGACGGATGGGAGTTACATCCAATGGACGTTTGGGGGCGCTGTCTCAAGTCAGTTTTACAATACAAGGACGGGTGGGAGTTACACCCAATCGACGCTTGGGGGCGCTGTCTCAAGTCAGTTTTACAATACAAGGGCGGATGGGAGTTACACCCAACGGATGCTTGGGGGCGCTGTCTCAAGTCAGTTTTACAATACAAGGGCGGATGGGAGTTACACCCAACGGACACTTGGGGGCGCTGTCTCAAGTCAGTTTTACAATACAATGACGGATGGGAGTTACACCCAATGGACGCTTGGGGGCGCTGTCTCAAGTCAGTTTTACAATACAAGGACGGATGGGAGTTACACCCAACGGACGCTTGGGGGCGCTGTCTCAAGTCAGTTTTACAATACAAGGGCGGATGGGAGTTACACCCAATGGACACTTGGGGGCCCTGTCTCAAGTCAGTTTTACAATACAAGGACGGATGGGAGTTACACCAAATGGACGCTTGGGTCGCTGTCTTAAGTCAGTTTTACAATACAAGGGCGGATGGGAGTTACACCCAATGGACACTTGGGGGCGCTGTCTCAAGTCAGTTTTACAATACAAGGCGGATGGGAGTTACACCCAATGGACGCTTGGGGGCGCTATCTCAAGTCAGTTTTACAATACAAGGGCGGATGGGAGTTACACCCAATGGACGCTTGGGGGCGCTGTCTCAAGTCAGTTTTACAATACAAGGACGGATGGCAGTTACACCCAAAGGACGCTTGGTGGCGCTGTCTCAGGTCAGTTTTTCAATACAAGGGCGGATGGGAGTTACACCCAATGGACGCTTGGGGGCGCTGTCTCAAGTCAGTTTTACAATACAAGGGCTGATGGGAGTTACACCCAATGGACGCTTGGGGGCGCTGTCTCAAGTCAGTTTTACAATACAAGGGCGGATGGGAGTTACACCCAATGGACGCTTGGGGGCGCTGTCTCAAGTCAGTTTTACAATACAAGGGCTGATGGGAGTTACACCCAACGGACGCTTGGGGGCGCTGTCTCAAGTCAGTTTTACAATACAAGGGCGGATGGGAGTTACACCCAATGGACGCTTGGGGGCGCTGTCTCAAGTCAGTTTTACAATACAAGGGCGGATGGGAGTTACACCCAATGGACGCTTGGGGGCGCTGTCTCAAGTCAGTTTTACAATACAAGGGCGGATGGGAGTTACACCCAATGGACGCTTGGGGGCGCTGTCTGAAGTCAGTTTGAGAGTTACAACTCAGTTTAATTAAGTAGAATGGCCACCCGGCCTACATTAAATTGAACAATGAACCGGCAGCAAACTCAATAATACTACCAAACATTGACATAGTTAACGACCACCCCATTACCACTGCAATCCTCGGTATATCATTACCTTACATGCAGCCATCACTTCCAGCGGCAGGACGGGATCAAGGTCCACATTGCACGTAGTACAGCGCCAAATCGCCCACATTGGAGAGGGTAATAGAGGTGAAAGGTTAACATTATGGATCCGGTGGATTCAACATACCCCTCCAAGCCACAGCCCAATCGGAAGTGGGGGCGGAGTCCCCAAGTTACCTCCAAAAACTAACTACCGGGGCGGGGTGGTGGTGGTGGTGGGGGGGGGGGGGTAATTTTAAACGCCGTCATTGTAGTACAATTTGCATTAAAACTGACCTTCACGTTAAAAGTAAAGGGGGGAGGGGGGTGGGGATGTCCCCTACACAGTCACACTTGAATCCTCCAGTGGACTGCCTGTGGCTAGCGTGTGTCAAACAGTCAGTGTCAAACAGTGTGACAAATCATAGCACATGTTGCAGGTAAATATATCGCACCTGTCCTAGCTGATACCTTTCGATTCGGTGTGAACAACGGCCTTGTGCTTTAACCAATAACTAACGTTATCACAGAGTAGATCACAGCCTTAACCTGTCCTCATCTGGGTTAACGAGCGGCGCGGCGGCAGTACATACAAGGGGGTGGGGGGGGGGCGGTGCGGGGTGTTAAACAATGTCAAATGACCATTTCTAAGGAAGAATGCAAAATTAAGGCCATATGCAACGTGCCCCCCCCCCCTTCTCACCCCCTGTCGTTAAATAATGGATGGAACCCCCCGATTTTTTCATTTGCACCCTCCCCCTCCGCGCCCCCGGTCGCAAGTTTTTCAATAATAATTAAACATGGACGAGCGGAGACGCACAGACTTGTGTGGTATCCGTCAGCACACTAACGTAACCCACATGAATAAACACTTCCGACAGAGGATGCAACAACTCCTCACTTGCCGTATATGCACTTTGGAGGAGAGTTGTATATAGTGTTTACAGCTGTTCCACCAGCGAAGGCGCCTCCCTCCGGTCTGACGGAACCATCCCCCGCCAAATCTAGGAAGTAGTAACTTTAGTCGTAACATATATTACAAAGTTTAATGGTGGAGAGGGGGGGCTGGGGGTAAGGGGTATTTGCGTTCCTCGGGAATGGGGTTTTCATTTCATCGCGAACTGGGAATGAGGAAAATAATTCTTCGTGAACTGGGAATGGGGTATTAGCCGACCGCCGTGATCAAGGATTTTCATTAATCGTGAACTGGGAATTTTAAAATTACATAACCGTGAATCTGGGAATTTTAATATTACATAACCGTGAATCAGGAAATCGTCAATTTAGTATCTTGTATGGAAAAAACATGACTGGCGCTAAGATTGCTGGGAAATATTTTGGTGTTATCAGCAATTTTTGTACGGAGATAAAGACAATATTTCCAGATTATAGGCAAGGCACGTATACAATTAACGAGAACATCTAAGTTACATCCAGATTACAGCTTGCCTAAATTATATCCAGATAACATAACTCTTTATTCTCTCACTTGGTGGCGCCATAAATAGCGTCGCAATGCAGTGGCGGATCTAGGGGGGGGGGTTAAGGGGGTTGCCCCCCCCCCCCTTGGGAACCAGAACATACAACATACATGTTAACATACATGTTATAGTCCCAAGTCTTCAGAGAGCACCCCCCTCCCTTGGGAACCAGAACATACAACATACATGTTAACATACATGTTATAGTCCCAAGTCTTCAGAGAGCACCCCCCCCCTTGGGAACCAGAACATACAACGTTAAAGTCGGGTTCTCCAAGCTCAAGACCCCCACCTCCCCCCTTAGGAACCTGAACATACACTGTTAAAGTCGGCTTCGCCGAGCACGCCCGGCCCCCCCCCCACCCCTCCCCCCGCCCCGGTCGCAAGCTTTTCAAGGACACCCCTCGGTCGGAAGTTTTCAGAGAGCACCCCCTCCCCCCCCCCTTGGCAAATGCCTAGATCCGCCCCTGGGCCATGGCCGCCTCACTTCATTGACCAGTCACTTCATATTCAACGCTCGTTGGTCAGCACTTGGAGGTCACATGCGACGCGGTTTTTGAATCTCAAGTACGATCACTTGCTCGTGATCCGTTGCCGTTGCCAGATCGCCCGGCCACGCATAGCGAGGTAACCCCGGTGGTCCTGCCCCCCGGACAACTCCACGCTCACTGGTTAAGTGGGTCTCCTTCACTGCTGCGAAGTCGTTCTCGACGGCTACCAAACTATCATCAATTATCTGCAGATTATGTTGTCAGGCGATGATACCATCTTGACATCTCGCACAGACCAAAACAATACCCAGAATGCTTTGCACATGCGGTGGCGCCTCACAGTGAAATAATATGAACCATAATTTGTAAAGTCGTCTGTGCGAAGACGGAACGCTTAATCGTTTTCAGTCACAATTTATTCGTGTAGACCATCTACATTTTTTGAGACCATGTATCTATGCGTACACCAATAAACATTAAGCAACAAGTCCATCCCTTGAACTTACATCACATTTGGATCTAGGGCTGATATTATAATGCGACAACATCGATAATAGCTATACGACATTTGTGCCTTCCAGGACTGACATAATGAATGCAATGTAAGAGAAATAATCGAAAGGCAGCGTAATTAGAAATTGCCAACTTCTTCTCGCTTTTATTACATCCGTGTTTGAGTGACGATCACAGCGGTGGCATGTAACCGACATAGGGCCTATTTCAAACTGTCCGGTCACTTAATACATTGGTGCCCCCCCCCCTCCCCCATCCCCCCCGGCGGTCGCAAGTTTTAAAATATCCGTTTTATAGGGGTATCTCTTTTTTCATCAATGTCCGCTCTATATGGGTATATTTTTCATCACGAATGTCCGCTCCCGCAGGCATCAAAGGGCATCCACGGAACCCCCTCACCAGATTCGTATAACAGTGCCCTACCACATTAACCCTCCGTACAGGTGGCGTCATTAACTGCCTAGCAACACCGCCAGAACCACCCCATGGCACACCTGGTTCAGCATTAGTCCAGGTCAAAGTTATAATTAATCGGTTGACTGGCACTGCTGGTCTTTCGCCGCCGCTGTCTCTTGGGTTACGGTAAAGCTAGGTCACTTTAAGATGTCTACATATGGTTAGCTACAGCTACAGCGTCTGGGGGGCGGGTGGGGGGGTGGCACGGAGCAGCGACATAGAGCGGGTCAATGGAAAACCGATACCCCTTCCGAGCGGATTTTGGAGGTAAAAAAAGAGGGAGGGGTGCGGGGAGCTTACCGCGGAACCCTCCCAAACCCAATTGTATTACGTACCCCCCCCCCCCCCTCCCCCCATCCCCCAGGCTTAAAACCAAGTGGCGCGGATGGCAAGGGGGTGTCGGGTTCCAGATCACGAAGTATACATTTCTTTATTCCCATTTTACGATAGGCCTGTTAAAAGATAAGCTCCCCGGATAAGACACGACACATTCACGGTCGCCGTTAAAATTAACAGTTCACAATAAATGGAAATCTTTGATCACGACGGTCGCCTTATACGCCTTTCCCAGTGAAAGAAGATTTATTTATCTCAGTCTCGGTGAAATTTTCAAAGTTTTTTAAATCCCCACACAAGCGTTGAAGTCAAAACAACTTAACCTGAAAAGCAATATTAGGAATTTAACGCTTTTACTTTAAAATAGATTATCCATATATGTCATGTCTTTGGTAATAGGATATAGGGTAGTTCGCATTTTTTTTCGTTATCAAGATAATCCACTGTTTTGTTATTCATTATTTAAATAACGCACACACGTTAACACGGCTAGGTCTGTTTCCCGGTGCATTCTTCTGGATAATGGACACTTAAAATGTTGGTGCCACAATTTTATTTTTAGCTAAAAAGTTAAAATTGTTCATGCAAGATAAATAAATACAAAATGTGTTGAATAAGAGTGTATAGTTTATAGTTTTTATTCCACGAAATAAACGCGTTTATCAAAGTAGCAAAACTGAAGTCTGGTGGGTTTATTCCTGGGGGCATTGCATCTGAGCTCTCTTTAAAAGTTCCCCAATGATGTCACAAGATTGACAGGTTAGCTTTGATGCAGTGCGTAGGGGGCACTGTTATACGAATCTTTTGTGATGACATTTGTTATGACAAAGCGGATATTTAAAAACTTGCGACCACGGGGTGGGGGCTCTGAAAATGTGTGTTCATAGAGCGGGTTGCCGCAAAAATACCCCTTCCGAGCAGATTTTGGCGGTGAAACAAGGGGGGGGGGGGCTTTACTACGGAACCACCCCGCCCACAGCAATGTAATTATATTTCGTCCCTCCCCCCCCCCCTCTTCCGGGGACTGGTCGGTCGTGTGTTAATGCCGAGACACTGGACCGGCCGGTCTTGTAACTATTTCATCGCACTTTAAGCTCTATTAGATCACTGTTTGAGTAAAACAAATGCGGCGCGTGAGCGAGCTGCCTGGCCTATTCCAGCTATAGGGCTGCACAATCACAGCTAGTCCAGCGGATAAGCGAAAAATCGTGCATTTTGTGGTAAAAGCATGAAATTTGGCACACTTGTCCCTGATACCATTGTAGTCAAATTTAGCTATAGTGTCAAGACAGATTTTACCCCTGGAAGCTCTGGCGGCCATTTTTTAAAATGGCGGACGAGGCCACTAATAATACCCAATATCTCGAAAATGAATACCCATAGAGCCTTTAATTTCATGTCTTTATATAGGTTTTTGGGGACGATGAATTCAAAAAAAATATTATTGGGTATCTAGTAGCAACGGATCCGCCATTTTCCAAGATGGCGGCCAAGGCCAGTAATAATACTTAATATCTCGAAAACTAAGAGGAGTAGAACCATTATTTGGATACCTATACATAGGTTTTTGGGTACGCAGATTTCAAAAATGTGATTACTGAGTGTGCAGGAGCAACGCGTCGGCCATTTTCCAAGATGGCGGACAAGGCCATCATTAATACTGAATATCTCGAAAACTAAGAGACATAGAACTGTTATTTTGATGCCTATACATAAGTTGTCGGAGTAGCTGAATTCAAATAACATAGTATTGTGTATCTAGGAGCAACGCGTCCGTCCGCCATTTTCCAAGATGGCGGACAAGGCCATCATTAATACTGAATACCTCGAAAACTAAGAGACATTGAACCGTTATTTTGAAACCTATACATAAGTTTTCGGAGTAGCTGAATTCAAATAAAATAGTATTGTGTATCTAGGAGCAACGCGTCCGTCCGCCATTTTCCAAGATGGCGGACAAGGCCATCATTAATACTCAATATCTCGAAAAGCAAGAGACATAGAACCGTTATTTTGATGCCTATACATAGGTTTTCGGGGTAACTGAATTCAAATAAAATAGTATTGTGTATCTAGGAGCAACGCGTCCGCCATTTTCTAAGAGGACGGACAAGGCTATCATTAATACTGAATATCAAGCGGTACAACAGTGTTCGCATTCGTACTGTGGACAGTGACCTTGTTGTGCTAGCCGCACTTATTTGCCAGTTTGAAAACACCTCTAAAGGAGCTATGGGTGGCCTTTGGCACAGGCGCACATTTCCAGCTGATCGCCATGCACGACATCTGCGCCAAGCTTGGTTGGGAAAAGTGCTTGGGACTCCCGATGTTCCACGCATCTACCGGGTGCGACACAGTATCCTCATTTGGTGGAAATGGAAAACAAAAACGCTTGGGAAATATGGAAGTTGTTTCCCGAAGTTACGAGAACCTTCGCTGCGCTGATGCCGCAGCCAGAAATGTCAAAAGTAGACGACGCGATGGAATCGCTGGAGAAGTTTGTTGTATTAATGTATGACAAATCCAGCTCACTATGCCACGTCAATGCTGCCAGATTAAAACTATTCGCACAGAACGGTAGGGATATCAGCAACGTCCCCCCAACGCAGGGTGCTCTACTCCAACACGTTAGGAGATCAGTGTATCAGGCGGGGCATTGTTGGAGCCAGGCAACTGTGCCAATGGCCAAACATCCGGCGCCACAAGGATTGGGGTGTTCACGCGGAGATGCCAAAAAATGGGAGGTAGTTTGGAGTAACAGGCCCGAAGCAAGCAACGTGTGCAATGAACTCATCCACTGTGGTTGTACGAAAGGTAGCAGAACGAGTTGCAAGTGTGTGAAAGCTGCATTGACATGCACATCACTCTGCAAGTGTGGAGGTCATTGCCAACAGTTAGATAACGAAGATTTAACAGCCATATATTGCCATATACGTAATATGGTAGTACCAGCTTAAATGTTATTTATGGCTTATGTAACGTAGTTAAATATATCTTCAGAAATAGTTTCCTTCTTGAAGTCATTGAGTAGGATGGAGTCGGTATGTGCTTTCACAGAGTGACAGAGTTTTGAATGCATGAGTTTATTACCTATATTCAACCTGAACTCATTAACTGCCGCCACCAACGTTAGACCTTTTTCTGTCGGTAGGTTATAATATGTCCATTCACGATGCTTGTATGCATCTATATTTTAAAGATGCTATATCCGCAGCAAGTAAGTACTGACATCAGTAGCATAATGTAACGTTCAAGCTTCCAATGAATATCTTTATCAACATGCACACTTTGCATACTATGAGCATTTTTTTGCCAATTGTCATGTTGTTAGTTGTTAGGTATTGCAATTGATATATATGTAGTACTAATTCGGTGTCAACCAGCTTGATAACGCGGAGTATGGTAAGTATGATAATTAGAAATACACTTATTCTTAAGAGTGATTTATTGCGACTGACCTGTCGACAATAAAGTCATGCAAGCAGTGCCCTCTATGTCGTATATCTTGCTTAATCATACAGTTTCTAAAATCTGCGAGAATCGAACATAGCCATTAACACAACGACTCGGTGTCTCTTAGCTTGCGAGATATTGATTATTATCAATTTTATTATCAGATATTAAGTATTATTTGAGGTCTTGTCCACTATCTTAAAAAATACAGAACGCGTTGCTCCTGCATACTTAGTAATCACATTTGTAAAATCTGCGCGCCCGAAAACCTATGTATAGGCATCAAAATAACGGTTCTATGTCTCTTGGTTTCGAGATATTGAGTATTAATGACGACCTTGTCCGCCATCTTGGAAAATGGCGGACGCGTTGCTCCTAGATATACAATATTATTTTATTTGAATTCAGCTATCCCGAAAACCTATGTATAGGCTTCAAAATAACGGTTCTATGTCTCTTAGTTTTCGACATATTCAACATTAATGATGGCCTTGTCCGCCATCTTGGAAAATGGCGGACGCGTTGCTCCTAGATACACAATACTATTTTTTTTGAATTCAGCTACCCCGAAAACCTATGTATAGGCATGAAAATAACGGTTCTATGTCTCTTAGTTTTCGAGATATTCAGTATCAATGATGGCCTTGTCCGCCATCTTGGAAAATGGCGGACGCGTTGCTCCTGCATACTCAGTAACCACATTTTTGAAATCTGCGCACCCGAAAACATATGTAAAGGTACCCAAATAATAGTTCTACGCCTCTTAGTTTTCGAGATATTAAGTATTATTACTGGCCTGGGCCGCCATCTTGGAAAATGGCGGATCCGTTGCTACTAGATACCCAATAATATATTTTTTGAATTCATCGACCCCGAAAACCTACATACAGACATGAAATTAAAGGCTCTATGGGTATTCATTTTCGAGATATTGGGTATTATTAGTGGCCTCGTCCGCCATTTTGAAAAATGGCCGCCAGAGCTTCCAGGGGTAAAATCTGTCTTGACACTATAGCTAAATTTGACTACAATGGTATCAGGGACAAGTGTGCCAAATTTCATGCTTTTACCACAAAATGCACAATTCGACCTAATTTTGTCGCTTATCCGCTGGACTAAGCGGGATCTGATCGAGACCCTACGAGACAGGTAATTCAACCTGTTTAATGATATAGCATCAACGGCCTATGCTGCGTACCTTCCGGTGGGTGCCCAACCTAATCTAATCGCGATCTGCACCGAAAGTTTACATCTTAAAATTAATTCGGTGAGTGTTAACGCTTCGTTTCGGCCGACCGGTACGGAAAAAAAATTAAGCCAACCCGCCCCATCAATGTCGAGCAGCGCGCCATTTTGCCGGAGCAAGTGACCTATATTGTCACCTTTTGTGTGGCGCCGCCTTACGTTATAACTGGAAGTTATCTTGCGGAGGGAACTCTTCACACTGGAGGTAGCTTTCAGGAAAAACGCGTGAAACGAGAGATCAAGGCCGCGTTTTACAGATGAATTGCGGCAGTTCCAAGCCGTGCAGTAGACAATGATAGTAGTGTTTCATGGAAAAATAGCGTCCAAACATATTGATATATCTCTGGCAACGATTGTCTCCGTAAAAAAGCCTTGATTGGAGTTAGAATGGCAGCTATTTATATTTGCGATGATCACGCATTCTTGTTTTGCTCACACAGTAGGCGTCATTTCCGATTTGAATAATATGTTGTAGGTAAAACCTAGAAGGCGAGCGTAGCCTTTGACTTTGTTGTGAAGCAATTTTTTAGACCCCCACTGATGATAACTGGGCTAAACTGTTTCTCATAACATTATGACTTGTTCTTTTTAAAGGTG
The DNA here is from genome assembly GCA_964019135.1 of Arenicola marina. Taxonomy (NCBI): domain Eukaryota; kingdom Metazoa; phylum Annelida; class Polychaeta; family Arenicolidae; genus Arenicola; species Arenicola marina. Next base: position 34,272,637 of record OZ025252.1, read on the forward strand.
AAGTTTTACATGCTATTTTGTATATTTAATATCAAAGTTTTGGTACTGAAAAAGTAGATCTAGTAGTCTAGCAGTACATTTGATTTGTAGTCAAGTGACCTCCCCCTGACAAAATCTGTCATGATTTAGGTTCCTAAGTCAAAGTCATAAATGCCGTAGACACGTTTCGGCCCATATTTTCCGCGAATTTGCCTCGATCACTCTCAAAATCCCTGATGTGAGAAAGCAACACGGGACCATTTTAATGATAGCAAACTTATGTTTGTAATGCGATGTTATCTTTTTTTTATGACACAAAGAATATTTCTCCATGCTGACACGCCATTGGCAGAAAACGCTCTGTCGCCAAAATACTAAAACACGCGTCATAAAATGATGGTTGCCATGGCGCCGAACGTGCTTTGAACAATACATGCTCTATATTTATACCAGCCACGAGGCTGCCATGGCAACTATTGAGCCTTTCATTGTCTGTGATTTAGTCTATTTGGCGAAAGTGTGTCTGCTGCCAATGTAGTGTCAGCATGGAGAAATATTGTTTGTGTCTTAAAAAAGGATAACAAACATAAGTTTGCTATCATTAAAATGGTCCCGTGTTGCTTTCTCACGTCAGGGATTTTGAGAGTGATCGAGGCTAATTCACGGAAAATATGGGCCGAAACGTGTATAGTTGACTGGGTTGTGTTACGGTTACCCAGTGTGAAGCACTGTGAATACTTTTTTATGTAAGTGTGGTCCGCCATTATTCAACGCAGCAAAACCAGCAAGAAGTAGTCTACGATAGACAGAGATCCCAAATGACACGCAGCTGTGATAGAAGCTTTTAGCTTTGAAGTAGATGTACTAAAGAAGGGGAGCACAACTTGTTTTGATTTGATAATTGGACTACTGTACTACTTTTTAAATATAATAAAGAATTCTAATGGATAGATGTTCGAAGATCTTGATAACTCATCTCTAGATGTAGGCTAATCTTAACTGAAGGGTTTGTTATAAACGCCCAAAAAAAGCAATTTATCCGCCAAATTGTTTAAAGCTTGGATCCAGCTTTGTACATTACCTTCTAGCTAATCTATATTAGAAGTTAGTTATTTGACGGATCCTACACGGACGCCTAATGAACTTTCAAACAACCCACTTGAATGAACATAGATGTTGCTTTGATTCGATAATTAAAAAAGTAAGGTTACTTTTTAAATTAAGCTTATATTAAAGAATGCCAATGGATAGATGTTCGAAGATCTTAATAGATCCAACTTATATCTAGATGTAGACTAAGCTTAATTTAAAGTTTTGTTAAAAATCCAAACAACAGCAATTTTTGCCTCAATCTTTTTTAAAGCTTTGATCTAACTTAAGCTTAGTAAGTCTTACATTAATTTCCAGCTAGATCTAGATCTGTCTTAGAAGTATATTTTTTTAATGAAAGGCTACAAGACAGTTGTCCCAATCAAATGGTTCCCTTAGCTTGTCCAGGAACCAGTAAAAAATTCTTGACGGATCCTGCACGGACGCCTGATGAACTGTCAAATAACCCAGTTAATTAAATGTGACACAAATAGGCCTAAGTGGTGAAAGTCATATGTTTTAAATGTGACGTTAGATCTAGCACCTTTTGGATCACCAACCTTGATCTATATTTACAGGCCTAACGGATCTATAGATCTGGATCTAGGCCTATAGAAGGTGGACCAGTGATTGCGCAGGTACCAGTGATTGCGCACTTGCAGAAATCTGATTTGATTTATAGGAATTTGTATCCAAACTTATCCAGGCAGGCAGATGCCTTCATGTGTGACAGCTACATTGACATCTGTTTTGTAAGATTCCAAATGATCTACATATTATTTTTACCACCTTTCGCTTCGTGCGCAATCACTGGTACCTGCGCAATCACTGGTCCAATTACTATAAGCTTAGATCTATAAACATGTAACGTTAACGAAGCAATATTTGCCTCAAATTGTTTAAAGCTTAGATCCAACTTAAGGTAGATCTAGGGAACTTACATTAACTTAACTTCCAGCTAGATCTATATTAGTCAATTAGAAGTCTATGTTACTGAAAGGCTCAGTAAACATTAGCTAAAAGAGTCAAATGGTCCCGGGCCCTGGTCCGGGTCAAAACTGTTCTATGGATCCTACACTGGCGCCTGATGAACTGTCAAATAAGCTTAGATCTAACTCCTAGGCTAGATCTAAATATTACACAAATAAATTACCTTAGCATTTAATGTATCACAAACCTTGATATAAATTTACAAAAGCTAGACTAGACGTTAAAATGTTGTAACATCAACGAAGCCTGGTAAACTGCTGACAGATCTGAAACTGTCATCTGCGCGTTCGACTTGTGCTGCCACTAAGCGAATGCATCGCTCGCGCGTATTGAGCGCCCTCTGTCAGGAGAGTGGAAACATGCATGTTGTCGCTATGATCAGCGTTTCATCAGTTGGAATTATGTTTTTGTATGTGAATTATCTACCAATTATGTATATTCTTTTGTGAATGTGCGGGTTTGGGCTGCATAAAAGTTTTTGACAAAAAAATAAACGTGAAATTTCCCAGAATGCATTTAAACGCATGCGCATGTCACACCACTGGGGGTCGACTTCCTGTTGATTTTTTCTCGCGCTTTACAGTAATGGGATTGAGATACAGATTTTGTCAGTTTTTTACGTGTGTGTTATCTAAAGAGCTCGCTATGCTCGCTATAATTAGTGTACCGCCTCCTGATTAGTCAATCGGACGCACCTCCAAAAAGGGCTGCCGCCTGGTTAAGCGGCGAAATCGCTTCGGTTTTCAGCTACAGACAGGACGGAAAATTCTGTAATTTGGAGGATAGACACTTTGGTATTATATGAATCGGTAAAGCAGCGTTATACGCGGCCAGGCTGGCGGTTTTCACATTACCTCTGCATGGCCTAATCCAGTCTAGTGATACTCGCACAACCGTTCGAGTGTAAAACAAAGTAAAACGTATTATCTTTTATTATTTGGGGCGTTATAACGCAGGAATTTAAGAGAGTAAACACAGAAGAACACAAGCTAATGTTTTTTTGGCGTGGCACCAACTGTTTACGACAAACGGACGTGACGTCACACTTTTTACAGATGCAGTCACTATAACACATGGGTATATTTTCACTTCACATTTTTTATTAAGCTTAGTTGAAGAAATATTAAAAAGTACAAATCGGCAGCACGAAGTCTCGGTACAAAATAAGCTTTGGCACTTATCACTACGCCCGAGTTAACACAAGGGCTTCGAGTGGACCATGTTGAGGGCGCAAGTCAAAGGCAACTTGAAGCCTTTCTCCAGGAACTCCACGAAGGGCGTGCACGGTTCAATGCAAGCGCTGAATGGACTGAAGAACAGGTAGAGTACGGCGCAGAACCCACCGACGGGCCAGGCCACCACAAACAAGATAATAAACCATAAGACGGACCACAAAACGCCCGTGCAACTCGCCATTCTTGAACAGCGGGTTATCGGTTAAAACTAAACACCGAAATCTGCTGTATATATCGACTGATCGCTGATGACGAAGCGGCGCGGGTTTCTTCGCTGTAGGTTCAAGGTGGTTTTGGTTTTCCCTTGTACTGGCTGATTGCTAGTTCTGGCGATGACTGGGCGCGCGCCTGATGTGTGATAATCGACTGAAAGTGAAAGAAGTCATCACAGAATGAATCATATGATGGGAACAACGCTTGAACAGATCCATAAATTTAAATCTAAGGTGACGTTATGATACAGCCTGGCGATTGAAACTAGAAGTCTATTCTCGTATCATGAGGTTGTTGTTGTTCGCCCGGCTATGTAAGCCGAACCAATTTAGGCAATCTTGCAAGAAATGTCTATCCGTCAGGCAGAATGATTAGCTAAAACGTCACCATTTTGTTTTATTTATCCAAGAATTTCATTAACACTAACAAGGTATACAATAATGCACAAACTTTATCTTGATTTACGCGCTATGACACTTGTTCCAATAACTATGACGTGACATTTTATCCCTGACTTTATCTTTATAAGAAGCGACACGTTATATCTCTATGACGTGACGTTTTCTCTTACTTACGTGAAGTTAGATATCTCTGGCGTGATGTTTTATCTCTCTAAGACGTAACGTTTTATTCAAATGTACAGTTTCGATCCTCGTGTCTAGTGACAGGGGCTATGAATATATGAGGCAGTAACTCTTCAGTTTTAGATATATTTAAGTGCTTTTATAAAAGAAGAATATATGAGATATTGCCCTCTCCCCCCCCCCCCCCCCCCCCGTATCCATCCCTTGGAACCTTCTTCAAAGAAACCTTACAGTTGCTTATTTTCCTGCGCCTTAATTCGCGAATTTCGGCCTCCAAGAGGTCTCTAATTGTCGAACAATCACTCTGGGCCCGCCTTGTCTCCCGTCAGAAACGACACGCAGAGTTGTGATCGGGAGCGATAACCGGGATGGTTGAAGTTAAACTTAAGACTGTATATTTCATTCCACTATGACGGTTTGGTCACTATGACGCTTTGGGTTCTAACAGACGTGATATCTTATTTCACTATTAGGCGAGGCCATCTCTATATGACGTGACGTATCTCTAAATGACGTGACGTTTTATCTCTATATAAGCGACGTTTTATTTCCAATTGATGTGATGTTTGATCTCTGACATGACGTTTGATCTCTGTGACGTGACTTTTTATCATATGACGTGACGCATTATCTATATGGACGTTTTATCTCTCACGGTGACGTGTTATATCTATGTGACGTGAAGTGTTATCTCTATATGACGTGACGTGTTATCTCTACATCACAGTGACGCGACGTGTTATCTCTATATGACGTGATGTGTTATCTCTACATGACGCGACGTGTTATCTCTACATGACGCGACGTGTTATCTCTACATCACAGTGACGCGACGTGTTATCTCTACATGACGCGACGTGTTATCTCTACATGACGCGACGTGTTATCTCTACATGACGCGACGTGTTATCTCTACATGACGTGACGTGTTATCTCTACATGACGCGACGTGTTATCTCTACATGACGCGACGTGTTATCTCTACATGACGCGACGTGTTATCTCTACATGACGCGACGTGTTATCTCTACATGACGCGACGTGTTATCTCTATATGACGTGATGTGTTATCTCTACATGACGCGACGTGTTATCTCTACATCAGTGACGCGACGTGTTATCTCTACATGACGCGACGTGTTATCTCTACATGACGTGATGTGTTATCTCTACATGACGCGACGTGTTATCTCTACATCAGTGACGCGACGTGTTATCTCTACATGACGCGACGTGTTATCTCTACATGACGCGACGTGTTATCTCTACATGACGTGTTATCTCTACATGACGCGACGTGTTATCTCTACATGACGTGACATCTCTACATGACGCGACGTGTTATCTCTACATGACGCGACGTGTTATCTCTACATGACGCGACGTGTTATCTCTACATGACGCGACGTGTTATCTCTACATGACGCGACGTGTTATCTCTACATGACGCGACGTGTTATCTCTATATGACGCGACGTGTTATCTCTACATGACGCGACGTGTTATCTCTACATATCGCGACGTTAAATTTATCGCTCCTTTAAACGGTGTTCATTCACATACCTGTCTCAGCGGTTTGCAGCAACGTATTCACGGAAGAGACACGCAGACTGCACTTTCCGGTGGCGTGATCGACCGTGAAGCAATGGGTGGTTGGTACACAACATGTACAATTAATATTCACATATAACAGTAGTTTGTTGAACCAGCTGCGCTCAATTATGCCGACAATGGGTAGAGTTCGATCTTCCACAACCCTGACAGCCCTATACCAGCAGGCCAAGTACTGAACTAAGAATCCTGTTGCGCTGCAAACGATGACAGTTATATGTTGGCCCATATCCAGAAACTGCAGGAGTCATATGACGAGCGGAGCGGCTCTCGGCGGTCATGTGAGTGTGATGAGTGCGGGTGGGTGGGAGTGGGCCAAACCCGCGGAGTATTTTAAACGCAGGCTACAGAGCCGAGTTTGCTTTCATAGCAGTGTGTGTGTGTGGCACTGCTAGCAGAGAGAGCTCGGTGGAGTGCCCTCTGCCGGGAGATCGTATGTATGTATGTCGGAGGGTCGTCACCGGGCTCCCTCTATCGGAGACTGGCTTGACTGATCAGCACGCTTGGTTGCACGCGCAGTGGGAGTGAGAGAAAGAGGGGGGTAGAGGTATTTAATATTTTATTTTATTTGAGTCTCTTTGCCGTAATAACGTCCCTGGTAATTAACACTCCGACGTAAAGCATGCTCCAATTCACAAGTTTAAATTTGCATATCGAGCTGTTTCCCGACAAAACTAAAGAGGTCAATATACAAATAGGTATCAGTCCTTGAATCATTCCAAAGAATTTGTCTATATTCCACGCATGCCAGACTGCCAAATGCAGTCTCTTAACCATTGACCGTGTTATCAATTCACCACAAGTTTTCATTTTATTGTTAAACGTCATCAGTTTGTGTGCTTCGCGAAGCTTTGTTAGAAGTAGCAGCTAGTGCCGAGACAGGGTTCTGCGGTGTCCCGGGATAGACACGTTTGCGACATCACAGCCGAAACGGCGATGTTTTTCTGAATTTTTCTGAATTTATAGAATGAAACAATCGAGTAAGTAAATATGTGTTCTTTTTCCAGAAAGACCGAATAACATTTGTCAATGCTTTCAGCATTATTTTAAATGTATTTAGTGCGTAATATTTATCGAGGTGGCTCGTCGGAAGACTAAACAACTGCTAAAGGAGACTATTAGGCCTATGTTCACCAGGTCGGTCGGGGCGGGGGGCGGGAGGGGAGTGATTGTGGAGGAGAAGGGGGGGGGGGGGCGATCGACGTCGACATGTTGTTGCTTCCTCCTACCTGCGTGGGTTTATCTTCTCGTTGGGTGAGTGACGGATAAAACAGTGTGAGAGCGCAATGCTCGTATCTCTTACCATGGTCCAGGGCACCAATCTAACCCACCGTGGTAACTCCGTTCCGTCTCCAAAAATAGGATAAGATAATAATGCCCTCGTTGATGTGACAAGGATAGTTTTCCAAATGTAATATGCCCCGGAGGTAAATCCCCTTTTGTAAATTTGAAGGTGATCCGTCGCCAATGGGAAGGCTCACGGGTAGAGCAGAGCCATGTCCTGGGGGTAACCTCTATACCATTTGTTCCAAGGACAGGGAATCTTCATCCTGCACGAATATACCCTTCGCGCAAAACTGTGCAGACCCGGCACTAGACCATTCAGGCGGGCCTCCAATGAAATGGAACATGTCCCGAAATTCAAAGGTTAGTTTACAACTCAGTATTACACACTATGCAACTATATTAATTCAAACCAGTCTCTTGGAACTTGGTAAATAATACAGTGAATCTAATTTCAACTCGTAAAGAAATGAAATTGTCCTCCTTTAGCGCGTTATGATCAATGCTGACCATGGATTCCAACCCTGGCACATTGCGAGGAATTTGATGGTCAGCATTGTTGGAATTAGATTCACTGTATTATTTAACAAGTTCCAAGAGACTGGTTTGAATTAATAGTTGCATAGTGTGTAATACTGAGTTGTAAACTAACCCTTCTAATTATTCAAGTTTGAGCACTAAAGTTGTTATTATTATCAACAAATCTACATAATCACTACGGTAACTTCGGTGAGTTCGCTCTTTGTTCTGTGAACTTCATGGATTCCAACTCTGGCACATTGCGAGGAACTTCATGAAGTCAAGAGCGAACTCCCCTACCTGCACCATAAGCTAACAAAACGAGCATTTTTTAAGCAAGGCGCTAAATGTATGTGTTCCAGGCCTTCTTGCGAATGTTGTATATCAAAATATAGAAAATATACCATTCATGGTTACCGTAGTGATTATGTAGATTTGTTAATAATAATAACAACTTTAGTGCTCAAACTTGAATAATTAGAAGCAGGACACGAAATGACGAGAAAACATATATATGAACCAGACTCCAGCAACTATACTGGCCCGGGGCCCTCGCTCATTGGCGCCCACCCACCTCCTGGGGCCCTCGCTCATTGGCGCCCACCCACCTCCTGGGGCCCTCGCTCATTGGCGCCCACCCACCTCCTGGGGTTTCGAAACGCCTTTGAATGCATGGAAGTATGTTAAACGTTGGGTGTTTTGCCTCATATCTCCCTAATTCGAGATGAAAATCTAGTACATAGTTGCATAAAATAGTTCCCAACGGGTTAGCGAAGTGGTATAGCCAGCGAAGTCTCCTTTTGCACTTCTTTTGTCTGTGCGCGTAATGGAAAGACCATTTGATATGCCGGGGGTGGAGGTGGGGTGGGGGGGGGGGGGGTGGAGGCAAAGCGAGATTATACTTTTTTAAAAACAAAATTCAGAGGAAGAAAACACAAAAACATTCGTTTCTCCTAGATATCAAATGGTCCGTCCCTAAGAGGCCAAACATTTATCTCTCATATCTCATTGTATCAAGCGGGTTCAATAAATTTAATAATTATATCGAATCGACATAAAGAAAAAAGAGGACACTGTTTTAAGACAAAATCAATTTACTTCTATACATATACAGTGTAACACAAACAGTTTGTGGACGACGACGTGTTTCCATCATTGTACTGGGAGCGGAAGATGGTAGGTGT
>OZ025252.1:34881524-35205839 GCA_964019135.1 Arenicola marina
GACACGTTGTGTATGCCTCAGATACTGTCCTGTTAGGACACGTTGTGTATGCCTCAGATACTGTCCTGTTAGGACACGTTGTGTATGCCCTGAGATAATGTCCTGTTAGGACTCAGGTACTGTCCTGTTAGGATACGTTGTGTATGCCTCAGATACTGTCCTGTTAGGACACGTTGTGTATGCCTCAGATATTGTCCTGTTAGGACACGTTGTGTATGCCTCAGATAATGTACTGTTAGGACACGTTGTGTATGCCTCAGATAATGTCCTGTTAGGACACGTCTATGCCTCAGATACTGTCCTGTTAGGACACGTTGTGTATGCCTCAGATACTATCCTGTTAAGACACGTTGTGTATGCCTCCGATACTGTCCTCAAAGGAGACGTTGTGTATGCCTAAGACACTGTCCTGTTAGGACACGTTGTGTATGCCTCAGATAATGTCCTGTTAGGACACGTTGTGTATGCCTCAGATAATGTCGTTTTAAGACACGTTGTCTATGCCTCAGATACTGTCGTGTTAGGACACGTTATATGCCTCAGATAATGTCCTGTTAGGACACACTGTGTAGGCCTGAAATACTGTCCTGTTAGGACAGGTTGTGTATGCCTCAGATACTGTCCTCCTAGGACACCTGGTGTATGCCTCAGATAATTTCCTGTTAGGACACCTTGTGTATGCCTCAGATACTGTCCTGTTAGGACACGTTGTGTATGCCCTGAGATAATGTCCTGTTAGGACTCAGGTACTGTCCTGTTAGGACACGTTGTGTATGCCTCAGATACTGTCCTGTTAGGACACCTTGTGTATGCCTCAGATAATGTCGTTTTAAGACACGTTGTGTATGCCTCAGATACTGTCTTGTTAGGACACGTTGTGTATGCCTCAGATATTGTCCTGTTAGGACACGTTGTGTATGCCTCAGATAATGTACTGTTAGGACACGTTGTGTATGCCTCAGATAATGTCCTGTTAGGACACGTCTATGCCTCAGATACTGTCCTGTTAGGACACGTTGTGTATGCCTCAGATACTATCCTGTTAAGACACGTTGTGTATGCCTCCGATACTGTCCTCAAAGGAGACGTTGTGTATGCCTAAGACACTGTCCTGTTAGGACACGTTGTGTATGCCTCAGATACTGTCCTGTTAGGACACCTTGTGTATGCCTCAGATAATGTCGTTTTAAGACACGTTGTGTATGCCTCAGATACTGTCTTGTTAGGACACGTTGTGTATGCCTCAGATACTGTCCTGTTAGGACACGTTGTGTATGCTTCAGATAATGTCGTGTTAAGACACGTTGTGTATGCCTCAGATACTGTCTTGTTATGACACATTGTGTATGCCTCAGACAATGTCCTGTTAGGACACGTTGTCTATGTCTCAGATACTGTCCTGTTAGGACACGTTGTGTATGCCTCAGATACTATCCTGTTAGGACACGTTGTGGATGCTTCAGATACTGTCCTCATAGGAGACGTTGTCTATGCCTAAGACAATGTCCTGTTAGGACACGTTATATATGCCTCAGATAATGTCCTGTTAGGACACGTTGTGGATGCCTCAGATACTGTCCTCATAGGAGACGTTGTGTATGCCTCAGATAATGTCCTGTTAGGACACACTGTGTATGCCTCAGATACGATCCTGTTATGACACGTTGTATAGGCCCCAGATACTGCTCTGTAAGGACACGTTGTGTATGCCTCAGATACTGTCCTGTTAGGACACGTTGTGTATGCCTCAGATACTGTCCTGGTAGGACACGTTGTGTATGGCTCAGATAATGTCGTGTTAAGACACGTTGTGTATGCCTCAGATACTGTCTTGTTAGGACACGTTGTGTATGCCTCAGATACTGTCCTGTTAGGACACGTTGTGTATGCTTCAGATAATGTCGTGTTAAGACACGTTGTGTATGCCTCAGATACTGTCTTGTTAGGACACATTGTGTATGCCTCAGATACTGTCCTGTTAGGACACGTTGTGTATGCCTCAGATACTGTCCTGTCAGGACACGTTGTGTATGCCTCAGATAATGTACTGTTAAGACACGTTGTGTATGCCTCAGACAATGTCCTGTTAGGACACGTTGTCTATGCCTCAGATAATGTACTGTTAAGACACGTTGTGTATGCCTCAGACAATGTCCTGTTAGGACACGTTGTTTATGCCTCAGATACTGTCCTGTTAGAACACGTTGTGTATGGCTCAGATACTGTCCTCCTAGGACACCTTGTGTATGCCTCAGATAATGTCCTCCTAGGACACGTTGTGTATGCCTCAGATACTGTCCTCCTAGGACACGTTATGTACGGCTCAAATAATGTCCTGTTACGAAACCTTGTGTATGCCTCAGATAATATCCTGTTAGGACACCTTGTGTATGCCTCAGATACTGTCCTCCTAGGACACGTTGTGTATGGCTCAGATACTGTCCTCCTAGGACACCTTGTGTATGCCTCAGATAATGTCCTGTTAGGACACCTTGTGTATGCCTCACATACTGTCCTCCTAGGACACGTTGTGTATGGCTCAGATACTGTCCTCCTAGGACACGTTGTGTATGGCTCAGATACTGTCCTGTTACGACACGTTGTGTATGCCTCAGATAATGTCCTTCTAGGACACGTTGTGTATGGCTCAGATACTGTCCTGTTAGGACACGTTGTGTATGCCTCAGATACTGTCCTGTTAGGACACGTTGTGTATGCCTCAGATACTGTCCTGTTAGGACACGTTGTGTATGCCCTGAGATAATGTCCTGTTAGGACTCAGGTACTGTCCTGTTAGGATACGTTGTGTATGCCTCAGATACTGTCCTGTTAGGACACGTTGTGTATGCCTCAGATATTGTCCTGTTAGGACACGTTGTGTATGCCTCAGATAATGTACTGTTAGGACACGTTGTGTATGCCTCAGATAATGTCCTGTTAAGACACGTTGTGTATGCCTCCGATACTGTCCTCAAAGGAGACGTTGTGTATGCCTAAGACACTGTCCTGTTAGGACACGTTGTGTATGCCTCAGATAATGTCCTGTTAGGACACGTTGTGTATGTCTCAGATAATGTCCTGTCAGGACACGTTGTCTATGCCTCAGATACTGTCGTGTTAGGACAGGTTATATGCCTCAGATAATGTCTTGTTAGGACACACTGTGTATGCCTGAAATACTGTCCTGTTAGAACAGGTTGTGTATGCCTCAGATACTGTCCTCCTAGGACACCTTGTGTATGCCTCAGATAATTTCCTGTTAGGACACCTTGTGTATGCTTCAGATACTGTCCTGTTAGGACACGTTGTGTATGCCCTGAGATAATGTCCTGTTAGGACTCAGGTACTGTCCTGTTAGGACACGTTGTGTATGCCTCAGATACTGTCCTGTTAGGACACCTTGTGTATGCCTCAGATAATGTCGTTTTAAGACACGTTGTGTATGCCTCAGATACTGTCTTGTTAGGACACGTTGTGTATGCCTCAGATATTGTCCTGTTAGGACACGTTATATGCCTCAGATAATGTCCTGTTAGGACACACTTTGTATGCCTGAAATACTGTCCTGTTAGGACAGGTTGTGTATGCCTCAGATACTGTCCTCCTAGGACACCTTGTGTATGCCTCAGATAATTTCCTGTTAGGACACCTTGTGTATGCCTCAGATACTGTCCTGTTAGGACACGTTGTGTATGCCCTGAGATAATGTCCTGTTAGGACTCAGGTACTGTCCTGTTAAGACACGTTGTGTATGCCTCAGATACTGTCCTGTTAGGACACCTTGTGTATGCCTCAGATAATGTCGTTTTAAGACACGTTGTGTATGCCTCAGATACTGTCTTGTTAGGACACGTTGTGTATGCCTCAGATATTGTCCTGTTAGGACACGTTGTGTATGCCTCAGATAATGTACTGTTAGGACACGTTGTGTATGCCTCAGATAATGTCCTGTTACGACACGTCTATGCCTCAGATACTGTCCTGTTAGGACACGTTGTGTATGCCTCAGATACTATCCTGTTAAGACACGTTGTGTATGCCTCCGATACTGTCCTCAAAGGAGACGTTGTGTATGCCTAAGACACTGTCCTGTTAGGACACGTTGTGTATGCCTCAGATACTGTCCTGTTAGGACACCTTGTGTATGCCTCAGATAATGTCGTTTTAAGACACGTTGTGTATGCCTCAGATACTGTCTTGTTAGGACACGTTGTGTATGCCTCAGATACTGTCCTGTTAGGACACGTTGTGTATGCTTCAGATAATGTCGTGTTAAGACACGTTGTGTATGCCTCAGATACTGTCTTGTTATGACACATTGTGTATGCCTCAGACAATGTCCTGTTTGGACACGTTGTCTATGCCTCAGATACTGTCCTGTTAGGACACGTTGTGTATGCCTCAGATACTATCCTGTTAGGACACGTTGTGGATGCCTCAGATACTGTCCTCATAGGAGACGTTGTCTATGCCTAAGACAATGTCCTGTTGGGACACGTTATGTATGCCTCAGATAATGTCCTGTTAGGACACGTTGTGGATGCCTCAGATACTGTCCTCATAGGAGACGTTGTGTATGCCTCAGGTAATGTCCTGTTAGGACACACTGTGTATGCCTCAGATACGATCCTGTTATGACACGTTGTATAGGCCCCAGATACTGCTCTGTAAGGACACGTTGTGTATGCCTCAGATACTGTCCTGTTAGGACACGTTGTGTATGCCTCAGATACTGTCCTGTTAGGACACGTTGTGTATGCCTCAGATACTGTCCTGGTAGGACACGTTGTGTATGGGTCAGATAATGTCGTGTTAAGACACGTTGTGTATGCCTCAGATACTGTCTTGTTAGGACACGTTGTGTATGCCTCAGATACTGTCCTGTTAGGACACGTTGTGTATGCTTCAGATAATGTCGTGTTAAGACACGTTGTGTATGCCTCAGATACTGTCTTGTTAGGACACATTGTGTATGCCTCAGATACTGTCCTGTTAGGACACGTTGTGTATGCCTCAGATACTGTCCTGTCAGGACACGTTGTGTATGCCTCAGATAATGTACTGTTAAGACACGTTGTGTATGCCTCAGACAATGTCCTGTTAGGACACGTTGTCTATGCCTCAGATAATGTACTGTTAAGACACGTTGTGTATGCCTCAGACAATGTCCTGTTAGGACACGTTGTTTATGCCTCAGATACTGTCCTGTTAGAACACGTTGTGTATGGCTCAGATACTGTCCTCCTAGGACACCTTGTGTATGCCTCAGATAATATCCTGTTAGGACACCTTGTGTATGCCTCAGATACTGTCCTCCTAGGACACGTTGTGTATGGCTCAGATACTGTCCTCCTAGGACACCTTGTGTATGCCTCAGATAATGTCCTGTTAGGACACCTTGTGTATGCCTCACATACTGTCCTCCTAGGACACGTTGTGTATGGCTCAGATACTGTCCTCCTAGGACACGTTGTGTATGGCTCAGATACTGTCCTGTTACGACACGTTGTGTATGCCTCAGATAATGTCCTCCTAGGACACGTTGTGTATGGCTCAGATACTGTCCTGTTAGGACACGTTGTGTATGCCTCAGATACTGTCCTGTTAGGACACGTTGTGTATGCCTCAGATACTGTCCTGTTAGGACACGTTGTGTATGCCCTGAGATAATGTCCTGTTAGGACTCAGGTACTGTCCTGTTAGGATACGTTGTGTATGCCTCAGATACTGTCCTGTTAGGACACGTTGTGTATGCCTCAGATATTGTCCTGTTAGGACACGTTGTGTATGCCTCAGATACTATCCTTTTAAGACACGTTGTGTATGCCTCCGATACTGTCCTCAAAGGAGACGTTGTGTATGCCTAAGACACTGTCCTGTTAGGACACGCTGTGTATGCCTCAGATAATGTCCTGTTAGGACACGTTGTGTATGTCTCAGATAATGTCCTGTTAGGACACGTTGTCTATGCCTCAGATACTGTCGTGTTAGGACACGTTGTATGCCTCAGATAATGTCCTGTTAGGACACACTGTGTATGCCTGAAATACTGTCCTGTTAGGACAGGTTGTGTATGCCTCAGATACTGTCCTCCTAGGACACCTTGTGTATGCCTCAGATAATGTCGTTTTAAGACACGTTGTGTATGCCTCAGATACTGTCTTGTTAGGACACGTTGTGTATGCCTCAGATAATTTCCTGTTAGGACACCTTGTGTATGCCACAGATACTGTCCTGTTAGGACACGTTGTGTATGCCTCCGATACTGTCCTCAAAGGAGACGTTGTGTATGCCTAAGACACTGTCCTGTTAGGACACGTTGTGTATGCCTCAGATAATGTCCTGTTAGGACACGTTGTGTATGTCTCAGATAATGTCCTGTTAGGACACGTTGTCTATACCTCAGATACTGTCGTGTTAGGACACGTTATATGCCTCAGATAATGTCCTGTTAGGACACACTGTGTCTGCCTGAAATACTGTCCTGTTAGGACAGGTTGTGTATGCCTCAGATACTGTCCTCCTAGGACACCTTGTGTATGCCTCAGATAATTTCCTGTTAGGACACCTTGTGTATGCCTCAGATACTGTCCTGTTAGGACACGTTGTGTATGGCTCAGATAATGTCCTGTTAGGACTCAGGTACTGTCCTGTTAGGACACGTTGTGTATGCCTCAGATACTGTCCTGTTAGGACACCTTGTGTATGCCTCAGATAATGTCGTTTTAAGACACGTTGTGTATGCCTCAGATACTGTCTTGGTAGGACACGTTGTGTATGCCTCAGATATTGTCCTGTTAGGACACGTTGTGTATGCCTCAGATAATGTACTGTTAGGACACGTTGTGTATGCCTCAGATAATGTCCTGTTAGGACACGTCTATGCCTCAGATACTGTCCTGTTAGGACACGTTGTGTATGCCTCAGATACTATCCTGTTAAGACACGTTGTGTATGCCTCCGATACTGTCCTCAAAGGAGACGTTGTGTATGCCTAAGACACTGTCCTGTTAGGACACGTTGTGTATGCCTCAGATACTGTCCTGTTAGGACACCTTGTGTATGCCTCAGATAATGTCGTTTTAAGACACGTTGTGTATGCCTCAGATACTGTCTTGTTAGGACACGTTGTGTATGCCTCAGATACTGTCCTGTTAGGACACGTTGTGTATGCTTCAGATAATGTCGTGTTAAGACACGTTGTGTATGCCTCAGATACTGTCTTATTATGACACATTGTGTATGCCTCAGACAATGTCCTGTTAGGGCACGTTGTCTATGCCTCAGATACTGTCCTGTTAGGACACGTTGTGTATGCCTCAGATACTATCCTGTTAGGACACGTTGTGGATGCCTCAGATACTGTCCTCATAGGAGACGTTGTCTATGCCTAAGACAATGTCCTGTTAGGACACGTTGTGGATGCCTCAGATACTGTCCTCATAGGAGACGTTGTGTATGCCTCAGGTAATGTCCTGTTAGGACACACTGTGTATGCCTCAGATACGATCCTGTTATGACACGTTGTATAGGCCCCAGATACTGCTCTGTAAGGACACGTTGTGTATGCCTCAGATACTGTCCTGTTAGGACACGTTGTGTATGCCTCAGATACTGTCCTGTTAGGACACGTTGTGTATGCCTCAGATACTGTCCTGGTAGGACACGTTGTGTATGGCTCAGATAATGTCGTGTTAAGACACGTTGTGTATGCCTCAGATACTGTCTTGTTAGGACACGTTGTGTATGCCTCAGATACTGTCCTGTTAGGACACGTTGTGTATGCTTCAGATAATGTCGTGTTAAGACACGTTGTGTATGCCTCAGATACTGTCTTGTTAGGACACATTGTGTATGCCTCAGATACTGTCCTGTTAGGACACGTTGTGTATGCCTCAGATACTGTCCTGTCAGGACACGTTGTGTATGCCTCAGATAATGTACTGTTAAGACACGTTGTGTATGCCTCAGACAATGTCCTGTTAGGACACGCTGTCTATGCCTCAGATAATGTACTGTTAAGACACGTTGTGTATGCCTCAGACAATGTCCTGTTAGGACACGTTGTTTATGCTTCAGATACTGTCCTGTTAGAACACGTTGTGTATGGCTCAGATACTGTCCTCCTAGGACACCTTGTGTATGCCTCAGATAATGTCCTCCTAGGACACGTTGTGTATGCCTCAGATACTGTCCTCCTAGGACACGTTGTGTACGGCTCAAATAATGTCCTGTTACGAAACCTTGTGTATGCCTCAGATAATATCCTGTTAGGACACCTTGTGTATGCCTCAGATACTGTCCTCCTAGGACACGTTGTGTATGGCTCAGATACTGTCCTCCTAGGACACCTTGTGTATGCCTCAGATAATGTCCTGTTAGGACACCTTGTGTATGCCTCACATACTGTCCTCCTAGGACACGTTGTGTATGGATCAGATACTGTCCTCCTAGGACACGTTGTGTATGGCTCAGATACTGTCCTGTTACGACACGTTGTGTATGCCTCAGATAATGTCCTCCTAGGACACGTTGTGTATGGCTCAGATACTGTCCTGTTAGGACACGTTGTGTATGCCTCAGATACTGTCCTGTTAGGACACGTTGTGTATGCCTCAGATACTGTCCTGTTAGGACACGTTGTGTATGCCCTGAGATAATGTCCTGTTAGGACTCAGGTACTGTCCTGTTAGGATACGTTGTGTATGCCTCAGATACTGTCCTGTTAGGACACGTTGTGTATGCCTCAGATATTGTCCTGTTAGGACACGTTGTGTATGCCTCAGATAATGTACTGTTAGGACACGTTGTGTATGCCTCAGATAATGTCCTGTTAGGACACGTCTATGCCTCAGATACTGTCCTGTTAGGACACGTTGTGTATGCCTCAGATACTATCCTGTTAAGACACGTTGTGTATGCCTCCGATACTGTCCTCAAAGGAGACGTTGTGTATGCCTAAGACACTGTCCTGTTAGGACACGTTGTGTATGCCTCAGATAATGTCCTGTTAGGACACGTTGTGTATGTCTCAGATAATGTCCTGTTAGGACACGTTGTCTATGCCTCAGATACTGTCGTGTTAGGACACGTTATATGCCTCAGATAATGTCCTGTTAGGACACACTGTGTATGCCTGAAATACTGTCCTGTTAGGACAGGTTGTGTATGCCTCAGATACTGTCCTCCTAGGACACCTTGTGTATGCCTCAGATAATTTCCTGTTATGACACCTTGTGTATGCCTCAGATACTGTCCTGTTAGGACACGTTGTGTATGCCCTGAGATAATGTCCTGTTAGGACTCAGGTACTGTCCTGTTAGGACACGTTGTGTATGCCTCAGATACTGTCCTGTTAGGACACCTTGTGTATGCCTCAGATAATGTCGTTTTAAGACACGTTGTGTATGCCTCAGATACTGTCTTGTTAGGACACGTTGTGTATGCCTCAGATATTGTCCTGTTAGGACACGTTGTGTATGCCTCAGATAATGTACTGTTAAGACACGTTGTGTATGCCTCAGATAATGTCCTGTTAGGACACGTCTATGCCTCAGATACTGTCCTGTTAGGACACGTTGTGTATGCCTCAGATACTATCCTGTTAAGACACGTTGTGTATGCCTCCGATACTGTCCTCAAAGGAGACGTTGTGTATGCCTAAGACACTGTCCTGTTACGACACGTTGTGTATGCCTCAGATAATGTCCTGTTAGGACACGTTGTGTATGCCTCAGATAATGTCGTGTTAGGACACGTTGTCTATGCCTCAGATACTGTCTTGTTAGGACACGTTATATGCCTCAGATAATGTCCTGTTAGGACACACTGTGTATGCCTGAAGTACTGTCCTGTTAGGACAGGTTGTGTATGCCTCAGATAATGTCCTGTTAGGACACACTGTGTATGCCTGAAATACTGTCCTGTTAGGACAGGTTATGTATGCCTCAGATAATGTCCTGTTAGGACACGTTGTGTATGGCTCAGATACTGTCCTCCTAGGACACCTTGTGTTTGCCTCAGATAATTTCCTGTTAGGACACCTTGTGTATGCCTCAGATACTGTCCTGTTAGGACACGTTGTGTATGCCCTGAGATAATGTCCTGTTAGGACTCAGGTACTGTCCTGTTAGGACACGTTGTGTATGCCTCAGATACTGTCCTGTTAGGACACCTTGTGTATGCCTCAGATAATGTCGTTTTAAGACACGTTGTGTATGCCTCAGATACTGTCTTGTTAGGACACGTTGTGTATGCCTCAGATAATTTCCTGTTAGGACACCTTGTGTATGCCTCAGATACTGTCCTGTTAGGACACGTTGTGTATGCCCTGAGATAAAGTCCTGTTAGGACTCAGGTACTGTCCTGTTAGGACACGTTGTGTATGCCTCAGATACTGTCCTGTTAGGACACCTTGTGTATGCCTCAGATAATGTCGTTTTAAGACACGTTGTGTATGCCTCAGATACTGTCTTGTTAGGACACGTTGTGTATGCCTCAGATACTGTCCTGTTAGGACACGTTGTGTATGCCTCAGATACTGTCCTGTCAGGACACGTTGTGTATGCCTCAGATAATGTACTGTTAAGACACGTTGTGTATGCATCAGACAATGTCCTGTTAGGACACGTTGTCTATGCCTCAGATACTGTCCTGTTAGAACACGTTGTGTATGCCTCAGATACTATCCTGTTAGGACACGTTGTGGATGCCTCAGATACTCTCCTCATAGGAGACGTTGTGTATGCCTAAGACAATGCCCTGTTAGGACACGTTGTGTATGCCTCAGATACTGTCGTGTTAGGACACGTTATATGCCTCAGATAATGTCCTGTTAGGACACACTGTGTATGCCTGAAATACTGTCCTGTTAGGACACCTTGTGTATGCCTCAGATAATGTCGTTTTAAGACACGTTGTGTATGCCTCAGATACTGTCTTGTTAGGACACGTTGTGTATGCCTCAGATAATTTCCTGTTAGGACACCTTGTGTATGCCTCAGATACTGTCCTGTTAGGACACGTTGTGTATGCCCCGAGATAAAGTCCTGTTAGGACTCAGGTACTGTCCTGTTAGGACACGTTGTGTATGCCTCAGATACTGTCCTGTTAGGACACCTTGTGTATGCCTCAGATAATGTCGTTTTAAGACACGTTGTGTATGCCTCAGATACTGTCTTGTTAGGACACGTTGTGTATGCCTCAGATACTGTCCTGTTAGAACACGTTGTGTATGCT
This sequence comes from Arenicola marina, assembly GCA_964019135.1. NCBI lineage: Eukaryota > Metazoa > Annelida > Polychaeta > Arenicolidae > Arenicola > Arenicola marina. The sequence continues at coordinate 34,892,763 of OZ025252.1, forward strand.
TCAGATAATGTCGTGTTAAGACACGTTGTGTATGCCTCAGACAATGTCCTGTTAGGACACGTTGTCTATGCCTCAGATAATGTACTGTTAAGACACGTTGTCTATGCCTCAGATACTGTCCTGTTAGAACACGTTGTGTATGCCTCAGATACTATCCTGTTAGGACACGTTGTGGATGCCTCAGATACTCTCCTCATAGGAGACGTTGTGTATGCCTAAGACAATGTCCTGTTAGGACACGTTGTCTATGCCTCAGATACTGTCGTGTTAGGACACGTTATATGCCTCAGATAATGTCCTGTTAGGACACACTGTGTATGCCTGAAATACTGTCCTGTTAGGACAGGTTGTGTATGCCTCAGATAATGTCCTGTTAGGACACGTTGTCTATGCCTCAGATACTGTCGTGTTAGGACACCTTGTGTATGCCTCAGATAATGTCGTTTTAAGACACGTTGTGTATGCCTCAGATACTGTCTTGTTAGGACACGTTGTGTATGCCTCAGATACTGTCCTGTTAGAACACGTTGTGTATGCTTCAGATAATGTCGTGTTAAGACACGTTGTGTATGCCTCAGATACTGTCTTGTTATGACACATTGTGTATGCCTCAGATACTGTCCTGTTAGGACACGTTGTGTATGCCTCAGATACTGTCCTGTCAGGACACGTTGTGTATGCCTCAGATAATGTACTGTTAAGACACGTTGTGTATGCCTCAGACAATGTCCTGTTAGGACACGTTGTCTATGCCTCAGATAATGTACTGTTAAGACACGTTGTGTATGCATCAGACAATGTCCTGTTAGGACACGTTGTCTATGCCTCAGATACTGTCCTGTTAGAACACGTTGTGTATGCCTCAGATACTATCCTGTTAGGACACGTTGTGGATGCCTCAGATACTCTCCTCATAGGAGACGTTGTGTATGCCTAAGACAATGTCCTGTTAGGACACGTTGTCTATGCCTCAGATACTGTCGTGTTAGGACACGTTATATGCCTCAGATAATGTCCTGTTAGGACACACTGTGTATGCCTGAAATACTGTCCTGTTAGGACAGGTTGTGTATGCCTCAGATAATGTCCTGTTAGGACACGTTGTCTATGCCTCAGATACTGTCGTGTTAGGACACGTTGTGTATGCCTCAGATAATGTCCTGTTAGGACACACTGTGTATGCCTCAGATACTGTCCTGTTAGGACACGTTGTATAGGCCCCAGATACTGCTCTGTAAGGACACGTTGTGCATGCCTCAGATACTGTCCTGTTAGGACACGTTGTGTATACCTCAGATACTGTCCTGTTAGGACACGTTGTGTATGCCTCAGATACTGTCCTGGTAGGACACGTTGTGTATGCCTCAGATAATGTCCTGTTAGGACACGTTGTGTATGTCTCAGATACTGTCCTGTTAAGACACGTTGTGTATGCCTCAGATACTGTCCTGTTAGGACACGTTGTGTATGCCTCAGATAATGTTCTCTTAATACGCGTTGTTTGACTCATGAAACACTGCCTCACTATTAGTGTTTTATTCACGCGTCTCAGGTTTCGTGCCACCGTTGTCAAAGAAAGATGGTATGAAGTCATTACTTATATATCTGGGGAAATCTGTCAGTTAATGAGTAACAAACCCCGCGCTGGTGGGTGGCAAGCGTGCTTGTCGCTCGATGAAGCAATATACCATCGAGAACACGCGGTCGCCGGCAGCAGCCGTCGTTGGGGAGCTTTCTGAAAGCCTCTTCCTGCAGGAGTAGGTATAACGCAGCTGCTTATTAGTGGTAGTACGACACACACACATATGTAAGTCAGCACTCAGGCTACACGTATAGGGCAGCAACATGTCACTGCTTATAAATAACTATAATCCTCTATCAGCTTCCTCTGTAGCCTAGCAAAACATATGCATGTATATATATATATATTATAGCTCGACACATCACACCAGAGTGCACGCGTATGTAAATAATGGAGTTGAAGACAGTGAAGTTGGCTTTTTCTATAGTGTAACTACACGTATGTGTTTATATACATACTGGAATTACATACCTCAAAACAACACTGCTACAGTTGGCCATGCTTACAGCGTAGCTACACCCGTTACATAGGTCTACACTACACGGCACTCAAATATACTGAATAATGATGTTACAGACCTCAAGAACAACACTGGAATGAGCTTTGTCATCAGCGAGCTACAGGGTAACAACATCGTCAGCGTGTACATGTATATAAATAATTATCATTATGAGTATTACATATCTCAACGACCACGTCGTGGGGTGAACCTACAGGGCCCTATGGGGCCCTATGGGGCCCTGCAGGGCCCTACAGGGTAGGCAATAGTCTGAGAGTATGTGAATAACTAGACAGACCTCCATAACGACACCGCCCTGCCTACAGCGCAGCAAAGACTCAGAATGTGCTTAACACAGCCACATAAAATATGCTTTGCCTCCATTTCCTATCTGTGTTATCGATCGTTCTTATCCCACCCCTGCCCCGCCCCGGCCCCACCTCAGACCACGCGGGTCCTAGCGCCCTGCCGAAGCAGCGTCCTCCCTTAACCCCCCCCCCCTCTACTCACCTCCCTCCCTCGCCAATATGCCCCACAAAATAACTCCTCCTTCCCACCGAGCGGTCAGGCGGGTAAAATAATGATGGTGCAAAGGAAGCCCTGCGGTTTCCCTTCCTTCGACCATGGCATTGCCATGGCGACCTTTGATTCGCGCGGCTTAGGTTCTGTGCAACCGTTACCACGTGGACATGTTGCCAAGCACATGGTCAACATGTAAAATCCGATGCCATGCAAGATCGAGGCTGGTGATTATATGGTGATAAAAGTGCTATTTTTTCCTTCCAAATATCGATTTCGTTCCGTGCTTCTTAGCTGCAACGGTATCGCCTGGCTCTCTTCACCATCACGGGAAATAGTGATATTTATGTTTTATCATGATAATAAACATTGGCATATCGGTGTTTACCATCATAATAAACTAATATAATAGCGGTGTTTACCATCATAATAAACAGTGATATATCGGTGTTTACCATGATAGTAAACAGTGATATATCGGTACTTAACATCATAAAGAGTGATATATCGGTGTTTACCGTGACAGTAAACATTGATACATCGGTGTTTAACATCATAAACAGTGATATATTGGTGTTTACCATCATAGTAAACAGTGGCACATGTTTGAAGTCTGGCTCAATCATGTAGTATATATCAACGTTTTGTTTCTCAGTTTATTACATGTGGTATAAGAATAGCTATGAGCATATCGTGATTGCGTGTTATATCTGTTTATATTAGCTATAACACTACTAGGGTCTGGAAGGGGGGTCCAGTGTTCAGTGTTTCGCTTGTCGCTTTTCGGCTTCAGTGTTCAGTGTCGTATTTTCAAAAATATGTGTCGACATCGCTTTTTCAGATCCTCAGTGTCGGAATTTGGAGGTCAATGACGAATGTCGATTTTTCCAATATGCCTATGTCGCGTGTCGCCATTTACTCCTTCGGAGCCCCTACTACTTCTTGCTCGCAGTTGATTATCTTATATAAATGAAAGCGAATCTGGTTTTAGTCACGAAATTCTTAATCCAAATTAATGCGGAAGCAATAAAGCAAGATGTGTTAATTAATGCAGCTTAATTGGCCATCGACTGCTGTCTTTTCGAATGGAAGATGCGCGGCAGGACGATAGTTTATATAGGCATAAGAGCATGGTGGCTGGAAGCGTCCTCACGAGGCGCCAGTATATCACTCAGCGGTGGATCAGCGATGCCGGGTCTGTCTGTGTGTCTGCCTCTGTCTGTCTGAGTGTCTACCTGTCTGTGCGTCTCCCGGTGCCCCCTCGAGGACAAGAAGGCGGATGCCGCCGCCTCTAATTGGGCAGCTCTCGTATGGCCCTCCTCCCTCCCTCCCTGGCCCCAGCGGCTAGCCTTCACCCTGTGATAGCGCGACAGCCCGGGGCCGGAGGACGACCCACGCCACAGGACGGCTGAATGGCTGGCTGGAATGGCTGTGTACACGCGGCAAATGTCGTCGGAACTCTTAGGCCCACAATGTGCATATACATTATCTGTATGACCGTTTTATGCTTGTTGCTGGCCGCACCAGATCTACTGCAGAGGCAACATTTACGCCGCAACAACAGCCATTTCCTGTCAGTGGCTGCACGCCGCAGCAACAGCCATTTCCTGTGGCCACTATGGTGGCCCCGATGCCCTGATTAAAGGGAACGCCGCGCTGGAGAGGCAGATTGTATGTAAATTACGTGGGTCTAGATCGGAGACTAGAGCTCCAGATATGAACCTGTGCGCGGTATAGTCTGCAGGGAACGAAGTGCCATCTTGAGGGGAACAATATACGACTGTCGGTCCAGTCGCGGAGCCTCCTCTGCCTGCTTACGCACCTTCGGCAGTGGGGGTTGGGTGGATGTTAGCAGGGATGTGTGTCAGGCATGGCAGGGGCGCATCCAGGAATTTTACGACCGGGATGGGGTGTCCACTGAAAACTTGCGACCGGGGTGTGTGTGTGGGGGGGGGGGGGGAGGGGGGTGGTCCACGACGCCGTTCTTCGTCAAGGGGATGGGGTCCATGCCTCAGATGGCCTAAATTTTGCATTGAAAAACGGCATTCTTCTTCAAAAGGGGGGGGGGGGAGGGAGGGGGTGCGGACCCTATGCCCCCCCCCACCCTGGATCCGCCCTTGCATGGTTTGGATTCACCATCGTTATAAGATATAAGTAAACAGCATATTTGCCTGATTGGCCAACGCGTGCGTATGAGGGGTATTAACTGGGTATTTAACATTTAATAACTTTGCCTTTGGTTGTCTTTGCCGGCCGACATTTATGGGAATTAATGCCTCTGGATATAGATGCACAAAAGGAGCTTTGATGTATAGCGTAATTCGGCCAATTATTTCACGTTCGATCGAACTCGAACAAGGTATGGGTACTAATGGTTTGGCCAAGAGTCTGAATTACAGAAAAGGTATTTATTTAATGATCTGATAAGTCCTTGAAATATTTAAATCATGCCTTGCCAGCGGCCACTACCTCCTTGAAATGTTTAAATCATGCCTCGCCAGCGGCCCCTACCTCCTTGAAGTGTTTAAATCATGCCTCGTCAACGGCCCCTACCTCCTTGAAATGCTTAACGCATGCCTCGCCAGCGACCCCTACCTACTTGAAATGTTTAACTCATGCCTCGCCAGCGACCCCTACCTCTTTGAAGTGTTTAAATCATGCCTCGCCAGCGACCCCTACCTCCTTGAAATGTTTAAAGCATGCCTCGCCAGCGGCCCCTACCTCCTTGAAATATTTAAATCATGCCTCGCCAGCGACCCCTACCTCCTTGAAATGCTTAACTCATGCCTCGTCAACGGCCCCTACCTCCTTGAAATGTTTAACTCATGCCTCGCCAGCGGCCCCTACCTCCTTAAAATGTTTAAATCATGCCTTGCCAGCGACCCCTACCTCCTTGAAATGTTTAACTCATGCCTCGCCAGCGACCCCTACCTCCTTGAAATGTTTAACTCATGCCTCGCCAGCGATCCCTACCTCCTTGAAATGTTTAACTCATGCCTCGCCAGCGACCCCTACCTCCTTGAAATGTTTAACTCATGCCTCGCCAGCGGCCCCTACCTCCTTGAAATGTTTAACTCATGCCTCGCCAGCGACCCCTACCTCCTTGAAATGTTTACCTCATGCCTCGCCAGCGACCCCTACCTCCTTGAAATGTTTAACTCATGCCTCGCCAGCGACCCCTACCTCCTTGAAATGTTTAACTCATGCCTCGCCAGCGACCCCTACCTCCTTGAAATGTTTAACTCATGCCTCGCCAGCGGCCCCTACCTCCTTGAAATGTTTAACTCATGCCTCGCCAGCGACCCCTACCTCCTTGAAATGTTTAACTCATGCCTCGCCAGCGACCCCTACCTCCTTGAAATGTTTAAATCATGCCTCGCCGGTGGCCTCTACCTCCTTGAAATGTTTAACTCATGCCTCGCCAGCGACCCCTACCTCCTTGAAGTGTTTAAATCATGCCTCGCCAGCGACCCCTACCTCCTTGAAGTGTTTAAATCATGCCTCGCCAGCGACCCCTACCTCCTCCGCCGCCCCCACGTCCTCCGCCTCCCCAGCCTCCCACACCTGCCCTTCCTTCCCAGCCTCCCCGCCCCCCCCCCCTGACTCTCTTACCTCCCCGCCTCCACTGTCTCCCCAGCCTCCCCCCCCCCTGACTCTCTTACCTCCCCGCCTCCACTGCCTCCCCAGCCTCCCCGCCTCCACAGCCTCCCCTGCCTCCCAAGCCCCCCCCCCCCTATACGTCCCATGCTCCACAGCCTCCCCTACCTCTCCTGTCTCTCCTACCTCCCCTGTCTCTACAGCCTCCCCAGCCTCCCCGCCTTTACAGCCTCCCCTACCTCACCTGCCTCTCCTACCTCCCCTGCCTCCACAGCCTCCCCAGCGTCCCCGCCTTCACAGCCTACCCTGCCTCCCAAGCCTTCCCTACGTCCCATGCTCCACAGCCTCCCCTACCTGCCCAGCCTTCCTCAGGTGGACAGGCCCCGATCGCGTCCCCCCACGTGGACACTGGGGTGACCTGGCGGACAGTTGCTGCGGGGCTCGAGGGGTGGGCGGGTAGCAAGGCAGGGGGGAGGGGTATAGAAAGAGGCAAGCGTCGAGTTGACCCGGGAATCACGCCAGGCGTACGGTATCCTGCGATGGCCTCACACACATCAGGGCATTATGGTACTTGGACACGAAAGGGACGGATGGACTCCCCCCCCCCACCCCCCCCCCCCCTCCCCGCTCCCTGCCACACCACCTGACCCCGACCCCGAGCCCGACCCTCCACACCTACCTACCACCCCCACGATCGTCAACAATACTTACATGTATGTGTATCGCTCGCTCTCGCATTGAATAGACGTGTAAAACGACCAGATGTTTGTGTATAGTTGAGCGCACCTGAAGGCCACACCCCTCCTCCCCCATATGTCTCTCTGCCCGAAGCAATCTGTGTAGGCAATGTACGTACGCTTTATTGGAGAAAGCACCCACCACCCGCGGCCGCGGGATAGGCTCCTGCCATTACCAAACATATGTTACACACACCAGTGTCCTTCTGTTTGATTCGGCGTGATTTCCTTATGGATAATAAGACAGACAATGTTACTGACTGTGCTGAAAATTGGGTTGATGATCAGGCCGGGCCTATACGATGCGTATGGGGTGCCCGAAGATACGACACGTATAGGCCTAAAGAGTTTGTATAGATAGATCTGGTTCTTGCGGTCGCCTGCATGCATTGCCTTGTGGGCTTGAGTCGCATGCGCCGCGACCTACTGTAGTCTTTATAGCCGTTATCACGACCAGGGAGTCCGTGCAGGCCTGGTCACCATGCAGCAGGACGCCAGCCACTCGTGGTCGGGACGACAGACCGCATAGGGAGGCGTTGTGCACGGCGGGTTTCAAGCTGTCATCATCCTGGTTGGTCCCTGTGGCCTGGGTCCCCGGCCGGCGGGGCTGCAGGCGGTTTAGGTGGTAGTGACGTGGCGGGACAGAGGACAGACTGGGACCCAGACGGGGTTAATACCCCCCCCCCCCACCCTCGTACGTCGCGGGGAGGGTGGCAATGTCGATGGCTATATTACATAAGATTACGGCAATAGAAGGTAGTATTCAGCGGTAGTTGGCATCAGCCGAAAGCTGTGGCCATTATGCCATATTGTTGACATCGTTGTAACTGTCGGCAATTCAAGGTACATATTTATTTCAACCGCATGGGATTATACAATGAAACGCAACACCAATGTGCATATCTCGACATACAACGTCTGCGTTGCGCTGGATACCACCAGAGCCTTAAATGGAGTCTTAAAGGACAGCCTGCTTGACCATCCATCCATCGATGGTCCCATGGAGTTGGATATATACTAGGCGGCGGAGGGAATCATCCTGTTTTAGGAAGAAGACCGAGGCACGCCAGTCTCATCCTCGACGGCTCTGGATTATGGCATAGGACGATGGCCGCCAAGCCACGGTATAGGCATGGGACAGCGCGACACACAGCGAGGCTCGGCGATCAGACGGCCAAGTCTGATGCATTGTAATCGCTGGCTACACACGACGGTGGTTATTTCGTCTTACCCTAATTGGGTGCGGTCCCAACCGGAAATGGAGGGAGTGGCCATTATAGGGTGAGGCATGTGGCTTGTGGGTGATGGTGGTACCTGGCACTGTACACCGGAGCGACTAATGGAGTGCTGAAGACAGATACCCGAGGCCGTCACATAGGGTGACTCCTCACTGAGAACTGATGCTCGTTGTTCATTTTGTCGCCACCTATCTGAGATTTTCACCTATAACTTATTTGGCGGGCTCTCTTCGCCTGTGGTGTGCGATACCCGCCAACACATAATGTCGGCCGTGGGTTATTCGCTGTCCGGGTCTGCTGCCCCGACTCTCTACGATAAAATGGATATTCGCAGCAAGACCCGATGGCTGAAGGACCAATTCGGAAAGTTCCGTAAGTTTTCCACCAGTATACATTTCATATGCAAACACCGAGTGTAGCGCGTTTGTTTGCGTAGTTACATATCTACGTATATTGTTTAAAGAAAAATTGACCTTTCTCATTCCAAACGATCGTTGTAACGGTAGCGTTCAATCGTGGCAAACTGATTTCCGATAATGGGCAGCCGTATGACGCAGTGCCCGGATGTGTGTCAGTGGGTAGGTACCGTCGGAGATTGTTTACCACAATATGGTATCATTGATCTTCGTAACCGTAACGAGTGGGGGTGTGATGGATGGGAGATATGACGCACGCTGCACTGAGCTGTTTTCTATAGTTTGATATGCACTGAACCTATTTACATGCTCTTTCAAATTACGTTTATTTTATAGACATCCAATAAGTTTGTTCCCCTGTTCGTGTGCACCATGAAAGCTGTACTATCGGTTCATACATTTCACCCCAGTGCATTGGAATTGTCAATAGCCAAACACCTAATGCGATTTATTCACGTCATTATACACTCGTGGTTATGATTCCCACCTGGTCATTATATACACGTAGTCATCATTCCAAGACACGTGGTTATTATTCCCATGTAGTCATTATACACACATGGTTATAAGTCTCACGTGGTCCTTACACACACGTGGTTATCATCCCACATAGTTATTATACGGACGTGGTTATCATTCCCATATAGTCATTATACACGTGTTTATAATTCCCACGTAGTCATTATACACACGAGGTTATCATTCCCACGTAGTCATGATACACACGTGGTTATCATCCCACGTAGTCATTATACACACGTGGTTATCATTCCCATATAGTCGTTATACACACGTGGTTATCATTCCCATATAGTCATTATACACGTGTTTATAATTCCCACGTAGTCATTATACACACGAGGTTATCATTCCCACGTAGTCATGATACACACGTGGTTATCATCCCACGTAGTCATTATACACACGTGGTTATCATTCCCATATAGTCGTTATACACACGTGGTTATCATTCCCATATAGTCATTATACACGTGTTTATAATTCCCTAGTGGTCATTATACACACGTGGTTATTATTCCCACGTAGTCATGATACACACGTGGTTATCATCCCACGCAGTCATTACACACACGTGGTTATCATTCCCATATAGTCGTTATACACACGTGGTTATCATCCCACGTAGTCATTATACACACGTGGTTATCATTCCCATATAGTCGTTATACACACGTGGTTATCATTCCCATATAGTCATTATACACGTGTTTATAATTCCCTAGTGGTCATTATACACACGTGGTTATTATTCCCACGTAGTCATTATACACACGTGGTTATCATTCCCATATAGTCGTTATACACGTGTTTATAATTCCCTAGTGGTCATTATACACACGTGGTTATCATTCCCATATAGTCATTATACACGTGTTTATAATTCCCTAGTGGTCATTATACACACGTGGTTATCATTCCCATATAGTCATTATACACGTGTTTATAATTCCCTAGTGGTCATTATACACACGAGGTTATCATTCCCACGTAGTCATGATACACACGTGGTTATCATCCCACGTAGTCATTATACACACGTGGTTATCATTCCCATATAGTCGTTATACACACGTGGTTATCATTCCCATATAGTCATTATACACGTGTTTATAATTCCCTAGTGGTCATTATACACACGAGGTTATCATTCCCACGTAGTCATGATACACACGTGGTTATTATTCCCATATAGTCATTATACACGTGTTTATAATTCCCTAGTGGTCATTATACACACGAGGTTATCATTCCCACGTAGTCATGATACACACGTGGTTATCATCCCACGTAGTCATTATACACACGTGGTTATCATTCCCATATAGTCGTTATACACACGTGGTTATCATTCCCATATAGTCATTATACACGTGTTTATAATTCCCTAGTGGTCATTATACACACGTGGTTATTATTCCCACGTAGTCATGATACACACGTGGTTATCATCCCACGCAGTCATTACACACACGTGGTTATCATTCCCATATAGTCGTTATACACACGTGGTTATCATCCCACGTAGTCATTATACACACGTGGTTATCATTCCCATATAGTCGTTATACACACGTGGTTATCATTCCCATATAGTCATTATACACGTGTTTATAATTCCCTAGTGGTCATTATACACACGTGGTTATTATTCCCACGTAGTCATTATACACACGTGGTTATTATTCCCACGTAGTCATGATACACACGTGGTTATCATCCCACGTAGTCATTATACACACGTGGTTATCATTCCCATATAGTCATTATACACGTGTTTATAATTCCCAAGTGGTCATTATACACACGTGGTTATCATTCCCATATAGTCATTATACACACGTAGTTATCATTCCCATATAGTCATTATACACACGTGGTTATCATTCCCATATAGTCATTATACACACGTGGTTATCATTCCCATATAGTCATTATACACACGTGGTTATCATCCCACGTAGTCATTATACACACGTGGTTATCATCTCACGTAGTCATTATACACACGTGGTTATCATTCCCATATAGTCATTATACACACGTGGTTATCATTCCCATATGGCCATTATACGCACGTGGTTATCATCCCACGTAGTCATTATACACACGTGGTTATCATTCCCATATAGTCATTATACACACGTGGTTATCATTCCCATATAGTCATTATACACACGTGGTTATCATCCCACGTAGTCATTATACACACGTGGTTATCATCGCACGCAGTCATTATACACACGTGGTTATCATTCCCATATAGTCATTATACACACGTGGTTATCATCCCACGTAGTCATTATACACACGTGGTTATCATTCCCATATAGTCGTTATACACACGTGGTTATCATTCCCATATAGTCATTATACACGTGTTTATAATTCCCTAGTGGTCATTATACACACGTGGTTATTATTCCCACGTAGTCATGATACACACGTGGTTATCATCCCACGTTGTCATTATACACACGTGGTTATCATTCCCATATAGTCATTATACACGTGTTTATAATTCCCAAGTGGTCATTATACACACGTGGTTATCATTCCCATATAGTCATTATACACACGTAGTTATCATTCCCATATAGTCATTATACACACGTGGTTATCATTCCCATATAGTCATTATACACACGTGGTTATCATTCCCATATGGCCATTATACGCACGTGGTTATCATCCCACGTAGTCATTATACACACGTGGTTATCATTCCCATATAGTCATTATACACACGTGGTTATCATTCCCATATAGTCATTATACACACGTGGTTATCATCCCACGTAGTCATTATACACACGTGGTTATCATCGCACGCAGTCATTATACACACGTGGTTATCATTCCCATATAGTCATTATACACACGTGGTTATCATTCCCATATAGTCATTATACACACGTGGTTATCATTCCCATATAGTCATTATACACACGTGGTTATCATTCCCATATGGCCATTATACGCACGTGGTTATCATCCCACGTAGTCATTATACACACGTGGTTATCATTCCCATATAGTCATTATACACACGTGGTTATCATTCCCATATAGTCATTATACACACGTGGTTATCATTCCCATATAGTCATTATACACACGTGGTTATCATACCATTAGGTCATTATACGCACGTGGTTATCATCCCACGTAGTCATTATACACACGTGGTTATCATCCCACGCAGTCATTATACACACGTGGTTATCATTCCCATTTAGTCATTATACACACGTAGTTATCATACCATATGGTCATTATACGCACGTGGTTATCATCCCACGTAGTCATTATACACACGTGGTTATCATTCCCATGTAGTCATTATACACACGTGGTTATCATTCCCATATAGTCATTATACACACGTGGTTATCATTCCCATATAATCATTATACACACGTGGTTATCATCCCACGCAGTCATTATACACACGTGGTTATCATTCCTATATAGTCATTATACACACGTGGTTATCATTCCCATATAGTCATTATACACACGTGGTTATCATTCCCATATAGTCAATATACACACGTGGTTATCATTCCCATATAGTCATTATACACACGTGGTTATCATTCCCATATGGCCATTATACGCACGTGGTTATCATCCCACGTAGTCATTATACACACGTGGTTATCATTCCCATATAGTCATTATACACACGTGGTTATCATTCCCATATAGTCATTATACACACGTGGTTATCATTCCCATATAGTCATTATACACACGTGGTTATCATCCCACGTAGTCATTATACACCCGTGGTTATCATTCCCACATAGTCATTATACACACGTGGTTATCATTCCCATGTAGTCATTATACACACGTGGTTATCATCCCACGTAGTCATTATACACACGAGGTTATCATTCCCATATATTCATTATACACACGTGGTTATCATTCCCATATAGTCATTATACACACGAGGTTATCATTCCTACATAGTCATTATACACACGTGGTTATCATCCCACATAGTCAGTATACACACGTGGTTATAATCCCACGTAGTCATTATACACACGTGGTTATCATCTCACATAGTCAATATACACACGTGGTTATCAATCGCACCCAGGTGATTACAATTTCCACGAAGTTATGGTACACTCGTGGCTGCTATATCCATGTGATCATTGGCCCCACGGTGTCATCTGGCCTGTCGTCAAACCCTGATCTAAATTAGTAAAGATCAATATCATTACATGATATACGTTTAAAGTTGCATGTTGAGTTCTTTCCCGCCAAAACTAAGCCCAGGCGAAATTTATATCAAAATTTGCAGATCACTCGATTGTTCCATTCCATAAATTTAGAAACCTGATTAACCTCGCCGTTTCGGCTGTGGTGTGGCAAACGTGTCTATCCCGCGACACCACAGCACTCTGTCGCGGCACTGCTACTTATAACAAAGCATCGCGAAGCACTCAAACTGATGACGTTTACCACTGAAATGAAAATTTGTGGTAAATTGATATCACGGGCAAGGCTAAGAGACACTCTTTGGCAGTCTGGCATGGGTGGAGTATAGACAAAACCAATCTTGAATGATTCAAGGACTGATTCTTATTTGTATTTTGACCTCTTTAGTTTTGGCGGGAATGAGCTCCACATGCAACTTTAAGAGAGTTCTGTAAGTTACTTGCAAGCCGACCGGCGTATGGGGCGCCAAGTGTAACCCCCTTCATTCCGTCGACAAAAGTAATTGTGTGCAGACAAAATACCATTCTGTCGACGAAAGTCATTTCGTCGAGACAAAATTCTATTCTGTCTAGCAAAGTTCGACAAAAGTCTTTGGTCGTGACATAATGCCATTATGTCGACGAAAATATTTTTTTCGTGACAAAATTTTATTCTGTCGATGAAGGTTGATATCGTCGACAAAAGTTACTTTTGTCCAGACGAAACAGTATTCTGTCCACAATTGTTTATTTTGTCTCATCTGAACTATATTTTGTCACAAAATCAACTTCTGTTACAACAGAATACAATTTTGTGGACAGAATAATAGTTTGTGAAGACAAAAGTTGCTTCTGTCGAGACAAAATAAACTTTTGTAGACAAAAGTTAATTTTGTGTAACAGAAGTTCATTTTGTCTGGTGATTTCTACAAGGCGGAAGAACCAAACGACAAACGAAATGTGTGTGGCTGGTGATTCTAAATACTGAAAACATCATAAATGTCGATAAACCTTCTGATCCTTCATGCCATGGTATCAAAATATTTAAATTATGATTTCCTACTTATTCAGAAAACGTTTGTATTTTGTAATGAACGTGACAATAGCAATTAAATGTTGTTCCCTGTGGAAAATGTTGGTACGGGAGTTACCGTGCCTTGTGCGAATTGTGCTTGTCAAACATTTCCCGGCCAACATTTCCTTAAGATAAAACCCCTTGGCAAATCCACTCGGTGCGCGGTTTCAACGGAACGGGGTGTCATGGACATGGAACAAAACCCGCAAGAGCTCATTGACGTCCTTCGCCGAATGTGCGACAGCATCGAGGAGTCTTTTGGTTTCACCGACACCGTCAGTTTTTTGCGGGGCGAAAAGTTTCTGTTGGCCCGACGTCCTTCATAATATTAAAATAATAATCCGATACATATATAAATTCGGCTGGCGAAATGCTACAGATAAAAATAAACACCGATCGATTACAGAAACTGCTGCAAGTCAGCACAGTTTGCAAGTCTTGTTCGGCCTGCTTCAAATCCCGTTCATATTCCGTTTGTTGTTTGGGTCTTCCGTCTTGTAGAAGTCTCCAGACAGAATGAACCAACAACAACGAAATCAATTTCTTCCCACAAAATCAACTTTTGTCCACAAGATACATTCTGTGGAGACAAAATCTATTCTGTCGAGACAAAATGGATTCTGTGGAGACGAAATCGATTTTGTCTGGACAGAATAGATTTTGTCTCGACAGAATGCATTTTGTCTCGACAGAATGCATTTTGTCTCGACAGAATGGATTTTGTCTCCACATAATAACTTTTGTCTCCACAGAATACATTTTGTATGTACAGAATACATTTTGTATGTACAGAATACATTTTGTGTCTACAAAATGAACTTTTGTGGACGAAATGAAAGGGGTTACACTTGGCGCCCCATACCGGCGGGCGTGCTTGCACAGTGGGGCCGCCTGGTGGAAAGCCAACTTATGTCTTTAAAGTCGACGCACCTAATTGTACCTCACCTGTCATCTAGTAACAAACACCATGGACACAGGATACACATTTTATTACAGTCGGCGCCTTTATCATATCAGGATGTAACTAACACTGAGATATCTCGCTGCATTACTTTTCTGTGGTTATGTATAGCCATATAACTATAGTCATAAACTTCGTCATCGCCCGTTCCCAATAATTGACGATTGTTTAGTACCGTGTGTCTGGCATTGTTGCATAACATACAGAACCTGGATGTTCCCAGTTAAGCAGGGTAGGGCCCCTAAGGGGGGTAGACATGTCGCGTGTCGATTTTAAGAAAAAGGTCCATGTCGCGTGTCGAGTTTAAGAAAAGGTCCATGTCGCGTGTCGATTTTAAGAAAAGGTCCATGTCGCGTGTCGATTTTAAGAAAAGGTCCATGTCGCGTGTCGCTAAGTCTTATGTCGCATGTCGATTCTAAGACAACCGCAATGTCGCGTTGTCGATTTAAAAAATCGCCGTGTCGCCGTGTCGAAAAAGCCCCTGTGGGGCCCTCAGGGTGGGGATTGGGAATGTCTACCTTTACAAAAAATCTCCATTGTGACGGAGTCTGTTTCTGGGGATGCTTTGTCGTCAATATATCACATGGGGACACGTGATCACCTCACGTGATATCTATATGGAGAATATCGTAAAATAAACCAATACAATATTACATCAAAATCAACAGAGAGGAAAGTTTCTTAGAGACTGACACTCGTTGGTAGATTGGAAGCTGTTATATAAGTTATAGTATTGAAATTAGGGGAGTAAATTAGGGGAGTTAATTATAATAGAGAAATGTCCCGAGCCCCCTTACGATAACGGCCCATCAAGGTCTTCTTGATCTCGACGTTTCATTGGGCGTGCACGTGACCTCCTGTATTGCCTGAAGCACGCCGTCTCATGTCACCCACTTAACTGCAACAGTGATTAACATGGAAATGGAATGGTGTAGCTTACATGGGAGCTGTACGTATGACATCCATACGGAGAGTGCAGATTAGGCGGAAGATGGATGCCAGCCGTCGGTGAAAACCTCATGCGTGTTGAGGAATGGAGGGGCATTAATACCGTACATGGGCGATAATTGAGAGGTGCTCTTATAGATGGCGCGACATGGCCGCCCGAGGCGGGGGGGAGGAGCATTAGGGGCTCATACCGCATTGCCGTCAAGAGTGCCACGCCTCGGCGCAATAATGGGTGGTCAGAGGCCGTAATCCGACCACCATGGGGACCAACTCAACCACTCCACCCCTCACCCCACGTTGCCGTGGGATAGGAGGGTGGGGAGTGTGGCAGCTCACGACGCTCTCACGCTGCATCCCTGTCCGCCCTTCAGCTGGGAGTGAAATTCAAACATCAGTGTTTGCCGCCAGTTGTCCCGAGAGGCCAGGGGTAGGGGGATAGCGGGGTGGGAGGAGGAGGGGCATATAGGTTGCTCGATATTAAGGTGCGCAGCATTTAATGAAATGTTGGTGTTTTAGGCCACTTTTGTGCACATACAGGCTAAATTGGGCCAAGGAACCTCCCGGGACGATGAAAGATGAAGGAATGAAACATGCCCCAGATTAGGTGCCCGGCCCCGGATTCGAACCCAGGACCTATTGATCTGCGGTCTAGTGCGCTAACCACTACACCAGGGAGGCCCCCTGCGCAGCATTTAAAGCTTAAATCGTATATAACCGATCCGGGGTGGTCAAAAGATCGAACCCTTCCCAATCCTATTCCCCTCTCCACCTCCCAAGCCCCTCTCCCCCTCCCATACCCGTCACCCTTCTACTCTCCCGCTCCCCACCTCCCCATCCCTCTCCCGACTTGGCCCCCTCCCACTACACCTTCCCACTCGCCGGTCTGTTCCCTCCACACGAGCGCTCGTCATTCTGGGTGAGCCATGAGGGGGAGGGGGAGAGAGGGAGCTCGGGGATCGCTGGACGTCTGGCTGTGTGTGGCCACAGGACACAACCGGAAGAGGTCGGCTGAGACACAGCTATCATCCATCCATCTGGTCGGGCCGCAGTGGCCCTGGTCGGGCTGCAGTGGCCCTGTTCGGGCTGCAGTGGCCCTGTTCGGGCTGCAGTGGCCCTGTTCGGGCTGCAGTCGCAGAATAATTGTCGCGGAGATATGCATGTTGAACATGGAAGCATTGTGACTCGCCAGCCACGCCACGTCTTATTGGCCAAGCGCTAGTCTCAGGTGAGCTCTTTCGTCAAAACAATTGAGATTGAGATCTCAGATCTGTATATACGCACACGTATACATATCGGCCATGTATGTATGGGCTTGCACTGTATGTGGACACCTACTCTCGTTTTGAATGAAGCAGGCTCTCCTGTTTCCGAATGATTGAAATGACCGCAAGCAGGGTTGTGTTACAGCGTGTCACAAGGTCACTGTATCGATTTTACTGGCTTGACGACCGTATGGCTCCAATGAAAACCACAGCACGTGCATAGGCCTACTTGTATGGTGGCGTGGTGTGTTGGTACAACGATAGCCTGTGAAGCTGTAGTAGGAATAACATGTGGGTCTTCTGCGTATAGCCGGAGATGTTTGTGGCTATGCGAAAATGTGTAAACCCTGCATTTAAAATATTCCTGATCCTATTACAAACAATGCTTATTCCATGGAATGAATTTGGTCCTTTTCCATGTTCGGGCGAACCATTGTTTCAGCATAGCTCACGTATGACTCATGCGTACCATTTACTAGAATCATCTATCACGTGGAAGATGGACCCCCATTTTCTACATTGGGTCCTACTGAATCGAATATTGCAGTAGATGCATTACGTGAGTACCACGTGAGCTATACATTGAAACAACGGCCTCCCAAAGATGACAGGACGACCCCTTTTGCCACGGCACGGGGTTTGTTCCCGGGGGGGTGGAACACTATATTGTAACAGTGGTGGGGGTGTGCCGCCGGGGTCATATATGGCACATAGAGAGCGAGAGAAAAGGGCGGATTTTTCGGTCCTCGAGAGAGAGTATTTTGGTGAAAAAATGGCATCCAAATTAGGCGCTGAAAGATATGCAACGTATATAAAGGTTTATTATTACGGCATACACAGTAGTGTACGTATGGATAAGGTTTTACAAACATTGTAAGCATTTCTGGTCAGTTGTATGTTTGTTATGCAAGCCATTTCATATGGACCATTTCTTTCCTTTGGGATGGAGAGAAATTTTGAGTCTCAGATAGGCGCATTGAGAGAAAAAGCCCGTTTCTGTTCCGAGAAAACAAGCGAAGAAAGGGGTCATTTGGGGGGCACATATGTGTATAGCCAACTACATGTAGTGCCCCCCCCCCCCCGGGGGGTTTGTTAATAGGCGCATCTGCGTGAGTTCATATCGAATATGTACATTCCTCTGACGTTATGAAGTCTTGTTGCCAATCGGAGCAAGAACTCCTATTGGCAAATTGCCAGTCACTGCCTCCATCATTTAACCTGGCATTCACCATCCTCTCGTACCTGTATGTGGTTAGTTTACTAATTTATCTTGGCTTAATAGCTTCTGACAATTGAAGAATATCATGACAACAACGCAGGAGGTGTCGCCCCACCCCCGCCCCCACCCCCAGCTGTGGAATCTCGGTGTGACAGTCGCTGCGAAACCACTCTCAAATATCATTCTCATTTGGATGACTGATTGATACCAGACGGGCAACAATCATGGTGAGTTTTTTTTTCATAGACCATAGACGTAGACGGAGCAAATGAGATTCTGCTGCACTGAAACCGTTTTTTGTAAATAATTAAATGTCGATGGGGCCTAGTAACACGAGATGACACTCTCGGTGGCCTCTCCCCGTAGGTTGGAAGCAGCAGGCACGTAGAGCCAACGTGCTACCTCAACGGCGACACGAGCGACCCAACACCGTCTGTCGTCAAGCACTACATCTCGGGGAGTTTTTCGATACTTGTAGGCCTACCGCCCGCCGTCCTCGGGGTACTTGTTTGCCCTGACTGCATGGCGAATGACGGGATAGGGAAGGGGCCGTATATTGGTGATATCGGGCCGGGGAAGGATGGATCAATACTGCATAAAGGCCTGGCTTATAATACGTGACTTGTGCGACTGGCCGCTTTCCTCGTGGGTTGTACGGGGTTCTGTGGGCTTCCACGGGAACTAAGCAGATGACGCCAAGCGCAGTCCTGCGTTGTCCCGGTATCAGCTCAACAGCCGCTGCATGGACCCAGGAGTTGCAGATGATCGCGAATCGATAGCCGTGTTATCTGATCACACTGTGTTACACAGAGATTTCAGAGATTTATAAAGAGAAACGCTTCGCAAGTGCCTGTCACGACCAATTAATCTCGGCAGTTTCACATTCTCGTTTTACGATCTCATTCCATCACTGTACGGTGACCGGTAAAGAAATGGATCGTATCCAATAGTTAAGGAATGAGTTGATATTCTGATATAGGCTACTGATATATATATATATGCAGTTGAATTCCTTCCTGAAGTCAATTTATTTTAAAATGAATTTTTAGAATTGGCAGTGCCCTTTGGGTCCTGCAGGGGAAAGAGGAGCATGGCACAAGCGATGGGACAACCGGTGTATTAGCCACAGTATTAGCCAGAGACCTGCCTGCCCGCCGAACGGGGGTGGGGCAGTTTCAATTTTGGCGGACAGATTTTCAATTTGGCGGGCACTCAGGTGCTGAAAAAATCATCAGCACTAACAATTTTATATGACATCAGCAACTAATTTTGTTTATAGAATTGTAAATTGTGAGCTCCAAATGCGACCTGATCGGCTGACGCCATATGTTGTGAGTGTACACTGAACACTTAAAAAAACAAATCTGGCTAATACCTTGACCGGGGTAGATGACTCAAATGGCAAACCTGCACATACAAAAGTAGTATTTGATGTATAGAATTCAGGTGGTTCCTGTGAAACAGCCAAAGGTGATAATGGTACATCTTTTGCAATAAACGTTCATGAGGGGTAACTATATTTCGTTTGAAACGATATCACACGTTACATAGCAGGCCAATTAGTATTTTGTATAGGCCTGTAATGTTTATTACCACGTGGTTTCTTTATAATGGTTCATGGATCATGTTCGTGTATTGTACGTTATAACATTTGTCATGAAGAACAATCTGATATTACACATGACACACGTCAACCAGAGGGTCACGACCTCCCCTGGAAGGGTCTTTTATTGTGACGGAACTATAATGACCCGCTTGGAGAAAAGAATGACCACATGCCAAGCAACTAGCACTAAGGCGCGACAGCGTCCAGTGTTTTATTGGGCGAATGTGTGACAGCGAGTTCTTTAGCGTAACAAGGCATTAGTTCTGCTCATCATTGACGAGGTCCATTTTCCGTGTCAGGACCCATGAAATCGATCATTGTATCAATTGCACTACGCTCGTACTGAAACGTAAGCCCTAGGGAAACAAGGGTTCTCTTTGAAATGAAAGTCCGGCCTTGTGTTCATTATAGTGTTGGGTGCGTACGTACCGCAGCGCAGCGCAATGAACAACGAACGTTCGCCAAAGATCGCGATATACGTACGGCACAACGTGAACCAGAGTCGAGTTCTAGATCGCGTGGGCTTTCGGCGAACGTTCGCCGTGAAACAGCCACGCTATTGAACGACTTTTGTCGCAGCGAACTATTTTCCTGCTCGCAATGCAGCAGCCGTTACCTGGAGACATTATTGCATAGGCGTGTGTCAGGTAACTCCAGCTCGCTCTGCGTTGCGTAGTCGTGCACGGAGCACGAAAAAAAGGCTAGTACTAATTTATAGATGCATAATTTTCAACGGGGTATCAAATCCTGTTAACAGGGTGTTTTTTATAAACAATAAATTAAAAAAAAAAAAAAATTTGTATAGATCAATATCTTGGCTACCAAAGGATACCATTTTAAGAATATGATGGAGGCCAATCTCCTGTGACAATGAAATGTGGGGTTGGATGAAACATGTCTCAAGTCATCGGTAGCGAAGTCACGAACTGCTCAGAGACTGATATTTGAAGGCTTAAAGGCCAGCTTCTGGGTAAATGAATTCGTAAAGTTAATATACATGTATTATACCATGGGAAGAGTAGAATTTAAGCCACCTGGGTGGTTGTGCAAAATGCTGCTAATACGGCTTCCGAATGAAATGAACGGGTCTTCTATTTTGATGAAGTAATGTGTAGGGATCAATATCTTGACAGTCTCTTTAGATGTAGAAGCTGGTCTTTAATACCTGCATGAAATCGACAGACCCAGCTCAAGAGTCTGGCGGTTGTTTCATATCAGTTCTTATTTAAATACTGATACCGTAACAATCTACATTGTATATACAAAAGCTGAACTTGTGGGTTAAATAGGGCACTTTATTCGTTAAAAAAATCATATCGAGAAATATGGGAAGCGTCGTGGTGGCTTGGATCCTACAGTCTGTTCGAAGAATATCATTTGGAAACATTTGGATCAGAGGGGGTTAAACCCATGAAATGGCCGTAGTCTATATTGACCTATAAAGTACCATTTCGAAAAAAAAAAATCATTGCCCACATATTTTGGCTCTATCCCTCTGCTGGTCGCTGGGTTTCTGGGTACTAAATGATACCGACCCTGGGTCGCGCATGAGAATCTCAATTAGGGCGTTAGGAAGGTCACGTGGGACGCAATGGTTGCCGGGTAATTACGCCAGCCCACAGACCGCAGCCACCGATGACGTCAGACCTAAGTGCACAAAGAGACACGGCTTATCAGTCGATTGCAGCGCCGCCTACGGGATGAGTTCTCCATCAGCTGACACCTAACCACGACGACAAGCGATTGCCATCAGTTTCGCCCCCTGTGCAGTGAGTTCAGTAAGAACAACGGAGCTGTATATGGTGACCGGCCTGGTATTAGTGCGCTGCTATGGCGCAGCTAGTGCGCTGTTATGGCGCAGCTAGTGCGCACCAGCGATGCGCGGTATGAAATCATGTGTGTAAACCGCGTGTTAGTCCTGTGATATCTTATGTCCAGGTGCGATATCGTTGTGTATATTGATGCTGTATGAATTACAAATGGCATATTTGCAAACTGTGTTCCATCCCTGACTGATGGAAGCCGGTTACTAGCTCTTATCCTGTCCATCGGCATATGCAAAATGTGGCTTTAATAACATCCTTTCAGGCGATTGCAGACAGTAGTATGTTATTGATGTGAAAGGACCAAACAAACTGTTGCCTCGCACGGTAGTTTTATGACATCGTTCGTCTCCAACTAATATATCAAGTGATGTATGTTGGCTGTTGAGGGAAGCGTGGCCTTTAAAATATTGGAAATCGTGCCTTATTTAATTGAATGTAAATAGGATATCATATTGGTATATACAGATGCAGGATATTGAAAGTGGATGGGCTACCTTCGTTAGATTAAACCTGCTAGACTGCTTCCAATTTGCCCCCCCCCCCTAGGGCCTCAGAGACCGTGCATGCCTACCTCGTGTTCATTATCCCCCTTGTCCACACACGCTGAGGGTTTTCTGCTTCCCGTATCCTCCTCTCTTAGTTCTCTCCTCACATCGTATTACCCTTTGTCCTCATGCTCCGTGTCTATTTTTATTATTAACCCTTTTCTCCTCGTGGTCCTCGCATTGTTTCATTAACCCTCTTGTCTTCGTGCACTGCCCCCTGTTTTATTAACCCTTTCTCTTTCTCTCATCAGACACGCCTCCGCTACCTATTGTAGTAACCCTTCCACCATCTTCAGACACTATACGCCTTGTTTGTTAACCCTTTCTCTGTCCCTCTCGAGACGTTGCGCCCTGTTTTATACACCGGTTCTTCCCGCCGGGCTCCTCTTCCAGTCCCCAACAATTTTACCATCTCTCCCGTCGTCAGCCCACTCACTGACTGCCAAAAGCAGTCCCCGTCGCTTCATGACGTAGGCGTTGACAGAGCGGTCCTCCGCCCTCGTCCTTTCCGTCCTGTACGGTTCACTCGTTCCGCGGCGTCTCACAATCTGGTCCCGGAGCTTTTCCCCTATGCCCGGCAGCTACAGCCTCCATACCCCCTCCCCCCTGCCGTGCTCCTCCCCTCTCCCACCCCTTGCCTTGCTCCTCCCCACCCCAACCCCTCTACCCCTCCCCTCTCCCCCTCTCCCACCCCCTGCCATGCTCCTCCCCTCTCCCACCCCCTGCCATGCTCCTCCCCTCTCCCACCCCTTGCCTTGCTCCTCCCCACCCCAACCCCTCTACCCCTCCCCTCTCCCCCTCCCCCACCCCCTGCCTTGCTCCTCTCCTCCCCCACCCCCTGCCTTGCTCCTCCCCTCCCCCCCCCCCCCTAGCCTATTTTACCTGCTTATAACCGCCCCCGTGGCTCTGCATTTGAGACCGAAGCCACCCGCTTTCGGTAAGCCATGGCGGGATGAGGATGGGGGTGTTGTGTGTGTGTGGTGGAGGGGCGGGGGGGGGGTGGAGGGCATGAGGGGGTGGCATTACTTGGGGGTGTATTAGGGTGTGGGGACAGTGTCCTGTCTGCCGCCAGGCGGCTGACGTACAACGTCGATCAATACAGCTCTGGAGAGGCATTTCACCGGGCCACTGGCTTCAAGCACCCCCCCCCCCCCTTCCCCCGCCCCCTCTACCCCTCCGCGACGCCACGGGGGGTCGGCATAGCCCTTCACGCGGCCCACCCTTCCTTATTCGGGTGCCAGTCGTACCCTCTCCGGCCGGATCCCGCCGTGCTTCTGGCGTGTCCCTGCGAGGTTATACCGCTACCCACGACCGAGCCACCCCACGATGACCCCCTCCGCCTCCCCCCGCCCCACCCTGTCTACCCCCACAGCCTCCGCCCACTCGGGCCATCGATCGCTCCCACCCCCCCCCCCACCCTCTGATTGCCAATATTTTCCTGCGTCCCCTGAACGTGGGAAGGCAGGGACGAGGCTCTTTGCCGAGGGGCGCCTGCTGGAATGTCGTGCCAACGGTGGGATTAGACTCACTGGCAGCTATTTAGACGCGTCCCCAACTTGAGGTGGCCGTGTCGTGGCCGTGTCGCGGGGAGGCCGTGGGGGGAGGTCGCGGGGAGGCCGTGGGGAGGTCGCGGGGAGGCCGTGGGGGGAGGTCGCGGGGAGGCCGTGGGGGGGTCGCGCGGAGGCCGTGGGGGGAGGTCGCGGGGAGGCCGTGGGGAGGTCGCGCGGAGGCCGTGGGGGGAGGTCGCGGGGAGGCCGTGGGGAGGTCGCGGGGAGGCCGTGGGGGGAGGTCGCGGGAGGCCGTGGGGAGGTCGCGGGGAGGCCGTGGGGAGCGCGGGGAGGCCGTGGGGGGGAGGTCGCGGGGAGGCCGTGGAGAGGTCGCGGGGAGGCCGTGGGGAGGTCGCGGGGAGGCCGTGGGGGGAGGTCGCGGGAGGCCGTGGGGAGGTCGCGGGGAGGCCGTGGGGGGAGGTCGCGGGGAGGCCGTGGGGAGGTCGCGGGGAGGCCGTGGGGGGAGGTCGCGGGGAGGCCGTGCGGAGGTCGCGGGGAGGCCGTGGGGGGATGTCGAGGGGAGGCCGTGAGGAGGTCGCGGGGAGGCCGTGGGGAGGTCGCGGGGAGGCCGTGGGGGGAGGTCGCGGGAGGCCGTGGGGAGGTCGCGGGGAGGCCGTGGGGGGAGGCCGTGGGGGGAGGTCGCGGGAAGGCCGTGGGGAGGTCGCGGGGAGGCCTAGGGGGGAGGTCGCGGAAAGCCGTGGGGAGGTCGCGAGGAGGCCGTGGGGGGAGGTCGCGGGGAGGCCGTGGGGAGGTCGCGGGGAGGCCGTGGAGGGAGGTCGCGGGGAGGCCGTGAGGAGGTCGCGGGGAGGCCGTGGGGGGAGGTCGCGGGGAGGCCGTGAGGAGGTCGCGGGGAGGCCGTGAGGAGGTCGCGGGGAGGCCGTGGGGGGAGGTCGCGGGAGGCCGTGGGGAGGTCGCGGGGAGGCCGTGGGGGGAGGCCGTGGGGGGAGGTCGCGGGGAGGCCGTGGGGAGGTCGCGGGGAGGCCGTGGGGGGAGGTCGCGGGGAGGCCGTGGGGGGAGGTCGCGGGAGGCCGTGGGGAGGTCGCGAGGAGGCCGTGGGGGGAGGTCGCGGGGAGGCCGTGAGGAGGTCGCGGGGAGGCCGTGGGGAGGCCGCGGGGAGGCCGTGGGGAGGTCGCGGGGAGGCCGTGGGGGGAGGCCGTGGGGAGGTCGTGTCGCAGACAGGTAGCAAG
The DNA here is from genome assembly GCA_964019135.1 of Arenicola marina. NCBI lineage: Eukaryota > Metazoa > Annelida > Polychaeta > Arenicolidae > Arenicola > Arenicola marina. The sequence continues at coordinate 34,918,263 of OZ025252.1, forward strand.
AGCAAGCAATTTCACTACATGTAATTAACAATGTGTGTATGTGGGCCAACCAGTGCTGTTTGACATCGCCATGCCGTGGGTACCGCATTGGACTGTCCGCAGCTTCCTCTTTAAATGAGACCAAAATTCTTTATTCGTGCTCCTTTTATGTCGTAGTTAAATATCCAAAGCATTGATTTTACGGTTTTAATCACTGATTTTAAACCTTTTTTCTCAGATGTGGGTTAAAGCTTTCTGCAGGATTTAGTTAAACCTTTCTGCTTGATTTTGGATAAATCTTTTTGTTAAATGTGGATGACACCTTTCTATCAGATACGCATAATGCCATCAGAAATCGGTTAAAAATTTTGTCAGATGTAGGTCAACCCTTCTGTCAGATGTGAGTAAAACCTTTCTGTCAGATGTGGATTAAACCTTTCTGTCAGATGTGGATTGAACCTTTCTGACATAATCTGATGTGGACTAACCTTTCTGTCAGATACGGATAACACCTTTCTATCAGATATGGGTTCAACCTTTTTTTGTCAGATGTAGGTCAAATCTTGTGAAAATGTGAAAAATGTGAAAAAAAAGATGTGAAAAAAACATTACTGTCAGATGTTGGTTAAACTTTTCTGTCAGATGTGGATTAAACCTTTCTGTCAGATGTGGGTTAAACCTTTCTGTTAAAATCTGATGTGTATTGAACTTTTCTGTCAGATGTGGGTAAAGCCTTTTATCTGGCAGTGCCATAGTGGTCGGATTGAAGTCTTCCTGACCATGCCATTTCCTGGTTAGACCACGATAGAGCTGTCCGCCCACCGCCCACCGCCCACCGCCCACCAGGGAGGTTCGCAGGTCCAAGAAGAGGCCTCATGACTGCAGCTTACCCGGTTCCGGGTGTCGCCGCCGAGCCCCTTCATCTGACGGGAGTCTTCCATCCATCATCTTACACGTGCTCTCGGGGTCTGATTGAGATACAATTCTCCACACATCTTATGCGAAGTGGGGTATCTGCGGGTTCAAACACCATGAACAACCCCATGCATCTAGCTGTGTCTGAGGCCCTTTCATCCATTCTATTCATCCCATTGTACCAAGGCTTCCCTGGCCCATTTCAGTTTGTGTAATGTGCGCAGAGGTGAATCCGTCCAATCATCCGTCTATTTCTAGTCACAGTAAAGGCGCCGTGTGACAATTGTGACGTCACTGGTTGGTTATTCAGGACGCTTTAACCACTTTTGGTCATATCGCGTCAATGGGAAAAGGAAGGGAGAGTGGAACCATGTCTCCGGGGGTAACCCCCTACTCTTTACGAAGAAAGACATGGGAGCTGTTTCTTGCGACCACACAGACATGGCCACAGCAGGGCTCGAACCATCGATCCACGTGCCGTTAGGCTCTCAGGTGACCAGAGCACTCAATGCGAGCGCTCTAGCCCACTGAGCTATCGCGCCGGCCCCGTGACGTCACTGGAGTTCATTGCCTGTTACTGTAATCGCTAATGCTTCCAAATGGGAGATCTTGCATGGGAGATTTATCTACTCCGATGCTGCCTACTAATACATTAGTTCTGTTCTGGCGTGACGCCGTAGCAGAGCAAACTCGAGTACATAATTTATGCATTTGGGTTGTATTATAGTCGAACCCAGTACATTATTTATGCTCTGGCGTTACGTTACAGTCAAAGTCAACTACCAGTCGAACTGCCTTATTTATGCTTTTCGTTTACGTTACAGTCGGACCCAATACATATATTTATGCTCTGGCGTTATGTTACAATCGAACTCAGCTACATCATTTATGCTCATCTTTCTACTCCTGATACAGGAGTAAAATTTTGAAGAATAGGTAGACTGTTTCTGAGTCGTGTCATTGCGAATTCATGGTTCATGTTCCGGGTGCAACCCAGTACATTATTCATGATCTGGCATTACGCTACCCTCGATCTCAACCACATTGTATATGCTCTTGAGTTATGTTACAGTCGAATCCAGTACATTATGTATGCTCTGGCGTTGTGTTACAGGTCAAACTCTTTTGCCATTTTATAAATACTGGCCATTGTCATTGCAGTTCCTTCTGCCTTAACATTACATAACTAATTTGTCTGTCCTCCGCCTTTGCAGGGGACGTAACGGAGGGAACCGATCTGACGTCGTTCGACGATGAGTCAGCACTTTGCGACCCGACATCTCCGACGGAAAAGAAACACAAATCTCGTGGTTTATCACCCAAGAAGTTGAGGAGCATCGTCGACGGCAAAAAGGATAAGAAATCTGGTAAAAAAGATAAAAAGGGCAAAGGAAAAGATGATTTCGACGATTTCGAGCGCTTCACTAGCGAAAAGGGCAAAGAAGCAGCGCCAAAAGACACTGAACAGTGGAAGAACTTTGAGGCCATGCAGGAACGGATCAAGCATGCCGTCGAATCAACCCATCAGAAACTGACCAAGATGGAGACTGATTTCGACAAGGAGCTTGGGAAGTTGGAGGCAACGACTGCGTCTAATTCGCCTTGGGGTGTAGCCGCCCCTCCTCACCCCTCTGAGGGGAAGGCGGAGGGGACCACCTGTCCACTGGAAGAGCCGCTGGATGAGAGCGAGCAGCCAAAGATCGGGTGGGTGGGCTTCGAGGATGACTTCAGCGCAGCCGGTGCTAAAGCTGCTGTGAATGCTGCTGCTGCTGCTGTTTCCGCCAGCGCCGTACCCAAGGTGATGGGTGACCTCGGCATGTCTCCGCTGCCGTCGCCGCGTCACCCGCCCGTGCCACCCAACAACAGCCGGCGGGCCAGCGGGGAGGCCGACCTCCTGGGGCTGCTGAACGGGGATGGCGGCACCAGCGACCTGCTGGGGCTGGGTGGCGACACGGCTCAGTCGCAGCCACCGCAGCAGCAGCAGCCGATGGCGGCTTCGCTCTTCAGTTCCGACATGTTGTCCCTGTCCCGGAACCCGGATGAGAGCGCGCAGTCCTCCGGCCGTTCCACCCCGGCCATGGACCTGGGGGGCTGTGGCGACCAGGGCCAGGGGGGCCAGCTCACGGGAGCCGCCCTTGACTTGGTGGATGACTTCCTGGGCATCTCCGGCCAAAACATGCAGAAGCCTATGGACCCTCTGGAAGCGCTGCTGAGCAAACACGCGAAGAAGGACTCGATAGAAGGAGCCGCAGACAACAAACCGGCCGCGCTGGGCGGCGAGGACTTTCTCGGTCTCGGGGGCATCGACACCGCATCCTCCATGCACGATGCTGATGACGACGACCCGTTTGGGCTCGGCACCCACAAGTCAGCGATGACGAAGCCGACGACGGCAGCGATGCCGATGGGCGGGGACCTGTTCACGATGGATGACGGGAACGGTCAGCCGGACGCGTCGCCGGACGAGTTCACCATCCCCGAGGTGGTGAAACAGATCGCGTCCGGCGCCATCAATGTCGCCCAATCGGCGCCCGCGCTCCAGTCGCCCTCTAGCGACGATTTTGACCCGCGCGCCGACATCAAGACGGACGCTAAACCGGCCGCCGACATCGCTCCGCCAGCTAAGTCGTGCGCACGCGCACGGCCCCGCCCGCGCGCCTCGGCTGAGGCCGCCAAGTCCGCCAACCCGTTCAAACTGGCGCTCTTGGTGGACGACGTGCCTGCCTACGAGGAGGAAGCCGAGGAGGCGGATCTGGGCGGAGCCAGCGGCGCGCAGGAAGTTAACTTCTTCACCAGCGCCGCCACGTTGGATAGTAACAACCCGTTCGCGGGCGGTGCCCCGGCCTCTGGCGACTCCCCCTTCATGGCATTCGGGGATGAATCCACGGGGCTTGACTTGATGGGTAATAACGTGTCCGGTGCCGGCGGGGCGTTTAACCCTTTCGCAACCATCACAGATGCCGAGTTAATGGCGCAGCAAGGCGCGGAGGCGTGTGACGATTCCGGCACGTTTAACCCGTTTGAGACTATCCATGACGACGACGCTTTCGATGTTCACATGCCTTCAGCAGACCAAGAGAGCGGCGAGGAGAAGTCCCCAAGCAGGTTCAACCCGTTCGACAAGGAACCTCCCCTGGATGACAAGTTTGCGAGCCTTGAACAACCGCCAGTCTCACCCGCCGCGGCGCTGGCCAAACAGGAGAGCGAGAAGACCAACAGTCCGCGGATGACGCCATCTGAGTCGTCGGTCGAGGAGGAAGAGGAGGAGGAAATTGAACCACTAGAGCCCTACCACCCGCTGTTCAAGGGCGATGGCTTTCAGCTCATGCTCAGACAACCCACCAAGAAAAAGCTGACGCAAAACCGCTTCTGGAAGCCGGTCTACGTGCGTGTGTGCGTGCAGGGCAAGGCGACCGTCGTCAAGGTCTTCAACAACGACAAGGACTCGGAGGTCATGCAGGAGCTGGTGCTGCAGCCTTCCTACAACCTCTGCGACTTGGGTCTGCAGCAATTCGACCACTTCACTAAATGTCACACGGTCAAGATCCAGTACGTGTTCTACCGCGAGCGCGTCGGCGTCAAGGCGGAGCGCATCGCACCGACGCTGAGCGACCTGACCAGGGTACGAGACCTCAAGAGTCTGAAGGACCTCGTCCACCGACCTAAGACGACCATGCTTCTGGATCACGCGCCGCAGAGCTCCGAATTGCTCAAGTTTGGGAGCCTGGACTACGAACAGTTCCGGGACTTCATCCACGTGTTGGAGGACGCGCTGTTCCACCTGGATGCCAAGCGCGACAAAACGCTCCAGTACACGAAGGACGAGATCACCGTGGACATCGTGGACGAGTACTTCGCCGACATAGACAAGGACTGGCACATCGTGTCGCACAAGGCGCGCGTTCGCCTCTACTGTCTAGCCTTCCTCACGGGCAACCCCATCGTGGAGCTGGGGCTGAACGACAAGCGGCGGCGGGGCAGGGAGGTCGTCGGCAGGAAGGATATTATCCCGATCAAAACCGATGAGTGGATTAAAGTCAGCGACCAGGAGATTAACTCTATCGTGGATATTCCCGAGTTTGAAAAGACTAAAGTGATCAAATTCAAACCGTTGGATGCGTGTAACTTTGAGATCATGCGGTTCCGGGTGCGGCCTCGTTCCAACCAGGAACTCCCGCTCCAGATCCGGGTCCAGATGTCCGTCATCAACCGCAAGGTGGAGCTGCGGGCTGACGTCATGATCCCGGGGTACCACAGCAGCAGTCGCCGCGCCTCCCAGACCCCCTGCGAGGACATCCAGATCCGGATACCCGTCCCGGAGCCATGGATATACATGTTCCGCGTGGAGAAGCGGTTCCGGTACGGCTCGGTGAAGTCGGCGACCCGCAAGCCGGGGAAGATCAAGGGGCTGGAGCGCCTGACGTTGATGGCGCAGGGCATGCTGCCCACCAGCCTCATCGAGGTGTCCACGGGGCAGGCAAAGTATGAACACATCTTCCACTCCATCGTCTGGAGAATCAGCAGGCTGCCCGAGAGAAACGAAGGTCAGTGCTCATATCAGATATCATATCAGGAATATCAGATAGGCCCTTTTTAAACGAGGGACGGAAGCAAAATCATATAATGGATTGCAAAATGTATTCAGAATCGAACGTGTTGGTCAGTCCAGCCCGTTTAATCTTCAGTCGCTTGAATGCACTCTGTATAAGTTAATATCCGGTAATGTCGTTTTGCGAGGACATTAACTTATGTAAAATCCACGTCGTTATGACTCAAACACACTACATTACAGAAAAATAATGTCGTGAGATAACAATGGAGTGACGTCACCAGTGGATTTTACGTCAAGTTCAAAACAAAAGAGCCCCTTCATTATAGTTGTGATCCATATCACTTATGTATAGCTTACAACTTACCATCATATCCTGAGCCTTAAATTGTATATATTAGCAGGAATCAGCAACCCCATTATACTAGTTTTCCTCAGATCTCACCAACTATAACTAAATATTGAATCTCACAACGCAATCAAGCCCTACATCAGAGAAAAATATTCCTTCAGGACGTCATGCAGATATAGACTGTTGTTGCTAGAAGTAATATAATACGCCCACCTGCAAATCCGGCCTTGAGACTAATATTGGGATCCTGCTCCGTTAGAGCCTCATGCGGCTATAGTACGCCGGCCAGTAAGCCTGGGTGTGGGGCGATTCTACCTTCTATAGCCGGTGCCCACATGTGTCTTAATTAATCGATGTATGTACATGACATACCATGTTATCTCTCGTCCCAGGGGCCTACAAGACGCACCTGTTCACATGTAAGTTCGAGCTGGGCCCGCACGACCTTATGCCCGAAGACTACGAGAAGTTCGCCTACGTGCTGTACAACATGCCCAACAGCACGGTGTCCCGCGCCCAGATCCGGTCCATCTCGGTCCAGACCAGCGAGGACGACCCGGATAAGTGGGTCCACCACCTCGCCAAGTATGAGTACCGCGTCGAGATGGAGTTCAGCGACCGCGAGCCGGCGCGGCCGCCAGTGCTGACAGAATCCAGCGGCTCCTTCGCGGTCGAGGTGCCAGCCTCGGCCACCTCCCCAGAACAGGCCATGGACGAGGAGGGCAAGGCGGCCGAGGGGGAGGTCGCCCACGACAGCTCAACGTCTGACTCCGACGACTCCGACTGATGGAGGTCAAGTCAAGGTCGTTCATGTCAGGCCGATAACATTTAATGCGTTGTGGATGAACGAAGGCGAGGACGTACGATGTTGTCTTCTGCACGTGATGTCTCGCTAGGAAATGCAGGTCGTACGTATACTTATAGCAGCCTGTGAAGTATGTCTACATAGGCAGACTGTAATCTGGGGGCTCAATTTTTCAAGGGATTTAATTAATGGAGAGCAACGTTAAGGAGCGGTGTATATGCGTATAGTCGGGCTATACCTTCTGGATCTCATTCTCCGCCGAGGCCAAAGGGTCCAGACTCATGTATCCTATATAAATGGTACAAACCCGGTCGTACGAACCAGTCATTGCCGCGGAAAACATCGCGCAAACCAACGCTGAGTCAGACGAGTTGACAAGTTCTAGTCATGTACAAAGTCATCAATCGATAGATTTATACTATGGAATTATTTATATCCGAGACTCAATAGACGCTATGGGTGGTTAGCTGTATACGTGGTTCAGATACATAGCAAAACCGTACGTCAAACTATATATATACGCGCCTTAGACGCACTCATCCATTTGCTCGTGGACCTTATTATGTTTACAAATAGTGACACAAAAATGGTAAAATTATCAGCGTAACTCTATAGGGTAGCTAGGTGCTTTTATCTGCAGCTCACTTGCTGTCACGCATGCATAATCCTCTACGTGTAATGCTATGTCACTGAATGTGTAAATTACCGTAGCGATATGAGATATGACACACTGGCAGACGTAGGCGCGCTTTATAGGCAATGCGCGGGGAGATGTTATATCACTGGACTGCCTGATCTAACCGGTATCGTTAGTATGTAGTGCTCGACAACAAATGGCAGTAGGGTAATTAGCTATCGACGTCATATCTATAGAAATTTTAGCAAAGAATATATATATATATAAATCCATAAACTAAAAAGTTCTATCGTGCGTTATGCAGATGTGGGGAGGATGTTTAGGGATTCACATTATTTAACAGTGCAGGATATATCACTTGCGTAAAACATGTTGGTTGTCTAAACACAGAAAGAGGCTATTGCTGCACACGGATCTGCTGAACTTGACCTTGCACAGAAGATTGCTTAACAAAGGGATCTAACCAGTAAATAAATATATTCCAGCGTGCACGTCAGCCAGTATCTTACCAATAATTAAATGAACTTTTACACAGAAAGAGACAGTTATAATGTGTGTATTATAATTAAATCTTGCTATATCTCTGTTTCATGTTCTGTATAGGATCCGTGATGTACCCAAAACACGGATGCCAAAATACTCGGTTGATGCGATGAGTTTACTACATTGGACAGTGATATAGAAGTTCCTGATTATGTCACATATTTGCAAAATCAATTTAGTTAATAATTTATTCATTTAACCTATGGACTTCACTGGCTAACTGTTATGCTGCAAACAGATGACCTGCGTTTCAATGTCACAGCTTTCAACGTAACAGTTACTCAATTTCATAGGGTGGTAAGCAAACTTCGTTTGGCTTAAATGAATCTTACTATAGCCACATTCGATATACCTCTCAAATGCGTGCCCACCAATACTGCTCACCGTCTCGGTAAGTCGTGAAGGACGACGAAGAAATGTTAATGCTCTAATATCGCTCCGTGTCGTCGTTGTATATGTCTAATGCACTTATTAACCTTTTTCTGTCATGTTTACTTTTAGATTTTGATATCTATTGAATTTAAAACCTGGAAAAAGGCAATAAGCGTTTTAATTACTGCATGATATTATTGTTTTCAAAAAGGCAATAACTCCCAAGCGATGGGTTAGGTCCTGTGTGGCGAACTCTCGTGAAAGCTACGTGTTTTAGGCAATAATTATTATCTGGCGAAACAAGGGTGGTCCATGCTCGGCTCTGGTGGATTCGGTATGAAATTGGAATACGAAAGCATCGGTTGAAGCGTAGGAGAAAGCAATCCACGTGAGATGACAAGGTCGGCTGTTGAGCAGAGAAACGTGTAGTGCAAACCACCAGAAGCGAAGAGAGGAAACCCATTTGCTTTTGCGAGTAGTCTTTGTACAAAGTCCGCGTTAATGTCGATCTATGTAGCCTTCTAATATTAGAACACTATTTTTCCAATTCTAGAGCGATTATGTTATGTATATTTTGCCTCGAATACGCTACACTGGACGAAATATATATAGTGTGTCTAAATATTAATATCGCTAGATTTATAGAAGAATGGCAGCCGACGAGGGTCATATTCTGTGTGTATATATTTCGACGTTTTTCCCGGTCTATCAGGAGTATAGCATTAAATCCACGAAGAGAGAATCGCAGGTGTCTAGCTTCTAGCTGGTATGAACCCTCTGATGAACAGTCATCTGTATTTAGGACTGCAGCAATCGTGAGCAAGGAAGTCCTTCTCTACTGAACGATGTGTGTGGTGATGAGTATGCAAGATGTTAGTTGCATTAGTGGTTGATTGTGTACGGTCATTCAATAGCGACCAGTATCAGTGAGATGTTTGCAGAACATCGGTGTGTATATATCCACACATACATTACGTTTCTGGTCCACCTTTTTGGGCAAAACATTCTGACCTCTTGTCTATGAATTTAAGACAGTGTATTTGTTTATTGCCTAGTCATAATGGGACCTATACTTGTTCCAAAAAAGTCGCAGCTTATTACAAATCAAACGCTGTAATCAAAGCGTGTTAATTTTCGCCAAAGTGTACTCTTATATGTCGGATTACATATATATTACTGCAGGTTTCATATCCCACCGACAAATACTACCAAATTTGTCATCAGGATCATATACGTAATTATGAGTATCTTTTTAGTTTCATCAGATCATAAGTTCTATATTATTGTGATGGAGTTTATCAGGCAACTTTCAATTCTTTCAATTATAACATGAAGTAAAGATATTTGTCTAATCCACCCAATGCCCCCAACGCCCGCCACCCCACACATCCCCGCCACTCTACTGATGCAACCGTTTTCACTCCTACCTCTCCGACTATACTCTTGTTTAACATCCGTTTCGATGGATTAGGCAGTAAAATGGAATTGATTAACAGTCATTTTAGCTATACCGCAATCAAATGAACTATAGATCACATGAAGTGTAGTTATGTGCATATATCTCCTATGGTGACACGCGTCAAAACTGGGATTGGAGTAATTACGGTACGGTTGTCTTTGCATGTATTCCGGCGGCACCACCTACAGGGTACCTTATGAACAGGTACGTCCTCCAGCACTATCACTATTACGGTTTGGTCTTAGTCATACAATCGTGATCATCATACTGCCTGACAGAATTAACTTTCTACGGAGCACGATTTATTCTACATTTCATGCACACTCATGTGGTACGTTTAGTATCTTGTTTGCCAAAATGTTCTGACAATGAAATGCGCGTTATATTGTCTCATATTGTATCTTACATAGGATGATTATAAATGTGTCACTATATAAGGTAATCCGAATATCATTACCATGAGTTATTGGGGGCCTCCCTGGTGTAGTGGTTAGCGCACTAGACCGCAGATCAATAGGTCCTGGGTTCGAATCCGGGCTCGGGCACCTAATCTGGGGCATGTTTCATTTCTTCATCCTTCATCCGGGCTCGGGCACCTAATCTGGGGCATGTTTCATTTCTTCATCCTTCATCGTCTCGGGAGGTTCCTTGGCCCAATTTAGCCTGTATGTGCACAAAAGTGGCCTAAAACACCAACATTCCATTCCATGAGTTATTTGTAAAGATGTTCGTACTTTTGAACCTCAATTTATCAGTCAACCTGTCGACATATTACTTGAGCAACTTGACGATTGTCCATCTTACTTGCAATAGGCTATATATCTGGACAACGGAACTAGGGCCTACAGTAAAATCTGATTACTACGTCAGGTAATAAAAGGTAAAGCTGTGGATGTCTATTTAGGTCGGTGTATACTGTACCATGCAACAATACTGGCTAGATAAACAATAGCTTTGCATATATTGTAGGATGCAGGAAACACTGTCTGTTACAATAATATGTGGCGTCACTGTGCGTGAAAACGGGTGCAAATAGTAGCTACCCGTACATGATATTCTTTGATGTGTCAACATGTGTACATATTACGTAAGCGCGATGTTCCACGGTATAAAGTTACACCGATTTGTTGTACTTAACACTGTTACACAAGTGATACTTGTTCTCTCGCCAAATGCACGGCGTTTTGTTACTTTTGCTACCGAGTTGTCTGATGATGTTGCGTATAAGGTTCGATGTGGTTGATTAGCCCCCCCGCAGACACGTGGAATATGTTATATATATGTTCTTATGGATGTTTGTACCCGACAGACCCACAGCACATGTTCACTGCAATATGTACTCCAGTGTTGTCTACATTGTCTTAGGTCTAAATAAATATAGATGAAGTGCACGGTGTTTAGTGAATATTGCCAGTTCGCTTTCATTTTCACGATTCTTGTATATATATAGGGCCTAGAGATTGTTGAGCCTTATTAGGTCGTAATAATTAATTAATTAAGAGGTCGTTGAACGGTTGAATCCAATTAATGTCGACGTAGAGGTATAATTTCATTATAGAAGCACACCAGTAAGCCTTTGGGCTGAAACCCAACAAAGACGGGCAGTCATTGACAGTAGGCTATTCGTAAAGCGTATTGAAAAGTTTTAGCTTATAGGGCATGTCAGTTGTCGCGGGTTCTACTTCCGGCCTGGCCGTTTGGAGACGAACACGTGCTTTTTGTTCAGTGCACACATTGACTCGCCCTTTGCGTAACAATGGATACGACATAGGACGTGGAACCAGGCAAGCTGCGCAGCCGGCGCGGCGAACAAGGGGTTGGTCGTAATTCGTCCTTCGTGCTCCTTAAATAAAGAACTCTTACCATTTAATGTCAATATATTGGTAGACGACACTTTGAACTTGTAATTTTCCATAATACTGGCCACGATCAGTAAACTTGGCGCACAATAGCTAGATTATTCCACGATCTTTATCAGGAGCGATCGGGCGACAAGTATGGACAGCCATCACTGTAAAAATTGCCGTTTTTCAGTCTCCAATGCATATACCATTCATATAGGCAAATTTCGAGAAAAAAAACAATGCTGTATATGTATCGTGTTAACGATATATACCTAAATTACTTCAGTTGTTTTACATTCATAGTTTTCATGGATATTTTGACAAACAATTTCAAAAGAACCACAAACTAGAACAGCACTGTCACCTTTCCATTTTCCACAGTAAAAGCTTGCTTGTACTTATAATGCTTTGGATTAAATTGTGTGAAAAATTAAGATAGCATATACGTCGTTGTCAGCAAAATGTGATCTCGTGAGGTATCGCACATATAAAACGAGATTCACTTGCATGCCCTATAGGGACGCATTGAAACTAGGTCGCTGTCGAATCCTCTGGCTGATGCAGGCCAATTGACGCGTCTAATGCTTAATGAAGCCTTATACGTTCAAGCCATCGAAGCTTTCCCGATACCGGCGATAGGCCTGGATCATTAGAATTAACCGGCCCCGACACATATCCCACCCTCCCTGGACGGGTCACCGGCCCGTCAACATCCGATGTAACCAGGCCTGGCTATCTGCAAGGAGAGTGAGCAAGGCCTGGTTACATCCTACCACGTTGACAGACGCGTTTCCACTATCTACCTTCAACATCCAATGAGACGTTGACAGATGCATTTCCACTATCTATCTTCAACATCTAATGACGCTGACAGACGCATTTCCACTATCTACCTTCGACGGCTATGATGATCTGCAGGCTTTGTCTGGGGCACCGCTACATGGCGCGCTCACTTTCATATGGAGCCCGCGGAGCAGAGGACTTTCGGAACTACCGAACTTTATCGAGTGACAGCTTGCATTCCCGCCAAGCGGTCGAGGCTCGTCTGACCGTAATCCAGTTACAGATCCTTTTTCCCCCTCCAAGTTTGGCGCATAAAGGTGGCGTTGGGCATTAGTGGATTCCTTGCATCCGGATCGTGTTCCGTCAGATGGGCCGGGACACTACGTATTATATTTTACGTGTGCTTTCTTCTGGAGCAATTAACTAAACGTGGAACATTACCACTTCAATGGCTATTCAAAGCAGATATTGGGAACACAAGCCAGAACTGACACTATCAGGTATATCCACGGACGTGGATTTTAAGGGTAAAGTTTAAAGGGATAAACTATACACGTTTGGTTCGTAACCGGAGAATAGGGCTGTACAGTCACTTCGTGATCTTATCGAGACCCCACGAGACGGGGATACCTATGCTCTGCGTCAATGCCTAGCATCAACGGCGTGTACGTGTTGCCTACCTTCCGGTTGTTTGCCTTCCCTCGCCTCACACACAAGATCGGCTAAAGCTGTCATTGGAAGCACAACTAACCACTGAAGTTCTGTGCATATCCGAATTATAACCATCCGAGTAGATTTATGTAATGTATGAGCGGTTAGGCAGTTGATAAACCAGAATGCGGTTGTCTCATGAGTGACTGTCAGCGTCAGGCGATCTGATGTGCTGCGCGGGGTTTTCCATGTCGTATGACGTAATAATCATCATGACGCGCGTGTCTGCGCGCGGTATCTATGGTTACGTAACAACGCTCCTTATATGGACTGAGCGGGTGAGGACAATAGTGCTCCGTTTGTCGTAGAACTGTAAACATCGATGATTTTGCTCAAAATACAACGCTTCCGACGGTCTCATCGAACGGACCACATGCATTATGGAGAGATAAATGTCTCGTCTTTAACTATATTATGATTTTGTAGTTAACAATGCCGGAACCAAAGCAAACAAAAAATTGTTTCACACCCACTCGATTCTTTAGGCACAAACCGCGCAGCTGGCCGGTTCCCAACACTAAAACGTTGACTACAATGAGTGCGCGTCACGCAGTTGCAGCAAGGCACCAGCGTGATGCGCACTCGTTCTAAGAGCACGTGTTTTTTTGTTGGTCCCCAAAAGACCTAAACCGGAAACAGAACCCGCGAGAACTGTACAGCCCTATGTCTCACTTCGGAGATACGGAACACCGAAAATTCTAATTTAAATGCATGCAACTAGATTAACGCTAACTATTTACCATCCCGACGGGTGCGCAGCAATGATATCCCATCCTTCCACGACGAATGAGGGTGCGAACCCTTGTCTGTGATAGCTGCGGCAGAGCCTGTGCGCCTTAGATTGGCTTTTTATTACTACCGGCCGGCCACCGGGGATACCCGGACCATGTATAACACAAAACATCATCCTGATGAACATCATCCTGATAAATCATCATCCTGAGGCTACGCTTTGAAGTTAGTCATTCCGAATAAGAACCTACAACTCATTCCTTATCTAATACTTAAGACCCTGGCATCTACCATGCCTTCTGAATCCCCGGGTATACCGTTTATTCGTTTCACAAGAGGTAAAACAGGAAAAAGGTTCCGGTAATTCCTTTTTTCTTTACCGTTTTGATACATGAAAAAACAAGAAAGGTAATAGCTAGTGATCAGAAAACGTATGCCCTTTTTGCAAAGAGAAAAACGGAAATAGGTAACACTAGCGCGATGCCTTTTAACCTTATGTAAAGTGCAAAACGAAAATAGGCAATACTCGCGTAATACAGTTTTTACCTTTTCGTTGTTTAACAAAGATTAGCCCAATCTCTCGGCAGAGAGCGCTCGCTCACACTCACTCGTCTCAACTCAGACTAGTAAGAGTTGTGTGAGCGCCCTTCGTCCGAGAGTGATATCGCCGTGCCCCTATTTCGCATTTCCATTGAGCTGGAACGCGAGAACGCCAGGGCGACAAGCAAGAAGGCACGAATCGAGAAGGTGTGAATCGAGAATGCACGAGGTGAGATCGCATTTAGGGAGCGCCAAATCGCGAGAACGCGAGGACGAGAGCGCGTGAAATGAGAATGCGCGAGGCGCGAATGTGATATTGCCACAGGGCGAGAAAGTGACGAGATCACGAGGACGCGAACTTGCACCGGAGAACGCGCGAGTGATCGATTTGTCTAGGATGCTTTAACCTATGCAGGTAATATCGCGGGAAGGGGAAAGCGCGAGGAAGGGCGACGCCACGTCTGTGCGAGTAACCCTCTACTCTTTGCGAAGAATGGGATCTTTATCCTGCAAAAAATTGCATAGCCTGATGGGGAGTCGAACCACGCATCGGCCGCTTGGGCTGGCCTAGCAGAGAACACTCGACAACAGCCGAACGTGTTACCTATTATACGAACACGCGCGAAGCAAGATCTCACCGCATTCTTATCATCTCGCTTCACATAGTCACACGATCTCGCCTCATCGAGAAGGCGAGAAGGCGCGAGGCGCGAACTCGTCTTCTCGCCCCATGAAACCAGAACGCGAGTCAGATGTAGACCTTGGCGCAAGTGCCCCCAGGCAAGCCCGCTTCTCTAGGGGCACAACGGTAACAATGTTAAAATCCTTCGACTTTAGTAGGGAATCGAGTTTGGAGTTTGGTTAATTGCGGAAAACAGTCGGGCCACAAACACATACAAACCAATGACCAAGGAGCAGCTAGTGTCTAGAACAGCGGCTGGCCATATATTTATATTGCTGCCACCAAGACAATGGATTTGCATCCATGCTACTCTTGAAAGAAGGTCAAGGCCAAAAGCAGACGACATGCTGTACTCGGACTAAATACGACTCAGTTTTCTGATTGGTCACATATGAAGCGGCTCGGCGTTTCTATTTCTCACTTTTTTTTTTGCGGCGGTAACCATGTTTGACTATATGGGCCATAGGAAATTATAGAGCAAGTATCCAACTTTATTTTTAAATCAAACAGAACATAGTTTCACGTGCGGTATTTTTAGCTACAGCCCATAGTATGACACCCCCCCCCCACCCCCACCCTAGCGCGACCCGCCGAAAATGAAACACCCAGCGAATCAGCATGTGATGAGGTCGACAGAACCACGCACCCGTAACGTCCGCAAGCATGATTAAATACGCCACAGATTAATGCAACAGGCAGTAATCTGGCCAAACATTACTAAAAGAAACAATATATACAAAGAAGGAAATAACCAGTAACCATATTACCCTGATATACGATCATATTTTAGGCACTACTTGACACCATATACTTTTCTACGCACGACCTATTGGTGTGTAACCTGCATGGCGGCGCGGCGCGTCCAGTGTGTGGCGGCCCTACCGCAGACACACGGGTGCCAACAAAACAATCATGCATGCCCCTATAAAATAATCCCGTTTGCAATAGTTGTCACACATGGCCAGAGCTTGGCGCAAGTGCCCCCAGGCAAGCCCGCTTCTCTATAGGGGCACAACGGTAACAATCAATGTTAAAATCCTTCGACGTTAGTAGGGAATCGACTGTAGCTTTTATTATAATGTGTCCTCGAACAATCATAGTCTTCTATATACCTAGTTTTATCATCTGACATCAATAAAGTGTGTCGACACTAGGTTGTTTCGGTTATATTTTTGCGAAGAAATGTTGGAGCACACAACTGTTCCCGACCAGCCGTCCGCCATATTTGTTTTTGGCGGATGCCGGTACCTGTCAATGCGACTTGGTTCCTCCTCTCCGTTAGCATATGACTCTCCGCTAGAGGGCCTTGTCAGTCGCTCGCTTTAAACTTAAAGACAACAGCAGCGCCCTCTTTCACAGGTCATTGACTGTGACAAAGTTTGGGACCTAGGCTACAAATGGTGGCGGGATTCGCCAGGTGGCGCTGCATACGCATGGCGGTTGGTAGGGAAAAGTCGCATGCTCGAACATTTGTTCGCGAAAATATGACTGAAACAATATATGTTGACACACTTTCTTGATGTCAGAAGATAGAACAAGGTATTTAGAATACGTAAGCACTATTATTGTACGCGCCCAAATTATAACAAAAGCTACAGTCAATTCCCTACTAACGTCGAAGGATTTTAACATTGTTACCGTTGTGCCCTTAGAGAAGCTGGCTTGCCTAGGCTGCTAGGGGGCACTTGCGCCAAGGCCAGAGCATGAGGCATGAACGCCGTGGGATCCATTCCGGCCTCATTCATATGAGTCATTGATTGTAGTCCCATATGAGACAGTTGTTGCCACACACAACTGTTTCCCAACAACGCCACATGGGGCTACATTGATTGATACCCGATTGATAAGATCAATGGATCTGCTGTTTAAATATCTAATGGAACATAGAACAGGATGAACAAAAAGACAAAGGATCTGACGCTTTTCGGTCTCTTTGTATTGGTCACACAAACATTTAATCGATAATGTTGACAAAATTCCAAAATATTAGCAACGGCTTTCCATATATTAGCAACTTTTGACTGTGACAGCGCTGAAATCATGGGCGAAGATGTAAGTAAAGTTTCTCTTGCTATATTTGAAGGAAAAAACGCTGGTTTCGAGAGAAAATTTGACAAGAGAAATAATCTATGAAATGCTATGTATAGCTAGATCTGGTTTCGTGACGAAACGTTTGTATCGTCCATTTTATGGTTAGGTTTCATGGGCGATAATAAGGCTCAATTAGTGCTGGCCACGTCATTACACCGTTATGTTTACAACTTACAGTAAAAGTGTTATCTTTGCATATAAAGTTTCACGCTGAAGCTGACAACACATGTAGTCATGCCTTTGTCTTCTGTAAGAGATTCCATGAAACATTTATTTTGTATATAAGCTTATATGTCATGTATGTATTCCAACTTATATGGAAAGCCTTTCCAGATATTTTTATTCAAACTAAAATCATACCTTTACAACATGAGCTCAGACAAGCTCAACTTGTTATCAATAAATTAAATAAATTGCACTGCATTCCATGCATTGAACGAAAAATTTAATATACCATATATAGACATTATGTTATGATTTTCGAAATATTTGGGTAAAACATTGTCGACCCATTTATCTGACTGTGTCAATATGTTAACCTTGTGAAAAGTAGACAGGTTATGATAACATAAGCTAAAAGGTAGCAAAATATGGTCTTATGTGCATTTTGATGATGTAGTGTGCCAAAAAGCCAAACCCTCCACACAACATAGACCAATTTAGCTAAAAAATATTGCTTTAGTCTGGTTATCTATTGCATAGAATGTATGTATATACGTATATGCTGAGAATCATTTCCATTGAAAAAAAATTCAGTTTTGGGAAAATATTGCTGTATGAGAAACATTAATATATATTTTATCTTTCAGACAATTCAGAAATTTTGCTACTCTGATGAAGATTTTATATATTCAACTTCAACATGGGAACATTTTAAGGAGAAGAGACAGCTTAGTGAGGTATTTCTAAAGTATTTGTAACTACCGGTAGTTATCAAGGCTAAAATTCAATTTTAAATAAATCATTTATACTAGAGATTTTATTACTTTGATAAGTAGTAGATCTGGATATTTTAGGTTATTCAAAATAATTTATAACATATATTTAATTACTTAATAATAAGTTCTAGATATTAAATTTGACAACATCTTGTCAATCGACAATACAAATATTTTTCTTTTGTTGTTAGAATATCTTTTAAAGATATTTCAGGAGCATTATGGTATACTTAAACTGTGGCAGTCTTCTTTAGTTTGATAGGTTGATATGTGATGCCTGGGACAAGGGACAGCAAGAAGGTATCTTCAGATACAAACTGACTGACCTGAAATCAAGAGTGGTACCAGGAAAGGAAAAATATATCTTACAAGTAAGATAGTATATTATTTAAAGGGAACCGCCAGCCTGGCCTCTAACGCTGCTTTACCGATTCATATAATACTCAATTGCCTATCCTCCAAATTACATAATTTTTCGTTTTATCTGTAACTCACCATAGCATTTAGAAGTGACCGCCAGGCACGATTTGGCCGCCGACCCAGGCGGCAGCCCTTTATGGAGGCGTGTCCGCGATTGACCAATCAGGAGGCGATACTCTAATTTATTCAAACCGGAAATTGCGCCTATTGCGTGAGCAAAACAAGAGCGCATGATAATCGCTAGTATAAATAGCTGCGATTCTAACTCCAATCATGGCATTGTTGCTGATTCAATCGTCGCAAGACGTATATCAATTTGTTTGAACGGTACTTTTCCATGAAAGGCTAAGATCTTGCGCTACTGCACGGCTTGGAACTGCCGCTGTTCATCTATAAATCGCGGCCCTGATCTCTCTCTCCGCGAGCTGTAACGTAAGGCGGCGCCATATGAATAGTCACAATATGCGTCACTTGCTCCGGCGAAATGGCGCGCTGCTCGACATTGATGGGGGCGGGTTGCCTTAATTTTTTTCTCCTTACCAGTCGGCCGAAACAAAGCGTTAACAATCGCCAATTTAATTTTAAGATGTAAACTTTCGGTGCAGATCGCGATTAAATTAGGTTGGCCACCCGCTTTAATAAAAGGAACACTACTTATGAATATTATTAAAATTAAATTATTTTTTAACTTTATTTTTATGTTACATGTACTGACAAAAGGAAAATCTGTTACAGCTCAATTTAAAGAGAAGTACAGAGAGGAGAAAACCAGAACATATATCTTCACTGAGCCAACCATTTGACCCTTCCAAGTTTGACTTTACCAGAGTCAAAGTTCGTGAGATTGTCTGTCAGCTTGTCCCAAAATGTGAAGTGCGGCAGAATGGATGTATTTCTGCAGACAGATTGACTAAAGTAAGGATTAGATTGGTTATGATCAAGTGGTTATTGTGTTTCATTCTGTTTATAACTTAAACTATATTACTGTAATGCCACATACATCATGATCTATATTCCAATGTAATCAATCAATTGGTTTCTTAATAATGTTAACTATGACAATATCTTACTACCTGCACAAAGACACATGCCAATGCCTTTGACAAGAATACAACAGGGTATATTACCGGGTAGCCATATTTTATGTGAGCAAGTACCAAATTAAAATGTGTGCAAGTGAAAACTCAACTGAATGCAATTTTTTTCTTATTATGTATAATATTCTTATTATGTATTTCAGACACACCCTGTTGACCGTCATTTAGTGGTAGTCAATGTGAGTCCATTGGAGTATGGTCATGTTTTGCTCACTCCGCAAGTGGACCACTTCCTTCCACAGGTATTTATGTTGTAATGTGCCGGTAGCTAAGAAAATTTATGGCCACCAAGAGGAATGGTGGCACAGTAGATATTGTTTATTGGTTTTTATTACTTTAAAGTTTAAATGGTGGACTTGTTAATAAAATACTTGAACTGTTTTCTAGATTTAGAAAAGGACTGAAACTCACTCATGGTGTAGTGTTTGTGTATGCTAAATGGAGATCTATCAATACAGCTCCCGGGATGGAAACTTTTCTATGATGTAAAGTGCTATGATTGTAACAAGAATGCACACATTTTTTTTTGCAGAGATTGACAGAGAAAGCAATACAGAAATCCATTGAAATGATGTTGTTGAGTTCTCACCCGTGAGTTATTTCCCTTGCACTCATTTCTAAATGACTATGTATTGCATTTAAAATATATATTATGCATATCGATAGTTGCCGACCCGGTTTACCTATATGTCTGTATCTATCAAGATACATTTTGGATCGTCAGACTCGCAGGTTAGAGATGATTTTACTGTCATAATGTCTATATTCATCACTGCAGCGGATGGCGTGTTGGATTCAATGGTCTTTGTGCCCTTGCGTCCGTCAACCATCAGCATCTTCATGGCTGGTATCTGGAAGAATCCATTCCTCTGGAACATGCGGTAAGTGCATTGTTGTATGTTGAATGTGATTACTGTGTCATCCGGTATGCGTCCTGAGACTACCAGCTTTTGCGGCCGTGAAATACGAGCGAAAGTTGAAACAAATAACTGCTTATAACAAAGGGAATCGATATTGAAAGGATTTAAAGGGTTTATGAAATGGCGTATGTGCTGGGGGCAGGAGTGGGGACACATCCGGTCACAGTTTAACAAATCATGCCGTATTTTGTACCAATACGCCGATGTGGTGTCACCTACTCTACGTCCAGAGCGTGGTGTGGAAAAATGCATTGGTTTTTATCATGCTGTATTGTCTTTTTCAGTGCGTCAAACCGATTCATAGTCTCTGCCACGAGATGATTGACATGCCAACGCGTGCATTCGCTTTCCAACTGCATGGAAGCGAAATCAACCATTTGGCAAGGTCATAATGAGTAACGCTAGCGGCAGCATTGCTGGTTCCCTCAGAATATGCAATCCGTGTTTCTTTATAAGCGGGTAAAGCAATGCGAACAGGAAAGACTAATATGGACAGAATAAGGCATCTTCAGAAAGAATATATATTTAATTCATTAATTCAGATATTGTCTGATCGATATGGACCTGTTTCCGTACGTTGTCTGATATTTGGAGTGTAAGGTTTTTTATTTAGTACCAATCTACATAGACCAGCTGATACTGATATCAACTTTTTTTTACCATTAGGGAAATTTTCTTCCTAACGAACTATCTGCAAGAGAACGAGATAGCTCATAATCTGTTCATGACACGAGGTCCCATATTTGGCGAAGGTCAAGGTCACCACTTGAGCACAGTGCGGATCTATGTCTGGCCACGTGTGTCTGTGATAGGTGAGTGTATTTTAAGAGGTGTCAATGCCTCTGGCAGCTAGTGCGCGAGACTTCATCTGACGATCGTGTGGTTGTTTGGCAACAACCTTATTGTTGGGGAGCTCGTTTGATTTGTATGGTAACCACTCAGGCGCGTCGGAGAGTGCAGTGGATCAACTCGTCCCGATTGGATGCTGTTTGCACCTTAATATATATACATATAATAGAGCCTGTATAAACAAAATGTGCTTGGGACAGAGCAATGTATTCTATTTAGCTAAATCGGGAGAAGTCCCGAGCTTGGCGGGATTTCTGTTTACCAGGTTCACTTAGGGTTCGAATTATTGAGGTTGTACGGTATATATCGCATATCAATGTGCTTTGATGTAAGTCTTGTGCTCGGCTGCAGGCGTGTAGGAGCATCGTCCATGTTCTGCGCTGTTAAATTTTAGAAATAAACGAAAAATGTAAAGCTGTCCGTAAAAAAAGTGGCACTGTATGCAAATGACATATACTAGAAATTACTAGTATATTTAAAATAGTCATATAGAATTCATACCCAATCATACCGAGCTTATACGTCTCGTAGAAAGTCACGAAAACGATAAGGTATGTTACTGCTGAACAGTACATTTATACCGTCACATATGGGCACATGCTAACTGTAATATTTAATAATACATACACCAGGCAATTTTTATGACGCAGTATCGCACTGTTACAGGCGCCAAAGGGGAGACGGCTGTTACTGGAATATTCAATGTTGCCGTGGCGGAACTGGCTGGTCATATACCCATGTATGGTAAGTTTACCCATACCATTTCGTCTAGATACTTCACAGCTGCGTCCAGTTTGAAGCTTAACCAACACTTATTATGTTAAGACACCTACTGTTGTATACTGTTTGCCATACTTTACCTTGGTGATACTATAATCTGAATCGAGATGAACTTGTCAGTTGGAACAGGTGGTCATTCACATGGGAATTCGATGTTGATAACCTCTATAAAAAAATAATGTTTACACAAAAAAAACTATAGCTTACACACGTGATTTTCTAACAATTACCAATTTTGTTTCGACAGATGACAGCCGGTATGACGACATCACAGAAGATGAGATCAAGGCGAGGATAGCGGAGTTCTTGTTACCAGATGACAAGTTCAATGACATCAGGGACGCCGTGAAGAGATTACTGTCTAATGTTAAGGAGCAAGACTCCAGATGATGACGTTTACATTAGGATATAATATATGATATAATCTTAGTTTATGAAAGGTGTCATTCTATATCATGTTTTGGTGGTAAATCTAGTCTTGCCTTGCGATCTGCATTTGGGGCTTTGTATCAGGGTTTTGTATCAGGGCTTGGTTTGGGGATTTGCTTAATCCAGTGGAAGTGCTTATTCTACCGCGTTACGTTATTGCGCTGTACATTCTTGTAAATAGAGTTGTCTGGACTGCAGATCTGTTATTGTATCCTCCCATTTAATAAAGTAGACATAACATCCAAGAATTGACTGTACTATTAACCTTAATTGTGCATGTTTCCACGTTCATTATAAGTTGTTGAAATTCGTTTCTGAGCTGTAATGTTGTGAAGAAATTCCATCCCATCTTATCTAACTGCATATGAAATACACAAAAGTATGTCAATGATATTATGGTATTGATCGGAGCACATGAAACACCGCCAGGAGATATTACTGCTGATCTAAACTAAACTAAGCAGCTCTATGTTAATGCTATAACTGTTAAGTTTGTTAACACATTAAGTTTGATGAATACCTATATGCGTTATCGGTGGCAATATGTTAATTTATCTTTATGGTAATAAATATATTGGCGACAATCTTACTTGGCTACCAATTGGAGTTTTAACTCGAAAGATTTGCGTATAATTCACAGCAATCCATATAATGAGAACCTATGACCCTCCCTCAAACTTCCACACTCACACTTAAATGTGCGATGGTTCTGTTGAAATGTGGTCGAGAGTTTAGTGTTACCCGATCTCTCCGTCCGCTGCGATGCGGCAAATACAATACTATTTTACCTTCTGAGAAAATTGTATTTCAAAACGAATTCATGAACTAAGTCTGCATCATTGATAATCATATAACACATTAAATAAGTGCCGACTTCAAGGTCGCTCGGGCGCGGAAAGTGACCATGCCTAGAAGTTTGCTTGTATATAATAGAAGCCATGACCAAATTAGAGACCAAAACTCTAATGGTTGACTAACGCCGGATCCCGCGTAAACCAAACAACACGCACCACATATATTTACATGTAGGCTATATATTCCCCGGGGTATGTCCCCATACCGGCAGCCATGGCTGTAGGTCTGATACTTGATATGTATAACGGTGGGGGGGGGGGGGGGTATATAGATTCCATGGAAAAACTACGTTATGTTTTGACGCAACGACATATAAGGATTTGAACTTGGTGGATTGGTCAAGGACGCGTACAATTTTGATCCAGGTGTCGGGTATTAATAGTTTGCTGTGAGCGAGAGCAGTCACGCATCATAATCTTAAACTCTGGTCGACGATTCCACTGAAGTAAGTGGGGACAATCCCCGAGGGGCGGAGGGGGTACTCAATGCATTGCTGGGTTTCGCGGGGGCGCGCATGCATGGGTGGGTGGGGGGGTCGGGGTAAGACCCCCTCCTCCTTTTCACCGCGAAAATCTGGCAGCCCGCTCTATGAACGCACATTTTCAGAGCTCCCCCCCCCCACCCATCCGTTCCCCGTCGCAAATTTTAAAATATGCGCTGAGGTATCTTTTTCAACGCCAATATCCGCTCTCTCATGCATCAATTTCAGTGATATGATGTACTCGACGGTCGACGCAACTCTGATGTCCCCCCCGCCACCCGGAGAGGTGAGGGAGGGTACTTAATAAGTTACTGGGTTGGGTGGGTTCCGCGGTAAAGCCCCCCCATACATTGCCCCCCCTCCCCCCCTTTCACCCACCCCCGGGGGTTTTGCTACATGCGCGCCACATCATAGCGCCACCTTGCGACGGCATCGAAAACTCACATTGAAGGCAAACGGAATTCCTCAGCCTCGTTTTCACGCTTAGGTGTTTTCCATGACGCTGTGTTGCTGTTTGGTCGTGTCTGAACAAGGTACGATTTTCTTAGTTTTTGAAGCCGCATCTTGGCGCCACTATCCTATACTATTTGTGTAGTTAGACAAAGTACAAAATGAATCATTAGTGAGAAGGTCGCACAATCAACAGCATGGCTAATTTCAGCGAAGATTCATTATTTTCACTGGAGGTGGTGGTTGACAGTTTGAATTTGTCAGCGCTGCGAAACGTACCGTGTCGTTTTCCAGCTGTGGCATTTCGGTTGTTGGATTTTCCAACCCTGTTGATCTGCGGCGTTGAGCCAGAATTGGGGGACACCATCAAAGACAAAGTATCCAGAGACCCTCATTACAATTTGCCGCATCAGCTTCCTGAACTGCAAGACAGACATGGGAATTACATCCTCAAGAAAGGAAAATCTTGCCTATTCAAAGTGGCTGCAAATACTCTTCGTTCGCATTTATCAAGTACGCCAATGTATGTGATGCTCATCGACACATACCCAGATACACCAAAACTGATAGGCAGCTGCAACATAGGATTGGATGAGATCATGGATAAACTATATAATGATATCTGCAAGAATAGTTTATCAACGCCAGCAGTCAGCGGTGAAAAGGGAGATTACCCATTCTGTAATTTAATGGGTAAAACTGTTGGCATGATAAGTCTTGGATTCAGGCTGCTTAGCCTTGGAGTAGGCTTGATTCCACACATACCAGATATAGCCATTGCAAAGACCAGAGCTGAGCCAGTGACATCTTCTGACAAAGTAATAAATATAACGACACAGAATTTTAAAATGCTGGGACAACCAATTCAGGTATCGATCTTGCCTGATCAGCCAAAGCAGATGTCATGCACTGAAATTCAAACTCATAAAGAAAATCAAAGTGCATCTACACAGACACAAAATGCTGTGAAAAAGAATTACAAGAAATTACAGAAGCAATGTATCAATGCTGAAGCAGATGAATTACTTTTGCTAGATAATATTTGCCCTCCACCTTTATATTTCAATAGTGAAAACGAGCAACAGTCTGGGCAAAGTCTTGTGTTATCACATTATCCCAGTGGCTTGCAAAATGAGCATTTAGAGATAGAAAGTGAATTATCAGATGAAGGTACAATAAGGGAAGAAGACAGATATTCTGACTCTGAACATACTCCTGATGAAATAAGGAGAATGGTTCATAAAGACAGAAAAGAGGAAGGCAGGACACATTCAATGGGAAAAATTGTGTATTTAAATAAAGAGCCTGCTTTGCCATCTAATAAGGAACTATTGGATAATCTGACAAATTTTCCAATTATTAATGCTTTAATGCAAGAAGTTCTGGCAATGCAACAGAAAACCATGCAAGGACTAAAAGAAGCAGATAGAACTGTTATTACTCATTCTACAGATAAAGCACCTGACCAATTACAGTCACAAAAGCTGTCTGCAAGAAGAGTAGCATCACAAGAGAGCCATAATGAGGTCTTGGCAAGATTAGCCACTCCTAGGAAAGTTAGAGATCAGCTGAGGAAAAATGAACAGCCTCAGTATCCAGGAACTCCTGTTTCTGCAAGAAAACATGAGACTTGTGCCCAGCAAGATATAAATGTTCCTAAAAACAAGAGCTGGTTAAGGAAAGAGCCAGTTTATGGTGTTAAAAAGACAAAGCTTACTACTGGCATGACAAATACTCAACGACTTAGATTGGCTAAAACCAATCCGAAACTTTTGGAAACTTTGGAGAAGGAGGAACAAACCAGGATCCAAAAGCGGAGAGAAAGAACTGCACATAAATGGGGCAGCACAAGAGTACTGACACCTGGCCAGCTGGTTGATGTTTCAACAGAAGTAAGTCATCACCACGTAGAGGAAGGAATAAGGCCTGGAGAGTTGGAATTGAATTTACATGGCCTGGAATTGGGAGATAGCCTTGAGCAGGATCACAAACAGAAGAAGCCGGTACCGACTCCAAGGCTTTCAGTCTCTGGTCAGGATGTACATAGTCATCTGGAGGTTTCATCACATGAGCAGAAACCTCCATTCTCAAGGAGAGGTCGAAAAGACAAAAGACTGGACAGTGGAATGCATACTGATAACAGAGTTGTTAATGAACCTACAAATCCAGATATTGATCAGTATTCATCTCGCAGCAAAAGTGTGGACGTCCATGTTCCTACTGGTGCAATGTACATTGAGGATGCAGCAAGTGCTAAAACCTCTTCTGATGGCTCACTCCTGGAAGCTGATCAACCAGCTGATGACTTTGGCAAAACTCAAGTAATTCATAGGTTTCCTCCATCTTCACATGATAACCCAGTGGTGGAGGAGGAGCAGTATTCAGATGACTTTGAAGTGACACAGGATGATGGACATGGTGAAGTCAATGAAGGTGATATGTTGGGAGAAAGTCCAGAGCTTCGCTGTATCATAGACAAATACTCAGACCAGGAGGGGGATGTATCTGATAGAGATGGTCATGAGCCTGATTTGCGGAGAATTGTCGATCATTACTCCAGTGACGATGAGGGTAACTCTCAACAATCAGCCACTGATCAGAGTTACCACTCTGTTCGATCAACAGTTCTGAGTAATCGATCTCATCAGGCAGCATCTGGGCCAGAGAAGGCCAGCACTGTTGCTGGTGGGGGCGTGGGAAAACTCCCAGTTCTACCTAATCCATCAGCGTCATCGATATCGCCTGTCAAGGCTGTGAAGCTGCCACAGCTACCAGTCAGGCAACCCTTCCGTCCAAATTCCAGTCGCGGTCGCTCTGCTGATACGAGTCTGTCGCCGGACTCGACCGCCTACATCCGTCAATCGCAGATCCCGAGTCAGCTGTCACAGGGCGAGGAGTCCTCATCGGAGGAGGCCATCCACGACACCGTGACGCGACAGCGAGACCGGGCGCAAAGACCTCAGCCAAGTCCCAGGACGCGTCGTCGAGAGATCTCCGTCAACACAGAATCTCTCAGCTCCTATGCACCGTCAGAAGCAGGGACTGGATCTCCTGTCTCTCCAACCTCCCCAGGTTATGGACGGGAGTACTCAGAGTCCTTCGAGTCAGACTCTCATGAGGATTATCTTCCAGTTGCTAAGAGTGCACAGGAGGCCAAATTATTCCCTGAAGCAAGGCTTGGATATACATGGGGTCTTTAATAAATTAAGCCTGTTCACAGCTTAATATTTATTGTATATGTAAGTAATTACAAGCTTCAGGATTTTTCTTGCTTGTCTGATGACATGTTGCAAAATGTGTTACCTACTTTAAATAATTTTCTTTTGGAGTACAGCATTGATTATATAATGTATATGGTGTGCTCAGCATGTAAAATATTGTCGTCAATTATTATATGTTACCTATCTGTACCAATTGTGTGGAATGTATCATCCATATTTTTTAATTGTTTCAGCACACTATATATATATAGTTTGCACCAGGGTGTAAGTGTTTTAATGACTATCCACAGTATTCATTCCAATGTAATTATCAAATGCTTAGCCTGTAATGCGTTTGTATACAAGCATAAGTGGCTCAAGCTTATTTAATGTATGGGTAGGAAGAAACTGTACCAACAATGCTATCCAATCATACATGATCTCATTTACTACCAGTTTATAATGTGAATGAAGTACTGACATACTCTTCTATTTGGGATGGCTTTCTAGAGATATATGCATGTTTTCATTATTAATTTAGCAAGAGAAATTATCGTAATAATTATTTTGGGTATATGCCTGTATGTGGGGAAAAAATTACGTTCTTTTTTTGTAATTATAAGCTGGAGCTAACTATGTGACTTTTATAGTATGGCTGAGGACAGAACTCCAGTAACAAACGGTTATGTCTGTCTACTACTGTAAAGTTGATTTTAGATGCTCAGGGTTCTATCTGGTAGCTGTACTCATGAATACATAATGTAACTAGCAGTGTGTTGATTCATATTTGACTCTGTAGTCCATATCTGTTTCATATGTTATTCATTAAAAAAGCAATTTCAAGGAGATGCTCAATGTTTTGTTTTTTCAATATCTGTTTATTATTGTTTATAAACAATTACAGGTACTAAGATAATATAAAGTTTTATTTAACGTCGGTAGGTAAAAGTCAAAAATAAACATTAGTGCTATTGACCAACAGTAATAAAATGACATGAGCTGAGCTATATTCCTAAGTTCTTACACGACCGTCTCAGAATCAATTTTTTTTTAAAAGACGTAATATAATTTGAAAGAGCTTACAGCGTTAGCGTAACTACCTACCAGATACCAGTATACTACGAACATGGGTATAGAGCGTTGTCTTGGGAGTCTTCCTGTCGGACTTACATTATCTTGCCACACAAGTTTGTGCTCTAACATGTGTACATGTTCTACCAAGTTAAATGTCCGCGCTTTGATCTGGCGGGACACTGTACATACGTTCCTCGTAATGTTGCAAGAACACTCTTTGACAATAGACTACCTGGCCTTTAGGGGAGTCGAGGTAACACGTGGTACGGCCAGCCAGTGGTCTGGTAATACACGGTACGGCCAGCCAGTGGTCTGGTAATACACGGTACGGCCAGCCAGTGGTCTGGTAATACACGGTACGGCCAGCCAGTGGTCTGGTAATACACGGTACGGCCAGTCAGTGGTCTGGTAATACACGGTACGGCCAGCCAGTGGTCTGGTAATACACGGTACGGCCAGCCAGTGGTCTGGTAATACACGGTACGGCCAGCCAGTGGTCTGGTAATACACGGTACGGCCAGCCAGTGGTCTGGTAATACACGGTACGGCCAGCCAGTGGTCTGGTAATACACGGTACGGCCAGCCAGTGGTCTGGTAATACACGGTACGGCCAGTCAGTGGTCTGGTAACACGTGGTACGGCCAGTCAGTGGTCTGGTAATACACGGTACGGCCAGCCAGTGGTCTGGTAATACACGGTACGGCCAGTCAGTGGTCTGGTAATACACGGTACGGCCAGCTAATGGTCTGGTAATACACGGTACGGCCAGCTAATGGTCTGGTAATACACGGTACGGCCAGCTAATGGTCTGGTAATACACGGTACGGCCAGCTAATGGTCTGGTAATACACGGTACGGCTAGCTAATGGTCTGGTAATACACGGTACGGCCAGCCAGTGGTCTGGTAATACACGGTACGGCCAGCTAATGGTCTGGTAATACACGGTACGGCCAGCCAGTGGTCTGGTAATACACGGTACGGCCAGCCAGTGGTCTGGTAATACACGGTACGGCCAGCCAGTGGTCTGGTAATACACGGTACGGCCAGTCAGTGGTCTGGTAATACACGGTACGGCCAGTCAGTGGTCTGGTAATACACGGTACGGCCAGCCAGTGGTCTGGTAATACACGGTACGGCCAGTCAGTGGTCTGGTAATACACGGTACGGCCAGTCAGTGGTCTGGTAATACACGGTACGGCCAGCCAGTGGTCTGGTAATACACGGTACGGCCAGTCAGTGGTCTGGTAATACACGGTACGGCCAGCCAGTGGTCTGGTAATACACGGTACGGCCAGCCAGTGGTCTGGTAATACACGGTACGGCCAGTCAGTGGTCTGGTAATACACGGTACGGCCAGCCAGTGGTCTGGTAATACACGGTACGGCCAGTCAGTGGTCTGGTAATACACGGTACGGCCAGTCAGTGGTCTGGTAATACACGGTACGGCCAGTCAGTGGTCTGGTAATACACGGTACGGCCAGCCAGTGGTCTGGTAATACACGGTACGGCCAGTCAGTGGTCTGGTAATACACGGTACGGCCAGTCAGTGGTCTGGTAATACACGGTACGGCCAGTCAGTGGTCTGGTAATACACGGTACGGCCAGCTAATGGTCTGGTAATACACGGTACGGCCAGTCAGTGGTCTGGTAATACACGGTACGGCCAGCCAGTGGTCTGGTAATACACGGTACGGCCAGTCAGTGGTCTGGTAATACACGGTACGGCCAGTCAGTGGTCTGGTAATACACGGTACGGCCAGTCAGTGGTCTGGTAATACACGGTACGGCCAGTCAGTGGTCTGGTAATACACGGTACGGCCAGCTAATGGTCTGGTAATACACGGTACGGCCAGTCAGTGGTCTGGTAATACACGGTACGGCCAGTCAGTGGTCTGGTAATACACGGTACGGCCAGTCAGTGGTCTGGTAATACACGGTACGGCCAGCCAGTGGTCTGGTAATACACGGTACGGCCAGTCAGTGGTCTGGTAATACACGGTACGGCCAGCCAGTGGTCTGGTAATACACGGTACGGCCAGTCAGTGGTCTGGTAATACACGGTACGGCCAGTCAGTGGTCTGGTAATACACGGTACGGCCAGCTAATGGTCTGGTAATACACGGTACGGCCAGTCAGTGGTCTGGTAATACACGGTACGGCCAGCCAGTGGTCTGGTAATACACGGTACGGCCAGCCAGTGGTCTGGTAATACACGGTACGGCCAGTCAGTGGTCTGGTAATACACGGTACGGCCAGCCAGTGGTCTGGTAATACACGGTACGGCCAGTCAGTGGTCTGGTAATACACGGTACGGCCAGCCAGTGGTCTGGTAATACACGGTACGGCCAGTCAGTGGTCTGGTAATACACGGTACGGCCAGTCAATGGTCTGGTAATACACGGTACGGCCAGCTAATGGTCTGGTAATACACGGTACGGCCAGTCAGTGTTCTGGTAATACACGGTACGGCCAGCCAGTGGTCTGGTAATACACGGTACGGCCAGTCCGTGGTCTCGTAATGCGCGATATATGCACAATTTACAAAACAATTCAGAATAATTTCATTTGTTTCGAATGCTTGTGGCATGTTAGTAATTTCATCAAATTTTGTTGACGTTGACGAACTTCTGTCAGTCAATCAGTCTCGGGAATCCACAAACAATTCACTCACCGCCTTCCAGTATCAACTGTAACAATTCACTCATTCCGCCTTCGGGTATCAACTGTAACAATTCACTCATTCCGCCTTCCGGTATCAACTGTAACAATTCACTCATTCCGCCTTCGGGTATCAACTAACAATTCACTCATTCCGCCTTCGGGTATCAACTGTAACAATTCACTCATTCCGCCTTCGGGTATTAACTGTAACAATTCACTCATTCCGCCTTCGGGTATCAACTGTAACAATTCACTCATTCCGCCTTCCGGTATCAACTGTAACAATTCACTCATTCCGCCCTCGGGTATCAACTGTAACAATTCACTCATTACGCCGTCCGGTATCAACTGTAACAATTCACTCATGCCGCCTTCCGGTATAAACTGTAACAATTCAATCATTCCACCTTCGGTGTATCAACTGCGACAATTCACTCATTCCACCTCCGAGTATCAACTGTAGCAATTCACTTCTTCAACCTCCAGATATCAACTAACGAGTCACTCTTTTCGCCTCCAGATATCAACTGTAACAATTCACTCATTCCACCTTTGGTTATCCACTGTAACAATTCACTCATTCCACCTTCAAGTATCAACTGTAGCAATTCACTCATTTCATCTTCACGTATCAACTGTATCAATTCACTCATTCCACTGTCGGTTATCAACTGTACCAATTCGCTCATTCCACGTTCGGGTATCAACTGTAACAATTCCCTCATTCCACCTGCATGTATCAATTCTAAAAATTCACCCATGCCGCCTCTGAGTATCAACTGTAACAGTTCACTCGTCCCACCTCCGGATACGGACTAACAATTCACTCGTTCCACCTTCGGGTATTAACTAACAATTCGCTCATTCTGCCTTCGGGTATCAACTGTAACAATTCACTCATTCCACCTTTGGTTATCAACTAAGAATTCACTCATTCCACCTTCAGGTATCCACTATAGCAATTCACTCCTTCCACTTTCGGTTATCAACTGTGCCAATTCGCTCATTCCACGTTCGGGTATCAACTGTAACAATTCCCTCATTCCACCTGCATGTATCAATTCTAACAATTCACTCATTCCGCCTCCGAGTATCAACTGTAACAGTTCACTCGTTCCACGTACTTCGGATATCGACTAATAATTCTCTCATTCCATCTTCGGGTATTAACTGTAACAATTCACTCATTCCACCTGCAGGTATCAACTGTAACAATTTACTCATTCCACCTCCGGGTATCAACTCTACCAATTCACTCATTCCGCCTCCTCGTATGAACTGTATCAATTCACTCATTCCACTGTCGGTTATCAACTGTACCAATTCGCTCATTCCACGTTCGGGTATCAACTGTAACAATTCCCTCATTCCACCTGCATGTATCAATTCTAAAAATTCACCCATGCCGCCTCTGAGTATCAACTGTAACAGTTCACTCGTCCCACCTCCGGATATCGACTAACAATTCACTCGTTCCACCTTCGGGTATTAACTAACAATTCACTCATTCTGCCTTCGGGTATCAACTGTAACAATTCACTCATTCCACCTTTGGTTATCAACTAAGAATTCACTCATTCCACCTTCAGGTATCCACTATAGCAATTCACTCCTTCCACTTTCGGTTATCAACTGTGACAATTCGCTCATTCCACGTTCGGGTATCAACTGTAACAATTCCCTCATTCCACCTGCATGTATCAATTCTAACAATTCACTCATTCCGCCTCCGAGTATCAACTGTAACAGTTCACTCGTTCCACGTACTTCGGATATCGACTAATAATTCACTCATTCCATCTTCGGGTATTAACTGTAACAATTCACTCATTCCACCTGCAGGTATCAACTGTAACAATTTACTCATTCCACCTCCGGGTATCAACTCTACCAATTCACTCATTCCGCCTCCTCGTATCAACTGTAACAATTCACTCATTCCACCCGCAGGTATCAACTGTAACAGTTTACTCGTTCCGGATATCAACAAACCATTCATTTATTCCACCTTCGGGTATTAACTGTAACAATTCACTCATTCCGCCTCCTCGTATCAACTGTAACAATTCACTCATTCCACCCGCAGGTATCAACTGCAACAGTTCACTCGTTCCGGATATCAACCTACGATTCACTTATTCCACCTTTGGATATTAATTGTAACAATTCACGCATTCCGCCTTCGGGTATCAACTGTAGCAGTTCACTCATCCCGCCTTCGCGTATCAACTGTAACAATTCTCTCATTCCACCTGCAGATATCAACTAGCAGTTCACGCGTTCCACAACAATTCACTTATTTTACCTTCGGGTATTAACTGTAACAAGTATCAACCTTAACAAGTCTCATTACACCTGCAGATATCAACTGTAGCAGTTCACTCGTTCCACATCCAGGTATTAACTGCCACAGTTCACTCATTCCACCTTCGGTTATTAACTGTAACAATTCACTCATTCCGTCTCTTCGTATCAACTGTAACAATAGACTCGTTCCACCTCCGGATATCAACAAACAATTCACTTATTCCACCTTCGGGTATCAACTGTAGGAATTCACTCATTCCGCCTCCGGGTATCAACTGTAACAATTCACTCATTCCACTTTCGGGTATCAATTATAACAATTCACTCATTCCACCTTCGGGTATTAACTGTAACAATTCACTCATTCCACCTCCTCGTATCAACTAACAATTCACTCATTCCACCCGCAGGTATCAAATATAACAGTTCACTCGTTCCGGATATCAACAAACAATTCATTTATTCAACCTTCGGGTATTAACTGTAACCAGGTCCTACCCAGTGATGACAAATCATGTATCATTGTTACAACCGTTTATATCTCCTGTTCGGTAATGGTATACCGTGTGTCAATATTATCACCACTGCCTTAGCTCATCCTCGGTGAGAAGACGTAACTTACAGAACACGGCACATTACCATTGGCAGTTTTTGATCTGCAGAGAGCTGATTTTATGTCATTTGCAACAGATCTATAAATGTTTTCCGTTTCACATCATGTGCTTTTACTTTTCCCAGTGATGAGATTCATGGACCAATAAAAGCAGTACAACGCCATGTCTGTCGTTTTAACTTTCGACCATCAGGTGCGTTTTTCGGTGCTCTGTTTGATTTTGTCATGGTGTATTTGTCTTTCTAATACCTATCACGCCCTGCTTTGGCAGTAGGAAAATGAACAAGGCTTAAGCAGCGTGTCCAAACAGTGTTCAGTTGACGCATGGATTGCCATTGCTCTATCGTGCCGTTGCAGGTTTTTCTCGTGGAGTGGCAGTCTCTTATCCTGGTGTTCGTCGGCGTCATTTGACTTTACCGGCGGCGTCACTGGACTTCCCCGGCGACGTTTCGTCACTCGACGATGAGTCTTTACCTGATAGAGCTGCGCGTGCTGCCCGGTGCATACGTCGAAGACGTCATCAAACGAACGTGGGACGCCACGAGTACGTGCTTGGCGGAAGGTCATGGCAAGAAAATACTGGCTTTCAGGGTGAGACATGAGCTTACATGCACTTAATTTATATATACATGTATATGCCAGTTGAACCAAATGAAAAAGCGGGATACGATATGGGGTTTGCCAATAATTGTGTTAGTATTAAGAAAAGTATGGATATTATGTCCGTACTAGAAATATATGCGTATTATATAAGTTTTTAATAGACGTATGATTATTATATCAGTACTAGCCCTCAGCATGAGACGACCATTGTATCAATGGTTTGTATTAAACGCAGATCATGATACCGCATGGTATCCCAACTTAAAAAGATATCTAACGTAAATTTACACAATCAATATCTGAGGGTAAACGAACCCGAAGTTGCCAGCTGCTAATCCTGGTGTGCCACATTCAGCTGTGGGTTGTTGCTGTGTCTGATACGCATGGTCCTTCTCTCTGTCACAGGTCCTCGGGGAGAACCGCATTGTGCTCGGTAGGTCTTTAGGCTTAAAGGATTCATCATAGCTTTAACATGTAGCTCACGTTACGTTCTTGATCAAAGAAAGAAGAGAACATCTGTATTGACGTGAAGCCACCATTGTGAAACACTCCGTAGTTGATTGATCAGGTCTCCATAGGCGCATGGTTAATCTCAATATTCTGCGCTGTTAGGATGCTCCGCATACACATGTGCCAAGCGTTATCCACCTAGCAAGGCGTGCTCCGGGTACACATGTTGAATGAAGTGCTCTATGTTTCAGTGATCGAGGCGGCTGTTGCCGGAATGCAAGCTCTCACCAGGCAACTCAACTCAGCGACCGGGGAGACGGTGGAGATATGCTGCACGTGTCTCCGGCCCTACGAAGGCTTCGCCCAGAAGACGCTAGGGGTGTCCGAGCTGCTCTGTCGCGCCGTCCCCGTACCGGAAATACTGCCTGCCGAGGGAAAACAAGCCTTCTGGCTGCGATTCGACGTTGAGTATCAGGGTAAGATTATTATTCATGACTATCATCATAGTAAACCTCGCCCTGTCTACACGTGTTGCCATGTGATCTTTGTTTGGAGACTTCAAAGCATATCTTGCTGTTGTCCAGCGTAGACTCATGCCACATTGGTCTCCCTTCCGAGTTGCAGTTTCTTCCCGCGGTGAATGACGTTTGGCGCAGCACCATGTACCGCTCCAAATATACGCCCAAAACCACCGGAGATCAATATATAAATTATAGTATAAGTCCATACTCTGACTTGTTCTCACTTGTAGTTGTCTCTTATGTCTGTGCCTTGTTTTTTCAGGACTATCGGAACTTGACTTTATCTCCAACTGGGCTAAAGAAGCAACGACTGTTTTAACGGCGCGAGCTGAGGGTCACCTGGATATTTACCTGTACAAGGTCGTCGCTGAACGAAAGGTAAACCATGGAGAATATGAAACACACCTACCGGTACATACATGTAGAAAGTGTGTACAGAACGAAAGGTAACCCATGGAAAGTGAGAAACACAAATCAGTTCCGGGCGTCACTTCGACAGACTTAATGTCAAACATCTTTATGTCAATCAGTCGGTCTAATTAAAAGGAGATCGTTTGTAGTCATGAAGCGAGACTTATTTATAGAAGTATTTTATTTATTTGGCTGGTTACATGTAATTGTGATTGTTGGATCTCTAGCAATACTGTTCGGTTTTTGCAGATTCATGTCTTCGTGGCT
Organism: Arenicola marina; assembly: GCA_964019135.1. Lineage (NCBI taxonomy): Eukaryota > Metazoa > Annelida > Polychaeta > Arenicolidae > Arenicola > Arenicola marina. The sequence goes on from OZ025252.1 coordinate 34,954,584, forward strand.
GTTCCCAACGGAGCGACGCTAGATGACATGAGCTTCGGCCTGCCCCTCATGAAACTGATGGGTAGCCACGTAACCATAACAACCAAAGGTGTCATTCCCCTCTGGTGACTGAAACCAACCACGACCGTTTTACATGATAGTAACGAGTTAACACTGCAGTGTTATAACCAGGACGGTTACATGTACACGTAAAAATAATGATGTAACACCGCAGTGTTTTACTAAGACGGTCATACTTGAAAGTAATTGCCTTGGTTGTTCTGTGCCAGCGGCCATGAAACGCGGCATATTTCGTTAATGACTGTAAAAGCAGTGGATTGATTGTCATTGTTACACAAGGCATATAGCCGCTGCTACAGAAAGTCAAATGTCATTGTCAACCAGGTCCTACCCAGTGATGACAAATCATGTATAATCGTTACAACCAGGTTTATAGCTCCTGTCAATATTATCACCACTGCCTTAGGTCATCCTCGGTGAGAAGACGTAACTTACAGAACACGGCACATTACCATTGGCAGTTTCTCTGGAGAGCGGATTTTATGTCGTGTTTTTACTTTGCGCTTCCTGTGCAGGTCGATGAGGTTCATTGACCAATCAAAGCACTACGACGCCATGTCTGTCGTTTTAAAGTTCGATAGCCTTCACTATCTCAATGATAGCCAAATCATTTCAGGTGATCGTAAACAGTATCCAAATACAGAGTTCAGATTCGTCAGTTGTAGTCAGTATCAACGCAATTGTATAGGTAAATGTAGCCCTGTGGCCGCATCATAGAGTGTAATGTATTACACTCTTTGGCCGCATTCATAAAGCAAACGTAGCTAACGCTCGCTATAAGTTACTGGCGTCGAGACCTGTGTGTATACCGTATCTATTGCAACTGCTATCTTATCTTAGTGGAATGGCACGTAGGCCCGTATATCGGTAGCTGTGAAATGACTCTTAGAAATTTCATGCGAAATCTGCGTGTGGTTTATAAATAACACCCCTAGCCTTTTAACTAGCGAGACAGTTGTTTTATGTGTATTTGAATTAAGGTGGATTGCATGATAACTTCATAGCATGACGATCACGACGCATCATTTTATAGCAATGGTCAATTATTACAAAACTTCTTTTGGACATTCGAACGAACGACGACTGTATTCCGCTCAAAAAAACCCGGAAGCCCAACCCACAAGGGACCGGCCCCTTCGCCTTCTACAGCTGTATTTACACCGATTGAGTATATTGGGTTCTATGATGCGAAATACAGTTGTCAGCTGCTTCTCTTAAATTATTTCGCCATGCTTTGTTTCGAAAATTTGTGCGGGATGTGCATCATGTTTTCTATGGATATTTTATACTGCCTATTGCTTATTTCAGGTACATGTGGAATCTAAATGATTTTATGTCAGTTTTTGCTTGTTATATCCTACCATGTTTATAAAAATAAAAGCGTAATCGCTTTTCCGTTTAGTAGTACAGCATTTTGTTCTGACATTCTGTTCAACAACCTATTTTCGGGTACATATCAAGCTACCTTTACAAGAGGTCCGGCATAGATCATAACTGTGTTGACTGGTAGTAACTTGCAGTAAGGCCTCAGTTTCGTAAATAAATAACCAGCGAAGGCGTTAACGTAGGTTATGGCTTTACTCCTGTCTGCCCCGAAACAAAATCAACTGGACTCGCAGGATACAACTTTATTACCGTGCGTGGTTTTATTATACACTTGATCCCCACGCGTTCATGCCAATGGAATACCTTTAAGCATTGGATATCCCATTAACGACTGCACACGATTGCTACTAGAATATGGGCGGAAATAAAAGAATAATATCTACCAATTGAACAGACTATATACATACTCTGGACCCCCGATATTATTGTGCGGCCCCCCGTTTTTGCACCCCTTCCCGCGATCGTCACGTTTTTCAGGTTTCCTGAACATCTATGTCAACATTACAGGCAGGCTAGGGAGCTACCTCCAAAATCATGGTTTAGCTCAAAACCTGAGAATTTCTACTATAGAGAAGAGTCCTGTCTCCAGAGTACCCTCCTACTTTTCGTGAAGAATGACCTGGCATTTATGGCAACTCTGTTTTGAGGTGACTCCTGACATTCTTACGTGGCGCCAAGCTTAACCCCCCGAATGTCTTCGACAAAAGGCCATTTTGTCCCGAAAAAGTTACATATTCTGTCTGAAAAACTTCATTTTATCCGACCTTCCGATATTCTACCAACATCTCATCATGCTGTCAGAATTAAAGAACAATTCTTATATTTTTTCAGGCGCTGTTTACGCGAACTACGAAATAACAAGTAAACGATTTATGTGTTCCCCAGAGAACGTCAATTGTTTAAACCTCCTCGAAATCCATCTCGCGGATAGAGTTGTTCGGTCATTCCTTTCGGCGAGTTTCATATGACATTTAACCACATGCGATAAATTCAACCCTTACATTTGTAAATATACCAGCTTTAGTATGTTACCTAAGTCCACGTTGGGTATAGCAGCCGCCGGTGCTGGCATTTGTTTTATCGGTTATTGTATCTACTTTGACCATAAGCGGCGGAAAGACCCACAGTTCAAGCAGAAGCTGAGAGAAAGTAAGTTGTCTTCTGCAACTTGGCCTTGGCTTAGCCTTAGCTTAGGGCTGAAGTTAGGCAGCTTAGGCTTAGCCTACGAACCCACTGGCACTGTAAGTAACTCAGCACTCTGTAAATTAGTCTTAGTGCCAGTGGGCCCGTTTCTTGGACCAGGACCAGTACTGCAGTAGGCCGCTCAGTATACTCAACCTCTTCCCGGCCTGCCGGTAGGCCCGTAGGTAGGGCGGTCGGCGATTGCGTCGAGTTATTTGTCCAACGACGTCAAAATTTAACATGTGTCGCGGCCCTCGAAAATGGTACCATTTTAAAATGGGACATATCGCACTAGTTTCGCTTGAGCCCAACTAGTTTCTAATGAATATTTAAACAGCCGATATCATCAGAAAGAGAACAAAACGATCTTACAGAAACTGTCTGCTATTTGTTGGTATCTTAAACGGTTTTTCCGTAGCGGCGATTTGAAGTGTTCCGTCACGCGTCACTCCGTCAATATTTATGTCAGAACCAAACGACTGAGTTATTTAAGGAGCAGAAAGAGTGCACTACAAGATAGAAAGAAAGTATCAGCACGAGCTGTGAGTATTCACCTGCCTCAACGCGCCCAAAGATCACATGACCTGCACAGACAATGCGATGACGACACGCAAATTTCGTCACGCGAGCGACAGGTCAAAATGGCGTTGGTGAGTATGGAGCGTGTGAGATAAACTCGGAAAATCCGGAAATATCTCTAACAAAATGAGTCATCCATCATATATAGATATTTTAAACTTAGTGATCATCATTTCATTTCGTACAATTTTCTAAGGGATGTACACCATATTTATTGAGAATTTTTATGGTTGTTTTCCTGACGTCGCTCTGGTGTTTTTTATACAAATGTTGACAATGTATAGCATGTGTAGAATGGTGATGACAGGTTGTTATAGCTCTAATTTATACGTCAAATAAAATTTAAAAGATTTGAAGTCCTGTTGAACACTGTCACTATTTGTTATGTTTATTCCAGAGCTGTTTAGCTGTTTGTGTAAGCCTGTGACGACCCCCACACAGGCAGTGGAGGGGGGGGGGGGGGTTAGGACCCCCGCCTGTCTTATGTTTAGGACCCCCGCCTCTAGCTGTCATGTGTTTGACCCCACCCCCACTCTAGCTGTCATGTCTTGACACCCTCATTCCTAGATATCATGTTTTGACTCTCATCCCTGGCTGTTATGTTGTTGACCCCCCCCCCGCCCACCTTAGCTGTCATCATGTTTAGGACCCCTATGCACCCCTTGTTGTTATTATGTTTAGGATCCCCATTTCTAGCTGTCCTGTTTTTACACCCCACTCCACCCCTAGATGTCATCATGTCTAGGAGTAGGACCCATTAAATCATGTTAGAACACCTCCAGCCCGAGCTGTCATCATGTTTAGGACCCCCCCCCACCCCTATATCTGTCTTGTTTTAAACCCACTACTCTAGCTCTCAGCATGTTTTGGATCCCCTAACCCTAGCAGTCATTATGGTACCCTCCCCCCTCCTCCCACATGCACCCTCACTGCTATCTAGCTAGCTTAGCTGTCTTCACGTTTGGAACAAACTTTTGGTACAATTTTAGATTAGACTTGTGTTGTCCCAGCTTACTTATCGTAAATTTAGGTCAGTTCATGTCCCTTGTTGTCACTTTTGCTACCCCCCCCCCCCCCACCACACACACATATATATACATACCTGGACCAAGATTAAAGTTACATACACAGTAACATTTTCTCTGTGAGACTGTGGCATTAGCATTGGACGGAGGGGTAGGGAAGTGTCTGTTCCATGTGAACTTTGATGGGTGTAGAGATGTGATGAAGTTGGACTGGGCGGATGATCTGAGGAATGGCGGTTAGGTTAGTTCTCTTGTGTGTGGATGATTTGACTGGGTGACAGGTTTTGCATTTATGCAAGGATAATGAGACTGGAGTTGAGGCCTGGTTGGATGCTCTTGTGATTGCGTGTGTGAAGGAGCATAGTCTGAATCTGAGAATGTATCATGACGCATGATAGCATGGACGAAAGCGTTAATGTGGATGATGATGAATCTGAGGGATCGAGAATGACATGGAATTATTTCCCTCTCCACTTATGGAAGATTATGTGATTTGAGGTAGCTTTAAATTAAATTGTTTGTAGCTTTGGACGGTAAGTGATGATGGAGATGTAGATGTTAGGGGAGGTTGTAGGCTACATATTTTAAGTATACATTAATGATGGTGATAAAGGTGTAGCAAATAACAGGTTGGAGATGATGGGGGTGAAGGTGGGGCCATTAGGAGAGGCTAGAGTCTTGTCCCACAAATGCACAAATGAACTAAGAGAGAATAGCAGATCACAAATGCTTGGCTTGTTGGTTTACATCACATTGTTATCAATATTTCCAGCTGGCAAAATAATTTACGCCAGAACCCCAATATATATAACTGTTTTTATTGCGGAAAGCTGTTAGTTTATTTGATGTTTCCTTTCTTTTAGTTGACTGGTACCAAGGGAAGAGCATATACCGATACTTAAGAAGTCTCAAGCCAGGACTGGTGTCTCGTACTTCACTGGTTTAGTGTCATTTCCCAAGTAACAAATCCGATATTCTGTTATACCCCTTTTACATTGTATTATATAAAAAATTTATTATATCATATGGAAATAAATGGGATCAAGTTTATTACTTATTGTTATCATTGGTACACAACACTTGTATATATCATTTGATAATAATGCTTATGTAAAATGACTTCAGTATATATGTAATACCGCAGTACAAAAAAAGTTTTTTGCTGAAATACCCCTAAAATTATTGTTTTTTAAACAAGTGTTATTTAATTACATAAAATTTAATGTTATTAACATTGAAAAGACTTTATATATCTTTTTTTAGTTTAAATATTACATAAATAATCTAATTATAATCATTTCTTTACAGAAAATTGAATTTTAATTTTTTTAATTTTTGAAAAAATATTTAGCATGGTACCGTTCTTAGAATTTCTAAGTCCAAAACTGCTAAAGTGGCTATCCACACTTTAGCGCGTGAAATTTAAACTGAAAATATGTATTTATAAGAGTAAAAAATGTTAATTCATTTATATCTACATACATAACAATGAATAAATATCACATAAGCATTTAATACCTTATAATAAATGAACCAGGAACTCTTGAAATAGAGAAATAATTAAATAGGCCATTTTTTTTAATAATGACATGGGCCGGACTAATTTTACCCCTCAATTTGAGGCACTAAAATGGCTATAACTTTGTAACCACTTAACATAATTAAGAAAAAGAAAAAGTATGTTAATCTACTAATTAAGAGCTTTCATTTGAGCTATAAAAAGGGGCTAAACTCTAAAATAAAAAAAATGACTGACTGCCCTACCGTAGGGTTATGCCAAATGGAACCAGCTCCAGAAATTTATGAGAATGTCCAATGCCTCATGGCCATAGGGTACATCATTATAGCGGAACCAAGCGAAACCAGGTGAAAAGTAGCGGAACCGGGTGCAAATTACCATATGGACAAGGTGCAGGAAGTTCAGTTTTGCTTAAAAGTATATTTATCAATGCTTCTGTTATATGCGTATAATATTTACGTAAAAATGTAAAGATATTGTCTGGTAACAGAAGGATTTGTCTTCGACTGCTGAGCCCGGTGCCAGCCGCCATCTTGGTTGTTGTCGTAGAGCGACTTTTAGAGTCACCACTTGGCGGCGCCACCTGCAATAGTGGCTGCGTGCTTGAAAGTAGGTGAAATGGCAATATATTACATGTCAGCGTATATTCCCCAAGATCAAACAAATAATGTAAGAAAAAAAATGAAAATATTGAAAACTTTATTATTCGGCAAAAGATGTTCTTCAATGTACAGCGTTTAGTTGGCGCAGGTGGCACCGCCAAGTGATCACTCTTGGAGTCTTCCAATGACAACAATCAAGATGGCGGTCCGGCACTGGCAAGTTCATGCAGTCAGAGACAAATCCTTCTATAACTAAACAATATCTTCCCATCTTTTGGTGAATTAATGCATGAATAGAACAAGAGCATTGATTTACTTTACTTTTAGTTTACTTGGACTTCCTGCACTTTGTCTAACTGTTAATTTTCCCCTGGTTTCACTACTTTTCACCCGGTTTCGCTCAGTTCCGCTATAATGATGTACCATGGCCATGCTATTGTGAACAGGGGGACATGCATGGGCATCCAACCTTGGTGAAAGAAATGTTAGGCAGTATACTGATGCCTAGTGTACATATTTGGTCAACCTTAGGGCCCCTGAGGGGGGGTAGCCATGTCGCATGTCGATTTTAAGAAAAGGTTCATGTCGCGTATCGATTTTAAGAGAAGGTCCATGTCGCGTGTCGATTTTAAGAAAAGTTGCAAGTATGTTATGATAAACTATTCTGATAATTACATTGAAATGTTAAAATTATTATTTTGAGAAATATGAAAGTGGCAAATTTTGTATAAATCAGAGCATAACAAATAGAAGTAGATCTATTTGAGTATGACAGAAAATAGATAAGATGATGACATTATATTTGTCGTTTAGTCCTTCATTTTTTATTTTTTTAAATTGAAAATTACTTTTTCATTCAGAGAGGAGAAAAATGAAGCAGGCTAGTGGAGGAGTACGAGGAGGACCTACGCAGGTAAATAATATGTTACAAAATTATATATTTATGGCTAGAGGAATCATCTTATCTATGAGGGTTTCCATTAGGAAGTTGGAGGTTCCACTTTCCGGGTTTGAGTTGCAAGTCAGGGAGCGGCTTTCAGTGATTCATAAACATGCAGTAAGAGCCAGCCACTGGTGTGACACTTGATAAGAGCTGCGATCAGAGAGGGAGAGGTGAATGGTGTTAGTAGTTGCCACTGCCTGTATAAACAATTAATTGGCTTGGTAGGGGCCAGGAGAGTCAGCCACTGGTGTGACACTTGATAAGAGGTGTGATCGGAGATGAAGAGCTGAATGTTGTTAGTGATCGTGACTGCTTGTATAAATAATTAATTGGTTTGGTTGGCGGGATGGGATTAAGCAGGGATACAGAGGGGTGGGTGGAGGGGGGTTGAAAGGCCAAAGTCCGGGTGTGGCTTATAATATATAGTTTTCTGGATATGGTTCTGGGTGCCTGCCAAATCGGTTTTGAGGCTAAAGTTGGGGCACAGCTTCTAATATATATGCAGCTTCAAATAGGCAGTTTACGGTAAGTAATATATATCAGTTCAATACTTTGCAATAATATATTTCTATAATCAACTCATTAGCAGTACTTATATTGTAATTGGGATCAGATGTCATCTTAGAAAAACTGAATCAATTCTCACCAGGTTGATATATTTCAGAAATAATACAATTTATATGTGATCATGCACAATGACTTTTTTTGTTTTTATTTATAATAGAATAATTTTTTTCAGGATTGGTCATCATACCATTATTTCAATGTCTTATTGGTAAGATGAACAAATTTCTGCTTTAACTTTGGATTGGCAGATACCTGATCTACGAGATGCAGAGGCCATGCAAAAATTCTTCCTGCAAGAGGTTCAACTTGGAGAAGAGCTGTTGGCCAGTGGTAAGCTCTCGCCTCCCAGAAACATTCAATTAAACCATTTGTGAAACATACAATCACCAACCTACGCTGAATGGATTTTCATAATATATACTTTGGCTTAAACCTACATTTGTGTATGAAGCATTTCTGATGCTTATGTCTATCTTTAATGTGAGCCACTGTCATTATAAATCTTATTAACTGTCATTTCATGATATAAACCAAACCTTGATCAATATACTTTACAGGAGAAACCAAGATTTTATGTGGTCAAACTTGTAAAGTAACTAATAAAAAAAGTTATGAAAAATGTCAATTGTGTTTTAATTATTTTTATTTGTTTTACTTTATTCGTTCTATAAATTCAGCCGATGGCAATTGTCTCAACATAGATACTACACTTAGTAGTGGAGTTAGTGAGGATTTATATAGTGCTTAATTCTGTGGTTGTACCATTGTCTGCAGGTGATATCGAGGGTGGAGTGGAGCACCTGAGCAATGCTGTGGCTGTGTGCGGCCAGCCCCAGCAGCTACTGCAAGTCCTCCAGCAAACTCTCCCGCCCCAAGTGTTCCAGCTGCTGCTGCAGAGACTACCCGCAGTCTCACAGGTAGGTGGCTCCACTTGTACTGTAGCTTTACACCATGTCCAACAGTAGTGTAACCGGTATAGTGTGGAATTGTACCTGTAATTAATCACCTCAACCAGCAAATACCAAGGTTCATGTCATTGTGAAAGGTCTACCCTACCTCTATTATGGTGTGTAATAGGAACATGCCATCGCTCTACCCTTAACTAATGTAAAAACACCTGCATTGGTGACAGCAATATCAAGTAATTTCGACGCTTGTTACATACTGATATAGGATAACCTGCAGCATAATGATACTATCGCCATGGATAAAATGTAACATACTACTCTAGGATAAATGTGACATTTACATTATGTCACTTCTAGGCATGCAAATATTGTCCCATTTACATTATTTCACGTCTAGGCATATTAATTACAGTATACATGTATTGTCTATACCAGTACTGGCCAATAAACTGGTGACTATGTGGTCCATGTCACGTAACAACATGTCCTTGACCTTTCAGAGAATCGTGTCCTCCTCCCCTATGATGGGCGGCCCCGGAGGACCCTCTGAACGATCTGGACCAATCATCATGGACGCTGATGACCTTGAGTGACCTTCAGAACAGATCGCATGCTCAGTCATTGGTTCGGGATCAGTGAGACGGGCTTGCTATGGAGGCTTGTCCTAGGAAACCATCAGTTCTCTTACTGACATATTGTAACCATGACGACCACCCGGATGTCACCACGCATACTGCGAAGCAATGAGAAATGTCCGACTGCCAATAAGTCAAGTTCCATGCATCTCTTCCGGTTTAAAGTCTCAGCGAACATCGAACAAATCAATTTTTGCGTTGCTGGAGAGGCTGGCTACAGTAACATTGCACGGACATGGCTGTACATTCCTCAACAGAAGGCGGGTGGTGGCTGTGTGAAGCGATCTTGTCATGGACGTAGATATCCGCCAATCAGCTCTCTGTGTGGAAACTGGACTAGTGGCGCTGCCTGGTGGCGAGCGATGGCATTGTGTTGTATACATAGGTTGATGAGTACCGCGTATGACTTATAGGTTTTAGTTCACATGTAATATAGGTCAACATCTGTTTTCCTGGTCTGGTCGCACACTGACCAGAGACATCTTTTGTGATTAAAATAAACCTACAACGGATAGATCCAGTCGTCTTCGTTGCTATGCCACACCACGTATTAACGACTGCATGCTGGGAAGACTTGGGATAACTACACATTTAATGGCGGATACATGGGGGGGGGGGCGAACCCCTCTCCAATGCGAAGCGTCACCCCCGTCCTGGTCGCAAGGTTTTCAATAAGAGCCCATTTCAATTTCCCCGGTCGTAATTTGTCGAACCTACTCCGCCCCTTGACGAAATCTTAGATTCGCGCCTGGGATTTCTGATGTTTGTCAAATTTTTACTGAGGATAGTCCGTTACAGCTGCTCATACCTTATTTTCAACCGTAACAAACTACTTCTAAGATATATATCAGGAATATGGATCTAACGTTAAATGAATAAGCCGTTTTGTTCTTTACGCTTTTCGCCAAACTGGGGCATATCCTGTAGAACAGTGGTACTGGTTGTTATACTACAGAGTTTATGCTAACCAGGTCAACCAATGTGTCTTGGCAACTCCCTAAATACAAAGACCAGTGAGTGGCTTTAAATACCAAACGTGGTCGTTGATGGCACTGAACCAAGCGAGTGTCCCGAGCACCTTGTAGGGCATTCGTCGAGTCTTTGATAAGCTTTAACAAAGTTTATGGTGATGTTCTTTATCTTCTCACTCTGTAACGGTTCCGGTTCAGGAAAAGTTGCGTAGAGCGGCTGTCATTCGGACCATATGCGAATGGCTCGATCAGATGATATTTGACTTGAACTTTTATGGTTGGTTTAAAGTCCATTTATCAATTGTTTTACAATGTCTCTTAAATGCCATAAATAGTCATATCTAAAGTCACCAAAATAAACAGCAGCGAACGATCCATTTCAAACCCCCCGCCCAGAGTAGAGATTTGTGACGGCACAAGATGAATCAGTTTGAGTGTGCCTCGCTCGCTTGGACTGCCCACGCTGTTTGAATGAATGTACGTGCGGCAGGGAAGCTCTAACTGTTTATTTCGGATAACAATAACTCCTGATGAATATTTGCCACATGTAGATCTAGACAGACCTAGATCTATGACGTTAGAGGTGTGTTCTAGTTGGTTATGACACTGATAGGCTGTTAGCGAAAACAAACAGCTGGCGCGAGCTGCAGTGGCCAGTGCCGCTGCCACGGCACTGGCCACTGCGTTGCCAGCCTACGGGCTACGTTTCTTCCCAAAAATGGAAAGGGTGAGCTAGGCTACAGTAGTGGACAGCCCGTCTCCGAGATGTCCGTCGAATTGTAGACATAGAATCTAGATCCATGGTTAAATGCATGTACTAAAAGGCGTGGTTTATGCACATAAGAAGGGAGGGAGGGCGGCATTTATCGGCCTAGCTTAAGAAGCACGCAGCGCACTAATCTCGTCATGTGTTTCATCACGTACTTTTTATGATAATACTTCTGGAAACCCGAACGTTATGGTGTCCGGTTGGTTGGTTATTCAGGACGCTTTAACCACTTTTGGTCGTATAGCGTCAGTAGAAGAAGGAAGGGAGAGTGGAGCCATGTCTGCGGGGGTAACCCCCTATTCTTTACGAAGAAAGACATGGAATCTTTATCCTGCGACCACACAGACATGGCCACAGCAGGGCTCGAACCATCGATCCACGCGCCGTCAGGCTCTCATGTGACCAGAGCACTCAATGCGAGCGCTCTAGCCCACTGAGCTATCGCGCCGGCCCCATGGTGTCCGGTGTGGACAAACAAACTAAGTAGCTTTCACCAATTTGTCTGCGTTTTCAACTTCTACATTTCCTGAGCAATCTGCAGTCTCTAGTCGAGATGGCTCGAAGCGATACGTACGGCGCTCTGCGTTACAAAACCGGTTCATCTTGTGACGTCACGAATCAATGAAAAACTTGCCCCTGTCTATCTTCTACTTTTCTGGGTAGGTCTGTGATAAAATGGCTAATATGGGTGGCGAATATAAATTCAGTGCGTATGGAATTTCATGAATATAGTGCAAATGGATCAAATATATGCAAAGTAACATAGGACATAAGAGATGGACTTTAAGTAGAACGCTTTAACCTCTGTGGGGCGCGGCAAGGGCGGGGGGGTGGGGAGGTATGTTCCCAAATTATTATTCTCGGGGTCACAATTGATGATTCACGGTTATTTAATATTAAGATTCTCAGTTCACGATTAATGAAAATCCTTGATCACGGCGATCGGATTATATCATGCATGCACAGACATTTACACAAGTGGGGTTCGAACCACATACCGGCCGATCGGGCTGGATTACCAGGGTAGAAATGGGAATAGTGAAAGGATTAAATAATCTTGAGAGTTCTATCGGTGGTGCTCGATGCCTGCTTCCGCTTTACCTTCAAAAACGGCTTTGAGGCAGATCGACTTTCATATGCCGATCTGCGTATCCTCTAATTAATAGCTGAGAGTGTTTTGGATAGATTGAAAAAATAATTCGTCTTCCAACAGTGCCACAAGGCTATTAAGATAAGTGCAGGATAACATAAAACTGGTCTCAGTGGTGTCTTATTTTATTTTCGGCGGACGTACTGACAACAATAACGGAACCATAAAAAGCGTGGACCGGAAGTAAACCCCTCGATCGCCACTGCCCACGCTGAACAGAGCCGCCTCGAGCGCGTTACCATAGCAACGTCTGTGTGAGAATATGACTACACTGGCTCTACTCGACAGGGTGCGTCCATTAGACTCACCATGCTAGGGTAGTTCTAAGAGGCTGCGTGGTGGGTGTTCCCGAATTACAGGCCAATCATTCAAGATGAAAGACACTCATTGGAGTGCCAGGCAAATTGTGCAAAAGATGCCCTGCTTAAAGTGCTATTCAAGGTGGAGGGTTCAGGTGTATGGCAAAACTCCTTCAGCTGGAGACCGTGCAAAATATCTTTACCATAAACGCCTGCACCCGCTAAAATCGGAATCCTGTTTCATCCAACGTTTCTTCAAGCTTTATCCGCGAAATTTTAGCTTCATGTATACCCAAGAAAATATAAAACACGGTTACTAAATTATGATCGTTTGAAGGAGACCAACCCTCTTCATGTCCCAGCTATTATTTAGATTACCAGCGCAAAACTATTGGTATATCATATCCATTACGTGGCACTCCCAAGATTGAGCCCCAACAGTAAAATGGAGAAAAAGCTAAGTATTACAGCGCTGTACCCACAAAAAGAAGAAAGACACACGCGAAGTTTCTAATCATGTAAATTAGAGTTGCCTAACCCAGTTTGTGCAAAATCAGGAAGAAATTAGTTTGACTTACATGATAAGATCCTTTATCTTCGATTGGAGAGTGATTTTGCAGAATATAAATTACGTAATTTGCCGTCTGGTCCAGCACCACTATGAGCCGATAAACGAGGCGACCCTAGCCAATCAATGAGCCCCGGTGTAACATAATAACCTGTCCGGCCACGCTTCTGTCATGTCACGAACCCTAATACCAACCCTACCCTAACCCTGGCCCTAACCTAATCCTAAACCTAACACACAACACACATGCGTTATTTACACAGCAACCCCATTTGTTGCGCCTGCGCACACGCCAGCCGGACACTTTATCGCGGCGGACAGGTTATCATGCTACACCGGCGTCAGGCCGGTGTGCTAGGTGCGAGGCAGCACCAGTCACACAACCTGACCCGCTGCTTGTTCGGGCGGGAGGCGTGCGCTCAGGATATTGCTTGGCGCTAAGCTGTTTTTTTTTCACAGCAATGGCGAGATGAGATATTGAAGGCTGCGGCCACAACAAAACATATGGAAACGGGGGAAGAGACTGCATGGTGTATCATCGCCTTGAGAACCAATGGATCAGTTGGAGTTCAAGTAACCATAAGAAAAGGTTTACACATCTGAAATAACCTGTACGTATCCATTTGCCCAATCTCTTTGTCTTATAATTTGAGGCGGCTTAACGTGAGTGTAATCCGTCTTCATCCTTTCACGGGCATTAGATGTCGGGTGTCACGATGACAGCGACCGTCAGCCTCGATAGCGCTGCGACATCTTCGCACTTCATCTTCGACCTCAATGGAACGGAAGTAACTACGCCGACACCGCAACATACACGTTTCGCCTCAGTGGCTATGGTGACCTTAGCAATAGCCCTCAGTGCGGCTACCATGACGACCAACGGGTTGACCCTGCTGCTGGTCGTACGTTATCGCGCCGTCCGTGAAATCGTCAGTCCATACGTCATCAACCTGGCGGTCTTGGACTTCCTCCACGGTTGTCTCTCGCTGCCATTGGCTGTAGCCTTTCCGCGATCTCAATTGGCCAACTCGGATTCTGGCGTCGGCGTGGTAACTTGTCTATTGGCCGTGGAGTGGCCAAGCCTGGCCTTCATCGTGGGTTACCTGACCATGATGATGGTGACCGTGGAGCGGTTTGTCGCTGTCATGGCGCCGTTTACCTTCCAACGACTGTCCTCCCGGACTGGGATCCTTCTGACGGTGGCGGCCGTGTGGTGCGTGGCCATCCTCCACAGTGTCGTGACCGTGGCCGTGGTCCAGCCGCCCCCAGAGAAGACCGTTTTCTCCGTGTGTGGAGGCACGGACGTGGTGGGCACGGACGAGGCCTACTTCTTCCTGTATGGCGTCATCACCGCACCGCTCGGCGTCATTGTGATGCTCTACGTCATCATGTACTATGTTGCCAGGCGCCACCTGGCGGCCATCCGTCACTCGGACACCCCAGCCGGTCACCAGGTACAGACGACCCCTGTCGACCTCAGTGCACGTGCTAGGATGGGAAGGGAAAGCCGACATGACAATCGCCTTCAAGCGCTAGCGCCTGGCGTTGACGTTGGTCAGCACATCGATCTGGTCTACAGTTGCAGGTCACAAGGTCACAGTGTTGCGCAGCTGCCTGCTTGTGACAAGGGTCATAATGGTGAGCAGCACATTAATTGTGACCAAGGTCATGATGCTGAACATAAAACTAACGGTGACCAATGTCATATTGCTGCACAGCAAACCAATGGTGACAAAGGTCATGACGCTGAACAGCAAACTAAAGGCGACCAAGGTCGTAACGCTGAACAGCAAACTAATGGTGACCAAGGTCATATTGCTGCACAACTAACTAAAATAAATGGTGACCAAGGTCATATCACTGAAGAGCAGACTAATGGTGACCAAGGTCAGAACGCTGAACAGCAAACTAATGGTGACCAAGGTTATAATGCTGAACAGCAAACTAATAGAGACCAAGGTCATAATGCTGAGCATCCGAGTGCGGCTCAGACAACTCGCATTAACCCTCAGAAAGCCACGGGGTGGACAGGCGGGAAAAGGATCTCTCGGGCGGCACGGACCTCCATTCTCTTGACAACGTTCTACGTGGCTTGTTGGGTGCCTTTTCTTGTGGCAACACATCTTGGAACGTTTTGCAAAGTGTCGCCCAGTTGTGTTTATGACGATGACAACATCATAAAGAGAATAATGCCGGGGCTGGTGCTCATTGCATTTATCAACCCGATGGTGAATCCCATGATCTACGTGTTACGTCACGAGGTGACCAGACGACATTTAAGACGCATGATGTGCCGGTGGAAAGCTGAATAGCCGGTTTATCATGGCCAAAGGGATAACGTGATCCCTTGTGTAGAAATAATGAGTCTTTGATTGATGGCCCAGCAAGGGTAAATCAGGAGTAGAGGGAAATAAGATATTTGCTATATTCACCCCCGCCACATAATTGCGAAGACCTTCTAAATATGAACTAATTATTGTACATATGGTGCGGGGACTAGCGGACAAAATAAATCTTGGAATCAGTTAAGTTTCCTCGTGGAGTATCGTTTTAAGCCAGAGCTGAACATATTGGTATTGTGGTGCAAAAAAGGGTCAGGTGCAATCAGAAGACACCCTTGAAGTCATTTAGTGTTTTATATATTTATATTATCTTATTTTAAATACTAAACTGGTCTCACAGTCAAGACAACCGTCCGGCATTAATCAGGGAATGTCCTGAAAACGTCCCACGCAATAAATAAACGTGGGTATCATGGTTCCCAAATTTGAATGACTTTCACCCTGATAGCATCAGCAGCCATCCGTTATGTCTTCCGAGTTACGTGGAAAACAAATTGGAGCATGTGTTTTAATGTGGGTTAAAATCTTAATCATTGGTTATTGAACAAAAGCACTGAAGTTCAAATACACTTTATTTCCACAGTGACAATGCGAGATATTTCGCCTGTACCGTAGCAGTAGCGATACGGTATGGATGATGGTAAAAACGACGTTGTTAAAGGCAAAAACAATTAAATTAACGATCACGGCATTGTCAACAGTTCCGCGTCCCGAAACTGAGTGTTTTATAAGAGGTCCCGACGCTGTCACGCAAGGTTGTCAAATATACACCGTTTCTGTAGCAGATGGAATCTTTCTACGGCGTACTACGTGAGTGGTGGTCATCTCCATGGTGAGTGACGAACACACCAGCGTCGCCATGACAACTAATGGCAGACGCATTTGTCTGAATCTCGATATTGTCCTATGTCAGTCTGTGTTGTGGCTTGAGTGAATTGGAGGGATAAGGCGCCTAAACTGTTTAATGGTCCTCCGGAGGAGAAAAGTGATCATCTGAAAACAGAAAGAATGAAACAACATTTGACAAACTACTAATAAGTAATGGCAAAGTTAAAATTACTGCTTTTATATCTCCGTCTATAGATACAGACTACGGTATATTAGAAACAGATTTTGCATTCCACATTTCACACAGAGCAGTGAGCAATAATGTTATAAATGTTATAATTAAAAATGTTATTGGTGATACATATACAGTATCTAGAAGCTGTTATAACGCAAAACTACAGCTAATAAAAACAACAAATTTGAATGGATAACATGCATGTAGTTTCTATTTGGATTGATCTATAGCTATAGGATTTCATACCCTAAAAGATATGAATGTACTTACGCAAACGCTTCTGCCTAACGTCAGTCCACATCCGTACATTGGGTGGTGAATTCACTGAAACAAATGAGAAATATAGTAAATAGGACTTCTTTAGTTCTTTGTAATGCTTACTCTACAGAGTAACATGTACAATTATCTCTTACTGAACTTGTTAAACAGGCAATCCTAACAGCTTAACTTGCACTAAAGTAAAAGTTGCATATCGAGCTCGTTCCTGCCAAAGCTAAGCCCAGGTGACATATATATCACAATTTGCTGAAAACGTGATTGTTTCATTCTATAAATTCAGAAACCTAATAAACATCGTTGTTTTGGCTGTGATATGGCAAACATGTTTATCAAGAGACACTGCAGAACTCTGTCGCGGCACTGCTACTTATAACAAAGCATCTCGATCACAAAAATTGATTACGTTTACCACTAAGTTGAAAATCTGTGGTAAATTGATATCACAGACAAGGCTAAGAGGCTCCATTTGGCGGTCTGGCATGCGTTGAATATAGACAAAAGAAATTTTGGATGATTCGAGGCAATTCTTCTTTGTATTTTTACCTCTATTTTTGGCGAGAAAGCTTGATATGCAACTTTAACACTTTCAGGACATGCTTCACATATATGCAATTAATACAAGACATATAAGCACTTAAAAAACAGAAAAATTTAGCCACCTAGCTGATGAAGCTTCCAGAAGACTGGGTAGGTGATGATAAGGGAGTAAGCCAGGTAGCGGACGAAACGACCATGCTGCCAGTAGTGTTTCCATGGAAAGTACTTCAGCTTCCCTGCTAGGGAGTATGGGTAACGTATTTCACCACCCATGATTCTGGCCCTGCAGCAAAAGAAAATATATATTAAGATATTTTGTTGCATATAAATTCAAACATAATTGCCAAACAACTATTTCAGGATTCTTCACATGATCTGTGATGGCCACTTTTAGGAGACCTTATGATGCTACCATTTTGTTATTTGGGGAATACTGGTACTCTTGAAATGTTGTTAACCCTTCAGCATGCAAAATGACTAAACCAGATCTGTACAGCTTCACATTCAATCTAGACAAATCCTGCTGAAAAAAGGCCTTCAAGGCCATATTGATAGAAATAAAGGGTATTCTGATGTAAATCTTAGAAGTAAAATAATAACCCTTTTATCTGGATGAAAAACATTTGGATGACCCAAAAATTGAACCTTACTTTAGTAACTGCTTACTGGGTCATAAGTTATCTACTTGTTGAATCATTAATACAAATATTATTGTATATTGGTCAGTATTGCTCAAGATTAGAAATCAAGGTGTTACTATTTCACACCTGATACAATCAGTGAACAGGGAGGTTACTGAAATGTAATCATGATATTACCAGTAACTTAAGTAAATATAACTAATGGCCAGTATTACTATACTTCATATACTTTTTGATGACAGGTGACGCTGCATGCTTATGGCGGTTGGTAGGAAAAAGACTATGGTTCAATATTTCTTTGCAAAAATATAAATGAAACAACTTAGTGTTGATATACTTTCTTGATTTCAGAAGATAGAACAAGGTATGTAGAATACATAAGCACTATGATTATATATATATATATTATAATAAAAGCTAATGGATTCCTTACTAACTTCTAATGATTTTAACTTTGACACTGTTATATCCCTAGAGGAGCTGGCTTGCCTAGGGATACTTGCACCAACCCTGATAGAGGTCTCACTTAATAGGAAAAATAACACATCTTTCCAGCGAAAAAAAAAAATCAACCTGATCAGCAGCTAGCTTCAACTTATTTCCATCTCCGAAACCTAGTGGCTCCACACGCTCCGCCGTCTGTTGGTGGAGCGTGTGGAGCCACTAGGTTTCGGAGATGGAACTAGCTTCAACTAAGGATTTATTGGCATTTAAGCTATCTCTTTGCAAGAAAGGCCTACGGCTATGCCTAAAGTCAAAGTCATAAATGCCGTAGATACACGTTTCGGCCTATATTTTCCGCGATTGTGCTGCGATCGCTCTATAAATCACTGACACGAGAAAGCAATACTAGACCATTTTAATGATACCAAACTTACGTTTGTACTCATATGTTATCCTTTTCTATGATAGAAAGAATATTTCTCCATGCTGACACTCCATTGGCAGCAGACACACTTTCACAAATAGACTAAATCACAGACAATGAAAGGTTCTATAGTTGCCATGGCATCCTCGTGGCTGGTATAAATATAGAACATGTATTATTCAAAGCACGTTCGGCGCCATGGCAACCATCATTTTATGATGAGTCTTTTAGTATTTTGGCGACAAAGCGTTTTCTACCAAGGCGTGTCAGCATGGAGAAATATTCTTTGTGTCATAAAAAAGGATAACATCGCAGTACAAACGTAAGTTTGGTATCATTAAAATGGTCTAGCGTTGCTTTCTCACGTCAGTGATTTTGAGAGTGATGGAGGAAAATTCGCGGAAAATATGGGCCGAAACGTGTGTCTACGGTATTTATGACTTTGATTTTATCAAGTTTATGGCTAGACTATCTTTTCGCAGAAACATGATGCATGGTCATTTGATCTTAGTTTATTGTGACATTTAAGTCAAAGGTGTGACAATGTCGCGGGATCGCGCTCTAGCTTAAACACTTCCACCCAAAAATAGCGAAGGTGTCAAAAACAAGCAAACCTTAAACTTTGTCATAGATTTTGACAGCATTTTTGACGGCCGCAACGCGACGCCAACGAGGCTCACGACAAGCCGACCAGCCTTTATTGATTCTAAATCTTTACAATTCTGTGCAACCTAAAGTTAAAATATGCACTAGGTATTGCTGACTGGTTGTGAAGTAGTATATCTGTTTTCTAAATCTAAAAGTGAAGAGCTAGAGAGAAAGCAGAACAAGACACTGACCTCTTCGCGAAACTCGTTCTCCCGAATGAATATGGCGAAGGTCAGTTTCATAAATACCGAAATTAGAAAGTGCAACCCACCCCTTCACACGTTTGTGTTCCTATAATTTACGTTCCAAACAGTAAACCTTTAAAATAAAATGAGGGGTTGACCATATACTCAACAAAATAAACAGGGGGGGGGGTATCCTTTTTGAAGAATAGTTTGCTTTATAAGCTACCCTCCTTGCACAAAAGGGAAGGGTCGATTTTACCGCCAAAATGGTATCATATATATATATATGGATCAATTTTAAAGTTAGATTGATTTGGGTTCGCGATCAAACGACTTGTTCGATTTCGATGCCGTTTCGCGCACAGGTTGCCACTAATATTGGTGCATGCTGCACAACGTATGGGTCTGTCGTCTACATTAATTTATGAAGGAACAGCGATTTTTTTTAAACTACTTTAACGACACTAAATTTGAGTGACCAATTACTCGAGAACTTTTCAGCATCGGGAAAACTCTGAGCAACCATTGCTTTTACGGCTCTCTCTGACGACTATCAATATGGGCCCAACACGTCACATATTTTTCAGTCTTGCAATGGTTAAGTGAATTTAAAAAAAAAATCACGTGACTTGACCTTTGCGATACATTGCCCATCAACAAACTTAGACCTAAGATAGACACTTCACATCGCTCTAGGCGAATTGGAAGTCGATATCTCAAGGCGTTTGACAGTACGTCATCGCATGCCTTACCAACATCAAGGATAGTGCCAACATACAGACTCACTGACAAACAGAAAACACAGACATATGACGAACATTTTCCGGGGGGCTGCAATGTGATATAAAAATAAAACTCTGTTGGTATAAGATCTATTTACCGGTAATCGTTCTGTTTAAAAAGAAAGCATTATCGAGAAAATCACACATCAACAATATAAAATACACATTTTCGCTCATCAAGCGGGTGTCGACATGTTTTGAACACGTGACCAGAGTTATAGCCAATCACACGCAAGGAGTTGACGTCACTGACGACTACCTTCAGCTGAACCAACACCTCTCATAAATAGTGACAAGCGAATTTGACTCATAAACTTGAAACATCGATGCATTTAGAACAAAATGGCGTACTGTTCACCTGTTGACTGTAACAATTTAAGTGCAAAAAAAGACAGCAAAAACAGGATATCTTTCTACCGCTATACAACTAGGCGACCCGCAGTGTTGCGGCAATGGCTACGCAAGATTGCTCGGGTGAGTTTTAAAGCCACCAAACATTCAAGAGTATGTTCCGACCATTATGAGAACAATTGCTTTGAGTCGACCCGGCTACTAGCTTCACGCACCACTTCTCCCTCCACCCTTCCCACCACCCGATAGACCGCCACCCCACCCACCCTAACCCTTACGGCGGTTCTGTAGTACGGCAGTCCTGTCCATACACTCTTCAGTGATAGTGAGTTTCTAAGACAGCAGCTGTATCAAGTTACACAGTGCCACTCCCGGTGGGGAGGGGGGGGGGGGGAGGTGGCACTACATATATAATATATATAGTTAGGTATATACATATGTGCCGCCCAAATGACCCCTTTTTTCTCTCAATCCCCGAAGCAGAAATCAACAATTTCTCTCGATAGGCCCATCTGAGACCGACTGTTTTTTCAAACTTGCAGTTCTTGAATATATAGTCTAATGACCACGCAATGCGTCGTCAACGACCTGTACAAACAATGCCTGATCCACCATCGTCAACCCCTCCAGGTTCAAACTGGTCCCCGATTAAATCAGCAGTTGGTGTAAATTCGGTGTTACTTCAACTTCTTCGTCCGACTCGCCAGAAATTATTATAGCTTCCGGTGGTAGTAGTCGTCTAAACCTACTGGTCGCTTCGTCGCCGGTGACGTCATAATCAGTGCACTGAGGCGGGTGCCGATGGCAAGTTGGGTGGTCGTGCAAAGGTGCTTGAAACTTCACTAATGGATGATTAAAAAAATAGATTCTGTGTAATGTTTAGTTAATTCCCTATAGTTTAACTGGAAATGTAAATGATATGGCCCCGGCATTTCCCTTTAAGCTAGCTATACCGGTATACCAAGGGCGGATCCCGAATTTTGACAATTTGCTAAAGGGAACCGCCAGCCTGGCCTCTAACGCTGCTTTACCGATTCATATAATACCCAATTCTCTATCCTCCAAATTATAGAATTTTTCGTTCTATCTGTAGCTCACAATAAATTTAGAAGTGACCTCCAGGCACAATTTCGCCGCCTACCCAGGCTGCGGCCCTTTTTGGAGGCGTGTCCGCGACTAACCAGGAGGCGATATGAATAGTCACAATACGCGTCACTGCTCCCGGGGTTGCCTTAATATATTTCTCCTTACCAGTCGGCCAAAACGAAGCGTTAACACTCGCCAATTTAATTTTAAGATGTAAACTTTCGGTGCAGATCGCGATTAAATTAGGTTGGACACCCGCTTTAACTCTCTATGGTTAACTTTACCTACTGTAATGTGTAACGAAGTTGTAATTATACCTGAAGTACATAGTTAACAACAAGGAACTCATTATTGCTGATAACTATTTGTCTAAAACATGACTCATGATTAAATTATGAGACACAAAATCGCTTTGTGAAGCACACTCGGGCATCAGTGGCAGATACAAGGAGGAGGAGGGGGGGGGGGGGAGGGGTAGGGTCCCTGTGTAGTATCTCGGCCCAGGCCCAGTGGATAAAACACACCAAGCGCCTCGGGCCAAATGGGAATTTCCCTTTGGCCTAACGTGTAAGGTGTTCGCTCGGGATGCGGAAGGTCGCCGGTTCGAAACCCGCCTGGGTAGAAAGTTCTAGCCAGGCGGGTAGAACTTTCGGCGTCCTTTCGGGCCTGGGACCAGAAATATGACAGTGGTGCCGATGGAAAACGAACCTGGGGCCACCCTTTCAAACGGTCGCCTACTGGGCCGGGTGAAACAAAGGAAACGTAGATCTCCGCTTAGTGCGGCAAGACGCGGTCCTTGTCACTCCCCGGATACCTGTAGGAGCCGTAGGCTTGGATTCACACGCAGGGCGTGGTGGATAGACCGCGAGGGCGCGGTCCAATGGGAAAGGGTGGTATGTAGTATCTCGGCCCAGGCCCAGTGGATAAAACACACCAAGCGCCTCGGGCCAAATGGGAATTTCCCTTTGGCCTAACGTGTAAGGTGTTCGCTCGGGATGCGGAAGGTCGCCGGTTCGAAACCCGCCAGGGTAGAAAGTTCTAGCCAGGCGGGTAGAACTTTCGGCGTCCTTTCGGGCCTGGGACCAGAAATATGACACCTGCCCATGCAGGCTCTGTTTTTTAACTGCACCCCTCCCCCCTATCCGGTTAAAAGATTTTCGAACTCAGTCACAGTGGACTCCGACCCACCCGCCTCCCACCCAAAAAAAACTCCCTGATCCGTCCCGATATATACTGATTCTACGTAGAGTAGCTTGTCTCCAGGGATCGAATCAAGCGTCATAGTGTTATACATCATATTAAATAGTCACATATCCAAGCGTGGTATCTCGGCCCAGGCTCGGTAGATAAAAGACACCAACTGAGCTTCGGGCCAAATGGAAAGTTCCCTTTGATCTAATGCGCTAGGTGTTCGCCCTGGATGCGAAGGGTTGCCGGTTCGAATCCCGCCGGGTCGGGTAGGAAAAAATCGGCGTCCATTCGGGCCTGGGACCAGAAATAGAGAGAAATCGATACATACGGTTATATTCTGTGTTTAGATTTTCTTAAGGTAGTTAGCCTATAAATTATTAATCGAATAATGATCAGCCCTTTAATATTCTTCCTTATAAATCTACGGATGTGTTGGTGAGAAACTAGTGTAATATTTTACTGGAAAAAAATAATATTTGTCGCTCTACATCAATAAGAAATACTGTGAAAAAAAATAACGTGCAAAAGGACCAAGAATTTAATGGATCGTTAAAAGTACACATGGGCGTTTATAATTAAGTAGCTTATTCCACAAGAATAACTTTATAAATCATCAACAAGATTGTTTTACGTTTCAGAAATTTCTTTCGTCGGGAACAGGTCAACTAACAAAATATTTATAGTTAAAACAGTCAGAATTTGGAGTTGAGTATTTGGGTTTTAACGCTGCTGAATGTGATTTGTGGTGTACTACCCGTTGGCAATGGCGGCCGCAGAATGGAAGTGACAAGCAAGAGGAAATCGAAAAGCTCAAGCAGTTCATCAGCATCATCTCTCCCGATCTCTCAGGACTTTCATGGATACGAACTCTTGTTGCTAAGAAGATTTCAAAATGATCCTCTCGTGTGTATTGAATGGCGCGAGAAACTACGAAAGAGAATATTCGAAGATAATTACGAAGTCGGGTGCCAAGCCCGACCAGGCCAAGTTGGGGAATGGGTAGGCGTAACCGCAGGCCAGTCGTACCTCCCTCCTTGCCTGTTCTCGGCAACAACGCCACAAGGTTGAGGCTAGCCAGCTAAGAGCGTATTCCTTGCCGAAATAATTGTTCAACGTGAGACAAACCTAAACTTGAAGCTTGAAATTAACCAGAGAGCTTGTTTGATATAGTGGCCCGACTGCCGATAGTGTATACTCATAACATAATTTAATTATTGGCAGAACACCAGAAGGATTTAAGGGGGGTGGGGCCTGGGGGGGTGGTTGTGGGTGGTCTAGCCGTGAGAGAGCGGATTAGTCTGCTCCTCGACAAATTGGATTATTTACAAGATCTTGATTATCTGTTAGCACAGAGGGAAGAAATATAGCACTTTATGAAACAGGACAAGCCTCTGATTAATGGCGTTAAAACAGAAGGTAGATTCTGAGAAAGAAAAAGCCTAAAGGGACTGAGAAAATCAAGTTTGTTTGTCAATTCATAACTATTTATATCCATAACGTAAATTTCTTGCCCTGTAATAAGCATCCATTTTTAGGGAATCTCTTCTTGCCCCTTAATGAGTATGGATGATGCAGAATTTGTACATAGCCAATTTTCGGCATAATGAGCATCACCAAAAATGTGGGTAATCTTGTCAGGCCCTGTAATGAGAATAGATAATGCAGAATTTGCATATAGCCAATTTTTTGGGGGTAATGAGCATCACTAGCTTTTGGGGAATCTCTTCATATGGACATGTCCAAGGGGGCTACAGTGGGTATTTCCTGCACATGCCTCTGCTTCAGACTCCAGATAATTACCCCCCCCCCCTCCCTCCCCAGACCATTTTCCCATCGGACAAGTCCTTAACCATGTTAACCAGACAATTTTTCCTCAGTCCCTTCCCCTTATCAACCCCTGTCCCCCACCTGGCTGATAACGGGAGCATGACAACCGAAGGGTCACAACCCCTAGACAATCCAAGACAATTCAACCCTGACAACCCTCCACCCCTACCAGATAGTATACAAAGTCTATAGTACAGGAGAAGTTTTTAATCAGATATTTGGTATTAACTGGCAAGCCTGAAAAAAAGTTACTATCATCAGACAATTGGCAATGGGATGACATGGTAACATCACACTTAGTTGCTGTTCAAGAAACCTCTATTTTCCCATCTTGACTAAAAGATTCACTCACCCCAGTGTACCAGAATATCCATATGAATCCATTCCTTTAAAAATCCATATTTGCGAAAAAAAGCTGGAACCAAGATTAAAGATATAATGCAGTAGGTCTCTTGAGACTAACCACTGTTACATGTTCAGGAGAGAGAAAAGATAGCTCAGTCCAATCTACCCCACCAGCCTCTTGGTCCAGCTTCATAACAGTCAGTTGATTACATCAGTTTGAATGTCCAGTTAGGCAGAACCTCATATCATATATTGTTAAAACAGCCATTTTTACACCTTCTTTTATGGAGCCATGACCAAGGTGTTTATTGCATGCGGTTTTTGGAGGTATCAGTTGTTGTTTTTTTCCTATTTCAGGAGATCCCTCATCACTTGTGGTACCTGGCTGTGACCCTGGATCGCAAGAAAGAACGTTTCTTGCACTTTGTCAAACAACAAATCAAACAAGCCCCAGAGTGCCGTATCTCAAGATGTAGAGGTTAGTAACAGAATAGCTATGAAATAATCAAGGTTATATTTTATTATATTTTCAGCATTGTTGTCCAACAACAAACAGAAAATATATTGAAAATATTTATTCAGCAAATGACTAGGTTATGTTAACAATGACCTATTATTCCAGAATCATTGCTGTCACGTTATCTGAACAGTCATTTGTTCACTGAACTTCACCTTGACAGTATTTTCAAGTATGGAGATGACAACACCTTGCCAACAGAAGTAAGTATAAGTAATGAATTGAGCTCCTTATATATGTTTAGAACGATGGCTTGATCTGCTTGTACTCAAATAATGATAAAATAAGATCAATGAATCAGAAGTTATATAAAAAACTAACTTTACGGTTACCTCTCAAATCGATGGTTCGAGTCCTGCTGTGGCCATGTCTGTATGGTCGCTGGATAAAGATCCCATGTCTTTCTTCATAAAGAGTAGGGGGGTACCCCCGGAGACATGGCTCCACTCTCCCTTCCTTCTCCCATTGACGCGATTTGACCAAAAGTGGTTAAAGCGTCCTGAATAACCAACCAACCAACCTCTCAAGCGATGGCTTGATCTGCTTGTACTTCTACTCAAATAACGATAAAATAAGATCAATGAATCAGAAGTTATATTCAAAAAACCTTTACTGTTACCTCTCAAAGAGGGTGGGTGGGCGGGTATCCCAGAGACATGACCCTTTCCATTGACATAATATGACCTGCAGAGGTTAAAGCGACTTACTTACACTAATCAACCAACCAACTGATATAATGACCATGCTTCAGCTGTGCAGTTGAAAGTTCTCTTGGTTTCTCAGTGTTGCAACCTTACATTTACTATAGTTACAATACATGCATGTTGTAACTCCATTAAATGGTGTTATTAACATCTTGACTGTAGCACAGGAAGTTTCATCATCACTGTTGTGCTGTTTGTTTTGTGTCTTTCCAACAGCTCTTCAAGTGTCCCAGCGTACGGTGGCTCTCCATGAAATACAACTATCTGGATCGCATCCCGCCCGATATCGGCCGGATGGCCAATCTGGAGCACCTGGCGCTTACCAACAACAAGCTCCAGAACAAATCCGTCCCTTACACCTTGACCTTCTGCTCCAAGTTACGAACTCTTATGCTGGACAACAACTTACTGGACGCTTTGCCGGGCTTCCTCCTCAAAATGCCTTCCCTCACCACCGTCCATCGCCATGGCAACCACAATTATTTCAAGTCGACCTTCATGTGGTATCACACGGACGTCAACGAGAGGATCCTAGTGGTGTCCGGGGGCAACGACTACACGCTTCGGGATCCAGAGCCACTACAGTTCTGGGCCGCCAAGGCCGTTATTGGGTCAAAGGTCAACTTTTATTCCGACGACCACATTGCTCCCGTATTGAGAGACTATATATCTGAAATCTACAGCTGTATGAATGTCTGCGGATATTGCAACTCAGCTAAGTTGTCAAGTCAGCCTGGTAAGTCTGGAGAGTGTGTGAATATTTGTATACATTTCTTGCTTTTTCGGATGCATCAGTGACGTTGATGACACATATATTGCCATTTTACCATATTCATGTATGGTCAAATTTGCATGCAACGTCCATTTTATCATTCAACAGCTAATAATGCAATGGCTGTGGTGTTTTATCTGAACCTTTCTGTTCATAATCTACTGTGGATTCGTCAAAAACCTAATGGTACATCTGTGTCAATGGGAAATACTTCTTTCCTGTGCACACAGTAGCCTAAAGCAACAACATTTCAGTTCCAGTGTTGTTGTCTTGCACATATTACTTACTTAAGTAATGGGAGCCTCCCTAGCTCAGTTAGTAAGCAGGTGGGCTGCAGATCAACATGTCGTAGGTTCGCTCCTTGGCAGCTTGGAGCATCTCTCATCTAACTCCCTTTACTGTCCCGGTCGGCCTATTAACCAAGTTTAGCCTTCATTACTAGAAACCCGTATTTCATTTCTTACTTTGGTTGGTCTGTTTACTTGGACCTGGTCTTGTGGGTTCGTGGCATCAAGTCCGTATGCCGGTTGCTGGTTATCTACTTTGAATTGATTGATCTGTAGAGGGCATATTATGTAACTGCATATGTGTGACACCATGGCTTTCTTTCTTTCAGGATACAAAGTGATCACCTTCAAGAATCCTTACCTTGGCAACACGTGCGTACCATTCCAGCACTGGGCCTGCTCGGAACGCTGCGCCAAAGATATCGAGATCCCGGCCCGCTTCGAACAGATCTCGGCGGCGCGAGAACTGGACCGCCAGTATGATTCCTACATCCGGGACTGCCAGAAGCAGTACAGTTCGTCGTTTTCGGCTTCCACACCGCGGCTTACTCTCCGCCGGCGTCACCGGTCCGACTCCGTGACGTCATACGCCTCCGGAAGCTCGCTACGGTCCACGGGGACCTCACGCACGGGGTCTGCCCAGTCGACCACGCCGTGTCACTGCGAGGTCTCTTAGCGCACGGGGACCTCACGCACGGGTTCTCGCCAGTCGACCACGCCGTGTCACTGCGCGGTCTCTTAGCGCACGGGGACCTCACGCACGGGGTCTGGCCAGTCGACCACACCGTGTCACTCTCGCGATTTTTTAGCGCCCGGGGGCCTCACGCGTCGACCACGCCCTGAGTAGTTCTAGGCGTTGGTGAAGCTGGCTTTTGGTTTCGTAAAAAAAACGTGCTTGTCGGTTCTACTTGTGTGATCATTGTATCATGTGTCTAATGCTACGTCTGCTATTGTCTGTTCTTTCGGCTTTCTTTTCGATCCGTTTATTGTGTATACTATGTGGATATCTGGGCCGCTTGTTTTGCCGTCTCGTCATCCAGGTCCTAATCCGTCACACGTGTGTGTGGAGTGTGAGCAGTCCTATCGCATATTGCGATAACTTGTAACTGCGGGGACCACCGGATTGATGTATATATATCTGCGTGCAATGTACATATTCCCCGTCATAACAGGATATTTGCTGGATTAATGCACTAGTCTCGTTATATTGATATTCGGACGGAATATGGGGTTGCGTTACATTTTGTTCACCGGTCTGCTGGAGCAGTGCGAAGCCCTCTGTGCATCATAATGGCGGTTTGGTTCGTCATAAATGGCCGCTTGATGCGTTTCAGTCGCGGTTCAATGCGTCATAATGGCGGCTTATTGCGTCCTAATGCCGGCTTGGTGCGTCATCGTGGCGGCTTTGTGCGTCATACTGGCGGTTCGATGCGTCAGAGTGGCAGCTTGGTGCGTCAGAGTGGCGGCTTAGTGCGTCATACTGGCGGCTTGGTTCGTCAAAGAGGCGGCTTAGTGCGTCATACTGGCGGCTTGGTGCGTCAAAGAGGCGGCTTAGTGCATCATACTAGCGGGTCGATGCGTCAGAGTGGCCGCTTGGTGCGTCATCGTGGCGGCTTAGTGCGTCATGCTGGCGGCTTGGTGCGTCATAGTGGCAGTTCGATGGGTCAGAGTGGCCGCTTGGTGCGTCATCGTGGCGGCTTGGTGCGTCATAGTGGCAGCTTAGTGCGTCATAGTGGCGGCTTGGTGTGTCATACTGGCCGCTTGGTGCGTCATAGTGGCGGTTTGGTGCGTCATAGTGGCGGCTTGGTGTGTCATACTGGCCGCTTGGTGCGTCATAGTGGCGGCTTAGTGCGTCATAGTGGCGGGCTTGGTGTGTCATACTGGCCGCTTGGTGCGTCATAGTGGCGGCTTGGTGCGTCATAGTGGCGGCTTAGTGCGTCATAGTGGCGGGCTTGGTGTGTCATACTGGCCGCTTGGTGCGTCATAGTGGCCGCTTGGTGCGTCATAGTGGCCGGCTTGATATTGCGTGTCCCAGTTCTTCCATACCCCATTTAAGAAGTATTCATCCAGTGTGAATCAAATCTGTATATAGTTTTGAAAGCCAAAGCTAAACTCCAGCAAGAAGTGTCTGCTTATATTTCTGTGGTTGCAGAGATGACTGGGAATGTTGTCACAGATCACATTTTGCGCACAGAATATATTCAACCTTATGTACGGCGTGTTGGATCAGGCGTGTGACATTGACTGGTGTGACCAGTGGACAGCGAACGAGCATAGATGTTATATAGGTGTACACCATAATGAGATCCCGCTGATGATAAAGCCAAGTTTGTACTTGTTGTGATAACTTTGTGATGATTTTCTCTCTGTTGTGTTTTGTTAAACGCGATCTATCCACAGCTACTTAGATCATCGTCTGTAGATCATCGTCTGTAGATCATCGTTTGTAGATCATCGTTTGTCTGTGAGCCTTTAATATATCATAGTAAGTTATCGTCTACCAGGATTTGAGTTTAAATTGGGGATTTATAATAATGTCGCTATGAGTGTTGATCCCGATGGTAAAACGTGGGGAGGTCCGACGCACTGCGACCATATGGAAGACCCCAAAGAATCTCTACAGTAGGAGTAGGAGAAGGTTTAGATATCCACCGTATCATACTGGTAGATTAGGAACAGCAGGAGTTGCCTTGAAACATTATTGTGTTTGACGTGCGACCTGTTTTGTCCCGCAGTGAAAGAACCTAAAGAACTAGACAGGGAAGAAATGACAATGTTTATTATTTCGTAATTTATTTATTGTATTATATAGCACGTAGGAGGTTAATTAAAGTACTCATTGGTGTGCTGTGTATCATGATGTGGTATATATTAAAGGGCCTGTGAACCCGTCATTGCTCAAAACTGGACCAATTTTGGGCAGAAAAAAAACCCAACGTGTAGCCTGTGCGGTGTGCACTTTTTGGTGTCATACCACCGGAGCCTCCCCCGCACCTCCTCCACCCCCCCCCCCCCCACCACACCCACACCCCTCAGCCACAACCCTCGCCCGAACCCGACACGCCCACCAATTGCTTATGCATCGAGGATTATAGTAACCAAGAATTCATGTTTCACCGTGTTTAACTTGTCATTAGGGGGTGTAAACAATTCATTTTGTAAGCGATTTGTAGCCATCTGACTATCAATGAAATTACGATGATGTCAACATTGTATGTGTCACAATTGTGTAAGCATTCCTTTATTTCCGTTACTTTGGAGTAGTGTGAGATATGATTCGTTTTATCGATGTCGCAGATACTGGAGGCATCGTTTTCTTGCGTTGTAATATATGTCGTTTACATGTTTTACCTCGTCTCATTCTATTTAGCGCTATCATTATGTCGGTATCTCCACCACTGATTCGGGGAGTTCTTCCCTATTAACTTCTGCTTTTGTAGCGTTCGCCTTCATGTTGAACGGTGATGAACGGGTCCAAAATGTAGATTTTCCAGTGCCTTGCTCATGGTTTGTGTGCGCCAGGCCAGCCCTGAAGGTCCAATTTAAGCGCCCCCACCCCAGGGCTGCACCTACTGATCTAGTGGCCCGGTGTCATTTATGCAATCGTCTAAGTTTTATAATTGAAACAAATTCATCGCAAATGGAGCTTGTCCGAACTTTTACAAATCTATAGATGTATATGTAAGAAATGTGGGAGGTGCAATCTCGCACGACCAAATTCACAAAAAATGTATCACTTTCCCACTTTGTTAATTAATTAAGTTGAGTTAAGTAACGGGATTATTTCATCCAGGAGAGAAACGCTTTTTATGGGAGTGGTGTTTTGCACCCCCCCCACCCCTCCCCACCAACAACAACATTGGAGCTGCAAGAACTGGTCATTTGTTAACATTTGCTTGTGTACAATCGCCTCTTGTAAAGTTGCATGTGTTAAATCAATGTTAGAGTGCGCAGACCTATGTTCTATGCCAATACCGGTATGTACAGTCGGCAGACCTATGTGCTATGCCAATACCGGTATGCACAGTCGGCAGACCTATGTGCTATGCCAATACCGGTATGTACAGTCGGCAGACCTATGTGCTATTAGAGTCTGCAGACTCTATTGTGTCATGCCAATATTATCTTTAGCAGAACTATGTGGGTATCTAGATTTCTTTTTTAAGTTTGATGTTGGCTAAGAGTAGTAATGTGAATTCTGGTTCATTTGATGTTAGTCTACTTTTCAAATTGATCCAAGTTTTCACCCTGTTCTTTCTGTAATCGTTGTGCCCATGCTAAGTCTGTTATGGAGTAATGTTGTGGATATTATTATTGAACAAAACAGGAAGTGACGTCGATGTCTAACTGGAGATTAGGATCAGTTTGTGTTGTTACTTAGGACCATGTAAAGTACGCCACACGCCAATGTGGGCTTCACGAAGGAAACCTTGTGCAATGTCGAATACATGTATAAGAAAGTATTGGGATAAATATGAAACTGCTAAGGCGATATTTCCCGTTACTACCGGTAAGTAGTACACGGTACTGGCTCAAGAAAATTATGGTTGGTTATTCTGACCATCGCTAAGGTCTGCATGGTGAACGCTGTTTACATTTGTTACGACTTACTTGTATTGGGGAAAGAAACCTGGGCTTAAACCCATATGTGATTGTGTGAAAGCTGGAGTACAGTTCCCGTATGTTTGACGTCACAGTGTTTCATATTGCAAACTTGGATATTTAGTGTCGCCGAGATCGTTAAAATATGTCCTTGGTTATTAACGGGTTTTCTATGTTATTGTGGGGGAAAGTCGGTCTTGTGGAATATTGTTATATAAACGTAATTGTGTGATAATCGTGCGAAAGCGTAACTGTCAAAACATGGAGTGACCGCTGATGGGGCTTTGTACATGTATTGTACTCATCAAAGGGTTGTTTTGCTGTATTTTATGTACGTAATCAAATCCCATACCACCAAAAGGATATGATTTCATTAACAAAGACAAAACAGGTAGTCAACATGAATTCATGCAAGCTTTGTGTATGCAAAAATGGCTTCTTCTGAATGCTGAGGCTGCAGTGTTTTCTGCACGTTGTGATTATGTTCCAGTATGTCTATTCTATTCCAACATTACACTTTCTTAGGGATATTTGTCTTCTTTTTGCGAGGATGTCGCAAAAACGTAAATGGCCAATTTTTGGTAGCGCTGGTGATATACACGTGAAACCCCACTAAGTTCGCCTATTCTCACTTTTTTTGTGTTTCACGTTCCGTGGTTCTTTTCGCTGTCTGTTTTGTCGGGTAGCTCGAGACATTCCTGAGGTTTCATGGGTTGGTCAAGTCCGATCTGTCAAAGACTCGGCCGAGACGCGGCTGTTGGCGCGTGGTGCTTGTGTACGTTGGGTGTACGCCATCTTGTACTTTGGGTGTACACCATCTTGTACGTTGGGTGTACACCATCTTGTACGTTGGGTGTACGTTGTGCACGCTGGACGTGTGGAGCCTACGTTTATTTACCTTCCTGATAAATAGGCAAGGCGTTGGGGGGGAAGGAAAGAGGTGAGGTATTAAAAATCTCTTTCGATTCGTATCTGTTTGGTTACCCCGTGAAATCAAATATTTGTATGTAAGCGCGTAGTGGTAGACATTATGCAAAGTACGTCTATTTCTCCTCGTGTTGTGCTCCGCGACATCAAGGTGCTTTACTGCAAGGCGCTTTTTCTCTTGCACTCTTGCCGCCTCGTGAGAGAAATTGCACTCCGCTGGGTCTCATAAACGATGTCTATGTCCCCGGAGATCGTCAAGTGTTGTACGACACACGATGTCCATGTCCCCAGGGAGCGTCAAATGTTGTACGACACACGATGTCCATGTCCCCGGGGAGCGTCAAGTGTTGTACGACACACGATGTCCCTGTCCCCGGGGAGCGTCAAGTGTTGTACGACACACGATGTCCAGGTCCCCGAGGAGCGTCAAGTGTTGTACGACACACGATGTCCATGTCCCCGGGGAGCGTAAAGTGTTGTACGACACACGATGTCCATGTCCCCGGGGAGCGTCAAGTGTTGTACGACACACGATGTCCATGTCCCCGGGAAGCGTCAAGTGTTGTACGACACACGATGTCCATGTCCCCGGGGAGCGTCAAGTGTTGTACGACACACGATGTCCAGGTCCCCGAGGAGCGTCAAGTGTTGTACGACACACGATGTCCAGGTCCCCGGGGAGCGTCAAGTGTTGTACGACACACGATGTCCATGTCCCCGGGGAGCGTAAAGTGTTGTACGACACACGATGTCCATGTCCCCGGGGAGCGTCAAGTGTTGTACGACACACGATGTCCATGTCCCCGGGGAGCGTCAAGTGTTGTACGACACACGATGTCCATGTCCCCGGGGAGCGTAAAGTGTTGTACGACACACGATGTCCATGTCCCCAGGGAGCGTCAAGTGTTGTACGACACACGATGTCCATGTCCCCGGGGAGCGTAAAGTGTTGTACGACACACGATGTCCATGTCCCCGGGGAGCGTCAAGTGTTGTACGACACACGATGTCCATGTCCCCGGGGAGCGTCAAGTGTTGTACGACACAAGATGTCCATGTCCCCGGGGAGCATCAAGTGTTGTACGACACACGATGTCCATGTTCCCGGGGAGCGTAAAGTGTTGTACGACACACGATGTCCATGTCCCCGGGGAGCGTCAAGTGTTGTACGACACACGATGTCCATGTCCCCGGGGAGCGTCAAGTGTTGTACGACACACGATGTCCATGTCCCCGGGAAGCGTCAAGTGTTGTACGACACACGATGTCCATGTCCCCGGGGAGCGTCATGTTGTACGACACACGATGTCCAGGTCCCCGGGGAGCGTCAAGTGTTGTACGACACACGATATCCATGTCCCCGGGGAGCGTAAAGTGTTGTACGACACACGATGTCCATGTCCCCGGGGAGCGTTAAGTGTTGTACGACACAAGATGTCCATGTCCCCGGGGAGCATCAAGTGTTGTACGACACACGATGTCCATGTCCCCGGGGAGCGTCAAGTGTTGTACGACACACGATGTCCATGTCCCCGGGGAGCGTCAAGTGTTGTACGACACACGATGTCCATGTCCCCGGGGAGCGTCAAGTGTTGTACGACACACGATGTCCATGTCCCCGGGGAGCGTCAAGTGTTGTACGACACACGATGTCCATGTCCCCGGGGAGCGTCATGTTGTACGACACACGATGTCCATGTCCCCGGGGAGCGTCAATTGTTGTACGACACACGATGTCCATGTCCCCGGGGAGCGTCATGTTGTACGACACACGATGTCCATGTCCCCGGGGAGCGTCAAGTGTTGTACGACACAAGATGTCCATGTCCCCAGGGAGCGGCAAGTGTTGTACGACACACGATGTCCATGTCCCCGGGGAGCGTCAAGTTATGGATTGTCCGGTATTTGTAATATAACATAACGGTTAAGCCGCACGGCGTTAGCTTGTGGTTATAGACTTCATTCTGTATAGTATGATTATGATAACGATAATCATTGTCGCTCGTTGCATGATTCTGTTCAAACTGCAAACCCCGAATAAACTGCACGCCAAACGAAGAGAGCTTTTCGTGGTTGTCTGTGTGGATGGATCTAAAGCCAAAATGTTAAGATAATCATTTTCTGGGATGCTGACGAAAGACCTCGTGATTTGGGTCAGGTTAGATATTCGATATATTGGAATTGTGTAATGAGGGTACTGTGATTAATCTGTCCCCAAGAGACCCCACTAAGTGGCAGCACTTCACTCCTCGAGAACCCCAATCTCAGCGGTGGTTCCACCACGTGAGTTACGTACGAATTATTCGAATGCGTTTGATCCATGTGGGGCAAGCCAGGCTATTAAGGTAAGCTACCCATAATAGCAAGGTAACGTGTATTTGTGACTATTTTATGAAAGTATACCCATTTACACACCTTCTGGTGATTTTTTTGGATACTTTACCGTCCCGTTAAAAAGATATTCTCCATTTTCCAATATACATATACCCCCATTTCTCAAAATTACCAAAACTTGACGCCTACCACGGATATGTAATTTTGCTAAAATTCAGCTCAATATTAAGTCATTATCATCTGTAATAGCTCTTTGGAAACCTTAAACCTAGTGCAATACAGGAATGATATTCCAAAATGTATATAGTAGCCACAAAAAATAACAGAATGGTAAAAGGGCTATAAAGTCTCGTTCGCTTAGACTTCCGGTTTACCCATTTTGGGGACAAACAAACGAAGGACGTGTTCGGAACGAGCTTAGAATCTCTGCGCACACTGGTATCCTAACTCTGTGACGTAGGCGTGACGTGTATGTTACGCAAAGATGTTTCTTTTTTCTGAAATTTAAAAATATCAATAAGCAAAACCTACCACAAATTAAACTTCTGCCTAAATTCTACCAAGAAGTATGCAAATCCTATAGCCAAAGCAAAGAAGAAACGCGACCTATTGTATTTGAAAACCTGCGTGACGAAATACTCTGGGGAAATTATTTTATTTCGTACAAGAAAATATGCGGGAAAAACTGTTGCCTGCTTTTCAAGTCCTTCTTAGAAGTAGGGATCATACGTATAAGAGATTTGGATTTCTCAATGGGGAAACTATGTGAGCTCTCAATACACGAAAGAGTGAAAAACAAGTAGAATATTTTTGCTGAGATATCTCTTCTACGGCAGGCTCTTAAACCATATAAAGACGTTATAAACTCGGAGACGTCATACGCCTCATGTCTATATGCAACTGCCCCTCTAGCCGCCCCGATCGCCGACGTCTCGACTCGCGCATATTATGAAATATTTATTGCGAAGAAAAGTGAAGTACCGAACACAGAAGTAAAATTATCAAATTTTAATTTTGCTGATGTATATAAGAGGAAAATTAAGGATATTCCAGACAGAAAAATAGCTGCCTTTAACTTTAAAGTAATTAATCAAATCTTACCCTGCAAAAGAAATCTTGCGAAATGGGGAAAAATTGAATCTGACTTGTGTGACCGATGTGGACTCCCAGAAAATACTATGCATTTGTTACATGATTGTTATTTCTCGAAAGAAATTTGGAAACTGACATCAGAGCTGCTGAGCGTTAAAATTAGTTTAAAGGAAATTATCTCGGCGTTCAGATTAAATCGATCAACTTTGTAATATCGGTACTATCATTTCTTTTATACAAAGACTGGCTTCTCCACACTAAAGACGGTGCTAGCCGGGAGAGTACTAAGTCAAAGGCATTTCTCAAGCGTGAATTAATGACAAAAGCAAATGTGTATATTTTGTTAAATTGGACCGATGTTGGAAGTATTCTTCGTTTTATAAGCACGATCATGTTTTAATTCGAACCTCTGTCAACTGGTTTTATATGTTTTTGTGAATAAAATTAAAAAAAAAAAAAAAAAAAAAATGTTACGCAAAGAGAGACTGGGAACCAGACTACCTGTGCAAAAGCCAGGCGCCGAGGGGTTGTTCCATTGCGGAAGGCCTAGCGATATGATTAAGAATATTTAAGAACTATAGCTTCACTAAACGGATAGACTACATATTTTTTATTCGTTTGCTCCATCCCAATGACGAATATTTGTTACGACGGGACAATACCACTGAGAAACTAACGTTTTTTAGCATTTCCTACGAAAACGAGGCATTATGACGTCACACAGATTCTCCCCGGTGACAACGTTGGCGCAACGCTTCAAACAGAAAACTTACAAAAATGAAAAAACTTGGTATTTTCGTGATCCAAAAGTGATACGAAAACATCCAACTGGTCTTATTTTATCTTTACCATGTGGTTCAGTGACGCATTCGTGTGCTGTTACTCCATGCACTGCACATTTTGACAGCGGAATGGTTAAGTTGATCACTAGTTGCTCTCGCCATTTTTGTTACCGCGGATGCGCGCGAAACTCGTGCAGGGCTAAATTTAGAACGTTATTATTAGAAGACGGATTTTTCCTTGTATATTCCCAAAGTTCTGCGCTTCATCGCCTCCAAATAATTTAACGTATATCTCCCATAGCCATGTTTAGTGAAATGGTACTCAGTCTTTAGAATAAACCTGGAAAAAAATTGATTCATAGCTGCCTATACTTCAACATGGAGCACGTGTGTTTGTTTGTCCCCAAAACTGAAGTCTCGCAGCCCGATCGCGAGAACTGTATAGCCCAATAATAAAGTGCAATTATGCTAAATCAGGACAGTTTTTGCCAAAATTCGAAATCACTACCTTCACAAAATTGGCCATAATTTCATCAAAAAATAAAGTCTTAATTGACACCAAACCACTTTTAAAAACTTCTGAAAACACCGTTCTTGTAATAAAAATAAAGAAAAATATAGGTAGCAGTGCAAATTTCCCGAGAAACGCGTCCTGAAGCTTGAAAATGTTATGTCACAAATATTTTTGGCGCAGCTTATGTCACACCAATTATCGTGTAATTTACGCCTTGTGTTCGCATTTTAATAAATCTGGTTACATATAATGGTCTCCGATATAATTATGATATACACGAATGTTTTCTGAACTATAGATCTATTTACAAGTTTTCTTGATGCCTTTTTCTTGAATTTCCGAATTTATCACGAAGAGCCATTCTCAGGGAAATACCCACTGAATGACGTCACGAATTGGGAATTTCTCTGTGAATAACGTAACGAGTTAGGGATTCTCCTTTCACTGACACCCGCCGATGTTTTTCGATGTTTACCGAGGTCTTTTCTACATCGTTGAAGCTTGTGTCATAGCGAGCGCAAGCGAGCTCTTAAGCTAACATGCATACATTTTCAAAGTCCATTCAAGAATAGGCTTAGGACTTTCATTTCGCGTAACAACCCCCATGAGACGTTTTCGGATTCGGAGTAAATATCAGCTGTACATGATGTCATGTCTCTAATAATTGTTAAAGTCCATCTCTTGGGGGGGGGGGGGGGTATTGTTTCTAAACCACTTTCAAATATACATTTCTCAGTGGTTACTAAAGCCATTTATCAGATGCAATTATTTTACAATGTCTCTTATGCCATAAATATTAACATCTAAAGTCACCAAAATAAACTCAAGTGGCGAACGATCCATTTCCAAACCCCCGCCCAGAGTAGAGATTTGTGACGTCACAAGATGAACCGGTTTCAGTGCGCCTCGCTCGCTTCGACTGCCCGCGGTGTTTGAATGTAGCCTACGTGCGGCAGGGAAGTTCAGATGTTTATTGCGGTTAACATTAATTCATGACTGATGAATATTTGCCACATGTAGATGTAGATAGATCTAGATCAATTACATTAGAGGTGTGTGAATGTTGGTTAGCGCAACATTCGTGACACTGACACTGACAGAAAACAAACAGCTGCAGTGGCCACTGCCTGCCAGTGTGTTGCCACCTACGTTTCTTCCCCAAAATGAAAAGGGTGGGCTAGGCTACAGTAGTGGACCGGCCGTCGCGGGGATGTCCGTCGAATCGTAGACATAGAATCTAAATCCAGGGTTAAATGAAATGTATGTACTAAAAGAAGTTGTTCCTGCTCATCAGAATTTGACAGAAGGGAGAGAGGGCGACATTTATCGGCCTAGCATAAAAACACACCCAGCGCACATCTTGTAATACTCTTCATCGCGTACTTTTTATAGTAATACTTGTGGACACCCGAACGTTATGGTGTCCGGTTGGGACAAACAACTAAGTAGCTTTTCACTAATGTGTCTGCTGGTCGCCGAATTAATACTTTATATGATTACAAGGCATATTTGCAGGTTTTTGATCTAGATCTCATGATATAATAAGCCTCACTTTTTATGAATGAAGCGTTCGCACTTCTTCCGAAAATACTGTTTTGCGTAGGGCGTTTCGAGGTTTTCAACGTTTACAGTCCCTTAGGCTTAGCAATCTGTCTTCATTCGAGGTGGCTTGAAGCGATACGTACGGCGGCAGAATATATGCTCCGGTTGCCTGAATCCTCCACTTCTTCTTTCTCACCCTCACTATCATTAATTCCACATAATCGTGTGCGTATCGCTGCATCCCGATCGATGCGGAAGGACGCTGACCATCCTATAGACGCCATGCTCAAAGACGCGTTTACCATATTGCGCAACAAAACCGGTTCATCTTGTGACGTCACGAATCAATGAAAAAATTGCCCCTGTCTATCTTCTACTTTTTTGCGTAGGTATGTGATAAAATGGGTAATATTGTTAATATTCATGGCGAATAAATTCAGTGCGTATGGAATTTCGTTAATATAGTGCAAATGGATCAAATAGATGCAAAGTAACATAGGACATAAGAGATGGACTTTAACACTGGATGTATACTTCAAATTAAAGTTAATTTATAAGCGACGCGCTAAACGTCTGTTGCCAAGCAGAGCGCTCTTGGTGACCGCCCATCGGTTGCTGTCATAGTGAGTAGTTGTGACGTCAAAATGTTATAAACATGACGTCTTAATGGGAGTTTCTAAGCAACCGAATGATATGCCACAAGCATCTGCATGGTATACGTCATCCCGCCAAAGATGTTCTTTATGGAAAGCCGCGAAGTGAGACTAATTTTGAATATTAAGCTAGATGTATCTCCTCGGAATATCTGAATTAATAAATATACGCTGGCATTTCGCACCTATCCATATTCAGATGCTCTATTCATTTTACCTGTCACCGGTTCTTTTGCTGTGTTCTATTAGTGCTTTGTTTCATTAAGACTATTTTACACTCGGATATTTCTTGATAGAGGTGATCCTTAGCAAATTGTGAGTAGTATAGATCTATATATGCTCTATTTGTAGGCCAGTGGACCATAGGGCTGTACAGTCACTTCGGGATCTTATCGAAACCCCACGAGACAGGGATACCTATGCTCTACGTCAATGCCTAGCATCAACGGCCTGTACGTGCTGCCTACCTTCCGGTTGTTTGCCTTCACTCGCCTCACACAGAAGATCGGCTAAAGCCGTCCTTGGAAGCACAAATAACCACTGAAGTTATGTGCATATCCGAATTATAACCATCCGAGTAGATTTATGTAATGTATGAGCGGTTAGGCAGTTGCTAAACCAAAATGCGGTTCTCTCATGGGTGACTGTCAGTGTCAGGCGATCTACATGCTGCGCGGGGTTTTCCATGTCGTATGACGTAATAATCATCATGACGCGCGTGTCTGCGCGCGGTATCTATGGTTACGTAACAATGCTCCTTATA
Source organism: Arenicola marina (assembly GCA_964019135.1). Lineage (NCBI taxonomy): Eukaryota > Metazoa > Annelida > Polychaeta > Arenicolidae > Arenicola > Arenicola marina. Next base: position 34,995,381 of record OZ025252.1, read on the forward strand.
TGGACTGAGCAGGTGAGGACAAATGGTGCTCCGTTTGTCGTAGAACTGTAAACATCGATGATTTGGCTCAAAATACAACGCTTCCAACAGTCTCATCAAACGGACCACATGCATTATGGAGAGATAAATGTCTTATCTTTAATTATATTATGATTTTATCGTTAGCCATGCCTGGACCAAAGCAAACAAAAAATAGTCTCACACCCACTCGATTCTTCACGCACAAACCGCGCAGCCGACCGGTTCCCAACACTAAAACGTTGACTACAATGAGTGTGAGTCACGCAGTTGCAGCAAGGCACCAGCGTGATGCGCACTCGTTCTAGGAGCACGTGTTTTTTTGTTGGTCCCCAAAAGACCTAAACCGGAAATAGAACCCGCGAGAACTGTACAGCCCTATTGTGCTATTTAACATTACTTCAATGACATCCCGTGGCTTCAATCGGCGTTATACTCTGTAAAAGCTCTGAAGTTTCAGGCCCCTCTACGTAAAGGCCGCTAAGTTGGCTGTGGTCAACATTTGTTAACGACTTTAGTTTTTTCTAAAAGACGGATGCCGAATCCTCAGTTCTTGGTACGTTGAACATTGGATTTTGTTCCGGTGATCCAAAATATCTGATCGACAGGTTAGCATATCAGAGGCCCAAAGCAATCCTAACGGTCTTAATTACTTCTCCCCATCTACATGTTGATCTGCAACATCCCTCTAGCCTGGTTTAGAATTCACTGCCACTGACGTATCTTCTGTTCTACATTATGTCATTCCCAATAACCCAGATGTGTACCCTTGGTGTACAAACTATGAAACAGCAAACAAAACAGCAGATATTCTAATATTGTTTTATTGTTGAGCATTATATAAATAAATCTTACACTGTGATATTTACAGCAACGTCTCCGATATGAACACGTTATTTACATGTATCACAAAACCTTATTGCAGGCGGACACTTCGCAACAAACATTTAAAAACGCCTCTTTGTCCTATCGTAACAAGTATTAACACAAGGCAGCCAACAACTTGCGCTCAACAAATAATGATTGCACCACCACAGGGCGCGCAGAATAACAGATACAATGAATTAATGAAGCGGCGTTAGAGGATGGGAAGACGACACCAATAACAATGCGTGGACACACTCAACAAAGCCATTCCACCTCGCTTGGCAAGTAATTCATAACGCATATAGGCATCTTTTACGCACACCAGCACACTCAGATATAGCTGGTCTGGACTGATTATTTTGAAGAATACAAAAAGGAACGCCAAGAGACCAAATAGAAGACATCATGCCCTTGGGCCACGTCACTTCCTGCCAAACAACCAGACTTAAGCACGCGGATTCATTAACCGTTCATCATCGATGCAATCACTTTTGAACGTAGCTAAGTTTTGAAATTTAGTCTAACATACACCGTTCACTCCAAGACCCAACCACCTATACTTAGTTCGAGGTCGACGAAATAAATTGAACCACAACCTTCCATTTCCGGTGGTACAAGTCCTATGATCGTGCTTAAGTAGACACTGAACACCTTTCGTGCGGTTTACGAGTTTGCGGCTGTGTAATTACCACGTGGTTGCCTATTATCGCCCATACAGTCCGACTAATCTCTAACCCCTGAAGCTTCTTCAAGCGAGCTATTCCGGTGGCTACATTGCCCAAATGAACCAATTTCAAGTTATTTGCGGATGGATTGGATCAACCAGTTCACCTTATCAAAGGTTTCAAGATGACTGATTACCCAATCAAAACAGAAAATAGAGCGCAAACAGGTGACCTGACGCATTCTGACGATTCACTCAGCATCACTGATAATGCAGCTAGATAACCATAACTCATCGCCAGAGAGTATGTCTTGAGTAGCTCGCTCAAAGTCGCCTCCTAACAGCTGTACACAGTTATATAATATGTAACATGGTGAAAGACACGACCCTCATTCCTTGTGCATACAGAGGTGGACATGGCTCACCGCGTGATATGTACCGAGAAAACCGCGCCGAATTTGTTAATAAATCAGGGAACTTGCGCGTACATTACCCGCGACACATGTCATTGCATTCTCATCGTGACCATACCCGATAAAATACGAACGAGTTCCTAAGTCAAAATCGCGTTGGAATGAAAATGGCATCAGACTGCACAACGAGATAACGCTTTCAATTAAGAGATGTGTTGTGACCTTTCCAGGAATGCAAATGCAGCTCCGATGCTGAGTTTTATACATAGCGTCGTCTAGGCGGATTAGGTACATAGTGAGTTGACTGCGGAGACACTGTTGAGAGGTTTGACTTTGAAGATTTCCTAGCTGGTCTGCTGTAGCATGTCCCTGAGGATAGCTCCCGACCCCGCTGGGGTGGAGCGACCAGAGCTCTCGGCACTGCCTCGACCCGACCCGCCCTCACCCGCTGGCCGACCCACCGGCACCAGCCCCGCCCCCATCGGGGTCAGCATGGGGAGGCCGGGGGGCATGGCCTTCATCAGCAGGTGGGAGTCCTGGCTGGTCGGCCCACCCCCGACCCCTCCGCCACCCCCCGCTAGGTGCAGCGGTATAGTGGCGTGCATGGGGGCCGAAAACGGGTTGAAGGCGGCGGCGGTCGCGGCGGAGGAGGAGATGTTGGCGCCCTCGTGGGGGGCGAAGGCAGGACCGCCCGGCGCGCCGCCCTGTCCCTGGGCACCTCCCTGGGCCCCGCCCGCCCCGAAGCCGGGGAAGGCGGGCGGGGGGTGGTGCTGCAGGCTGTGGCGGAACTGCTGCTCCCGCGCCATCCGCTCGGCCGGAAGTCGCATCTGTGGCTGCGGGGAGGACTCCTTCTCGAGGAAGTTGACAAACAGCTCCGAGAAGGACTGCAAGGGAGGAGGAAGTCAAGCCGTCAGTGAGCGGGGACTGGGAGAACACTACCCCATCGCCTACCATCCAAACTATACCAAAGTCTGATCGACAGCTTTATCACACACAAAATGTCACCACTTTTTGGAATAAATATACCTGTGAACAAAAACCCAACATAGTCTAAAACTGTCACTAGTTATATAAGAACCACACCAAAGGCCACGTGTGTCGTCCTCTAGCAGCGTGTTTGGGGCGCGTGGGAAGGTTACCGTATCATGGTAGTGAGAGGGTGGGGGCGGGGGTGCTGGGACTCACCCTGTCCGACGGGGTCTTCTTCACCGGGGTAGTGGGGGGCGTGGTGGGGGTGACCCTCTTCCACAGACTGCCCAGCCAGCCACGAGAACTGTCAGAGGTCATCTACAACAAGAGACATATACCACGTGACCAGTGAGCACTGCACAACAAGGGATATATATCATGCTAGTGGGCTACATGTTAAAGACGTCAATATGATATGCCAATATTATTAACATAAGAAATGAATCATTCAGTAAGATACAATATGAAGCGATGGATTATACGTTGCAGCTGCCTTTTAACGGGAGCACGAAGAAAAACATCGCTTCAGGAAATAACAGGCATATCACCAGTTTGCTTATTTCACTAAGGCTTGAAAAAATACACGTATGTACAAATGATATATAAAAGTTGTACACAAATTGGCAGATAATTTTTTTAGTAAGATACCCAGACATAACCACATAATCACATTAGGCGATCATTCTGTTGTGGTGTCCAGAGAGAAGCGACCCAGCATCCTGGTCCATCCTGGTTGTGCCTAGGAGCTACCCTGGACGGTGCCTGGCCCACTGACCCCCCCCCACCCCCCCCAATGTGGTGTCTAGGAGCCACCCTGGACAGTGTCTGACCCCCACCCCCCTCACCTTGTGTCTAGCAGTGACCACTGACCTGTTCCATCTCGTGCGGGGTGAACTCGAGGACCCGGCCGATGAGCTGCAGGGCCTCGGATCGCTTGGCGGGAGGCGTGTGCAGATAGCCCATGATCAGGTTCTTAGCCAGGTCCCTGTGGGAAACAAACACACAACACAAACCCGGCGTTAACAACCACGGAAAAGGAGGATGTCTGGGTGGCTGGCTGCGGGGGAAAGCCAGGAGATCGCTTCACAAAGCGTCACGAGCTCGTAACCTTAGCTGCTACACGCTAAGTTAAGGGCCCAAGTTAGGGGTTGATTGCAAGTGACTGAGTAACGGAAAGAAGGCATTATCTCAGGGATATTTAAGTGCAATCTCTTTTTTGCTACCTACTAATATTTTGTTTTCTAAATGCTTAGAAAATATTTATGATGCTATTTATTTGTCGAGTTTGATTTTATTGTATGACATCCAGGTTGGCAGTAGGGCTAGGACACTTACTTGTCGACCTTGGTCTCGGTGCTGGAGGTCAGGTTGTGCATGTCTTCCTCCAGTGTTTTCAGCTGGGACTCCCTAAGTTGTACTGTAGTGAGGCGCAAAAGGAAACACATTCGTGAGACACAGCAATGCAATTAGCTGGTCAATAGGCATGCCTTCAATTGTGTCGCATTACTTACAGTGGATAGTTGACAAGTAACCTCAACCCCTTAGTTGTAGAAACATTTTCCATATATAGCATAAAATGTTGCTTCTTAGTCTACTGATACAATTTACCAGGATTTTTTTTCGTATACGGCTTGCCTGTCTCAAGTCCATATGAAAACAAACATTTACACATTACATAAGGAAACCCTTTATATTGGGTAAAACAAACATTTACACGTTACATAAGGAAACCCTTCATATTGGGTAAAGCAGGAGAGCGCAGTTAGCATTGCCAGTGTCGTTGATGTGGTGCTCATGAAGCGTGTTGTGTGTGTGATGTGTCGACACTGTCACTTCCGTGTACAGTGTGTAACAGTGAACACGTGGTGAATTCCATTCCTTGGGGTGGCGCCCCAGTAACGTTGTGCCATGTTGACACGTACGCCTTCCCTGCGTGGATCCCGTGTGGCGTCCCAAATCCAGCTTCCAGGCTACAAACAATCCCAGCTCTGTCCTCCGATACCCTCCACGTGGTTCAGTCCCATCCCGCTCGCCGAGCCTCCAATCGACGGCTTCGTTTCTGCGGCGCTCCGTTCTTACGACGTCACTGATTGGCCGATTGAGACGACACCCGCCACCGCCTCCCATTCAAGGCCACACATGCGCTGCTCATTCTCCCGCACGGTGGCGCCCTGTACAGCAGACGGCGCCGGCATGCCGAGGTGTCGAGGTGGCTGGCCAGGGAGGCGGGACACCCGAGACAGGACAGCCGGCGCCGTCTGTGTGAGAGGTGCCGGCGTGGGGGTATCCACGTTCTGACTGGGTAGGCCTGTCAGTACGAGCAGTAGTAGTCTTTAGTAGTACCAGCAGTAGTGGCGGTAGTAGTAGTTATAGGAGCAGTAGTGGTAGTAATGGTAGTAGTAGTAGTAGTAGTAATAGTAGTAGATCTGGCGGCAACCAGCAGTGGAGTTAGACGTAGGATAGCAGCGTTAGGTGGTCCCGGCCTACGAGTCTCACAGTAGGTACTGAGCAAGAGTGGCCAGTCAGTACCTGATGTAATACTCACAGGCAGCAGACCATGGTTAGAGCGCCCGCGACCGGGGTGTCATGGAGAATGGGGGTGGGGGGGGGGAGGAGGGACGGAGGCAGGCAGGCCCCGGCCCCGCCCCCGGCCCCGCCCCCACCCCCCAAGACAGGCGCGAGACCCCAGCATGCAACAGATCCTCTACAACCAGACTACAGTATGCAGCGGCTACCTCGCCGCCATGCTGGTCGCCATGGGGATATCTTCCTTCCGGTCCCCATGGTTGGCTGGCTCAGTCCTCCCCTGCATGCAGGACGGACGGTGGAGCCCCATAACACAAGAGGAGTTCCGCACTGTGTCCCGCACTGTGTCCCGCACTGTGTCCCGCACTGTGTCCCGCCGGCTGTGGCTCGGCGCCTCCTGGTGTATGGGGCGCAGACGGCCGAGGAACAGTGCGTGTGTAATATAATCTCATCCGGCCAGTAGTAGCGACACATGCTCATGTTACAGGCACTATACTCTGGACAGCGGTAGACCGCTGCGGGCATGCAGTACATGAGGTTGTCCCAAGTCCAGTATGTGGTAGCATGCGTATGGGTCTGTTACTATACATGTGTTGATAAACAGAATTGTGTAAGTGTAAAGTCGAGTGAAATGACCTTAACTACAGCCTGGTACCTAAAGCTACAGCTACCTTATGCACCAGCACATCTTCAACTCACGAATAGGCACCGAAATGGTCGGGAAATGCAACGGTTAGAATAATTTAAGCTTTAAATAAAAAATCTACGTTCTGAATTAACAAATCGTGTTTTAACTGCGTTTTGCAATAAGTTAGGAATGGCTGGTGCGTGTGAGTGAGTGCTAGGCTAGAAGAGGTTACCTAGGGAATCACATAGCTAAGACTACAAGCAGAAGACCGGAAATAAACAAGCACAGTGACGCGTGGTCGAAGGTTTGCCACCCTCACGCCTTGCATTCAGAGCACTTTACAGCCACTCTCCACAACGATGGTACAAGCCAGGAGCACAAGCGTCTGTTGCTAATTTACAGACAAAGCAAGACCACAAACAACACGATATGGGAAAATACACACATATATATATATATATATATGTATACATTTGTATATATATAGGCACAACAAATTGCCGTTAGTTAAGTGGGACATGAGGTGTGAAGGGGGGAGGGGGGCGATAATAGATAGAATAAGGGGAATAACTTAACGGTTTCAGTAATATTATCGGTAAGGACGATGAGGAAAGGATGTAATTCTCGGTAGATCTTCGCAGGAGAAATGGCGGGAGATCACGTGACCAGTTGGACTGCAGTGGTTGCACATACCAGATCATTGCGGTTTCACAACAATGATCAGAAACAAGCAAAGTGGTGGAGGAGAAGGGGGTGGGTCCTGAGGCACAAGGTGAAAGACACAGGGCAATGATCAAAAACAAGAGTTGGGTAAGGGAAGGGGGTCCTGGGGCACCAGGCTAACAGGAGACAGCAATCATCAGACAAGCAAAGCGTGGAGTAGAAGTGAGTCCTGAGACAGCAGGCGAAAACAACACAAACACGATGAAAGACGAAAGGGTGTCGTGGGTAAGACACTTCCGAGACAGAGAGTGACAGGAGGGAACCGGCAATGATTGTTCAGCAGATACCTTGAATCATCACTTTCTACAGATAAATCAAGGACTTAACACTATCTGCACCACAAACAAGAGAAGGGCGGCCGAGAGATGGAGAGGATATGGCACACCAAAGTGAGGCGCAATGCTGTTTCCTTTTTAAACTAAATCCCTGCCTTTGAATGAAACGGCGAAAGACCACTGGAGATGTCCGTCAGACAGGCCACATCGGGCCCCTAGCGGCAGACTGGAGTCCAGACTCTGGCCGATGAGCTCCAGGGGCAAGGCTGGGTCCCCGACCCGCGAGTCACGTGGTGGCACAGCGAGCGGCCGCTAGGTGGGACATTCATTCAATCCCTGCTGGTAAGCTGAGCTACCCAGTGCCAAAGACACCCACTCACTTTTACCAGCTGAGATTAGACAAACATCACAACATAACCTCGACAACAGGACAGAACGACAAGAGAAGACGTTCCAGGGAGCCGGGGTGCCCAGGCGTCCGGCCTGGCTTGGCTTGGGCTTGGCTCGGAAGGGGTAGGGTTGGGGTTGGTTGGTTGGTCGGGTCGGTGCGGAGGCAACACTGACAAGACAACGGACAAGGTGGACGGAGACGGAGGAGTGACGTCACGCCTCTCCAGCACGTAGCAAAGCGTCACATGTAGACATGACATCCGAGAGGACGAAGCTATCACCATCACCACACCCTGCGTTAGTCACTTTCATGCACCATCGTCGTTAGTAAACTTCTTATACAAAATACACGAAGTCTCGACAACTTCAACAATCCACTATACCTTTCACCATGTGAATATGTACAAATGTCACTTAAAAAATACAAGTTTACCTAATTAAAATGTAGCTAATGATATATATATATATACATATAAAAATGTCATTATATAATATGTTATGATATGTTGTATAATATGTATTGGTGGTAATGGTTATGTCGGGTTGTGGCAGGTTCCAGCGCTGACTCCACTAGTCACGTGATTCATGGCGCTCCCCCAAGTCCTGCCATCGTGTTCCCGGAGTCCAAGGTGGCTGTCCAGGTGGCAGCACGGTGCCACTTTACATACTGGCTTGTACGGGGGCTGTGTGGCCGACTTTAGCAGTGTAAGTGAATGCCACAGACCGGTGGAGATATGAAGGCTTGGTCATAGTACTTAGCTTAACTGACTACAATTAAATGAGAGGCAAAGCTATTGGCATCATATCATTGTGCTCAAACAAGCAAGCCCGCGGTAAACATAACGCAGCATTCGTTTTATGATAAAGCATGACATGAACAATGCTTATTCATGTTGTTTTCCTTATCGTTGGCTTGGCGGCCGATCGCGATGTACTTAAAGCAATAGGAGAAGCCAGGATGACGTAACACCGATATATCCATGACGTCACGGCGGGTTTCTATGGAAAAGAATGGCGTCTACAAGCAACAAGCACGTGGCAGTTGTCGAACACATTTCACACCGGCCGCTAGACGGCGCGCGTGGCTGACTCAAGAACACCAGTCGGAACCGGAAGTAGCCAGTCACGTGACCGCTAGCGGCTGGCTCGGCGTGGCATGATGACGTCAGAGACAACCAGGCAAGTAGCGGCAGCGAGGACCCGGCGAGGCGTGTGAACGTGCAATGACGCGTCGCCTCATTGGCAGCAGGCAATGCAGGGCGGAGAGCAAGCCACACCGATGGTATACGTCTAGTAGCGAGGGCTAAAGTCTAGGGCTGCCTGTCGGAACAATACCGGCTGGTATCCTGAGCTTTCTCGCCGACAGCTCGCACCTCAGAATTACCAGCTGATATTAGGCCGGCAGGAGCGTCGGGTTAGGTGCTGCACACATCGGTTAAGAGCCACAACAACACCACATCCAGCCAGCGCGAGGCACGTGCGAGGTGTAAGTAAGGTAAGGCATAACATGCTGGAGCCAGCCAGCCAGCCAGCGAGCCGGGTCAGGGCGACCCACAACATCCACAAAAAGCGTGTACGTACATACGCTATCTACCATACAGCAGTTAACACAGCAAGGCCTATAGATATAGCAGCTTCACGTTGTAAGCGTCGCCCCCCCCCCCCGGGGGGTTACCCTTCGTTATGTCACATGCCTTGTCGTTATCGATCTATTAATAATTCTGTGAGAGTCAACGGTTATTGGAATTGTTTTTTATCCTTGAGAACAACTATACAAAGTTAAACCCAATCACCAATAGCAAGTTAGGGATTAAAGATATGAAAGATCGATAACAAAATTTACAAAAACTCAGATTGAAGGAGAGAATCCTCGGGCAAGCCATGCAAATAACGGATAAAGCAACAGCACAGCGATAGCAGCTTAACTAAAGCACAAACTTATCAGAACTGTCGGCAAGCCCAAAATCAAACCCGAACGAATCACTCTAAACAAGAGACTAGGTTTCGTCTAACATGCAGCAGCCAAACCGAACCAAAAAACACACATGCAGAGAGACATGTAGTAGTCAGAAAGCTATTCCAACCTATACACCAGCCTCAAAAACCAAAAATTACTAATAAGTCGCCTTAATAATTTGATATTAATGTTGAACTAGAGATGTAGCATCCCGATAGAAAGGTGACTACGGAGAATATGGAAGACAGAGCTACGTCAACAGAACATGACAATTTCGTGCAAAAGCCAAAACAAAAACATGCCTAAAATGTACTATGACCACTGAGGTGGGGATCGTGTGGAGGTCGGGACTTTAAAGGGTAGGTTCGAGGTCTACCGGGAAACACAGTTATACGCGGCGTTATACACGGTGGTTACACGCGGTGTTATACTAAGATTGGCGGTTACAGTAGTAGTAAATAGTAGTAGTGGTAGTGGCAGTAGTGGAGGTGGTAGTAGCTGCTTTGTTAGTGATATTTGCCAGACCTCAGCAAGTAATTCGAGATGCTATCAACTACTCTGAATTACCAGCTGAGATTAGACAACTACCCAGTCTCCTGGTTAGTGGTGCCCATCACGTGGTTATCGGTCGAGGAGTCGTCTGCTCAGCGAACAGATGGTCTCGCTTGTATAACGGGCTTACGACGACTACATACAACCCGGGACCAGCCATCTAAGTATGGACACAACGCTAACGTTGTGGTCACGAGGAAGCATCTGAAGCCATTATCCTTATCAAACATCTTACGTAAGGGCTATGAAATAGACACACCCACAGCATGGGAAGGAATTTGGCCATTGATAACTCATTTCGCTGTCACTTAATTCATACCAATCACGATAAGGTTAATTTACTAATTTAAAAAAAATCCGAGAAATTTGTTCCAAAAATATTTTCTTCGCAATGGGGAGAGCCTATATTAACGTTGGCCCGGAGTTCCAATATCTGTTAACGACCATGCTGTAGGTTTGCACCAGTTACATACACACGTAAGTAGGTGGGTTAGCTTTACATACAGTCCCGTTACCCGTACACTGGGGGCCGCCGCTTACCTTCCTCGCGCAGGGCAGAGATGAGCTCCTCCTTGCGGTCCAGCTGTTCACTAAGTCTCTGGGCGGCCTCCAGGGCCTCCGTCGTCTCGTCCAGCTCAGCCTGCAGCAACACCACGCACACTAAGCATTACACGCCATTACTGACCACATCTTACCGTAAACCAAGCATTTCACGCCATTACTGACCATTTCTTACCATAAACCAAGCATTACACGTCATCACAGGCCACTTCTTACCGTAAAGCAGGCATTACACGCCATTACTGACCACTTCTTACCGTAAACCAAGCATTACACGCCATTAATGACCACCTCTTACCGTAAAACAAACATTACACGCCATCACTGACCACTTTTTACCGTAAACCAGGCATTACACGCCATTACTGACCACTTCTTACCGTAAACCAAGCATTACACATCACAGGCCACTTCTTACCGAAAACCACGCATTACACATCATCACAGACCACCTCTCACGAGTATATCATTAACTATTACATAAAGCTGGAGTAATTAATAAACGTCAGAATGTTATGCCAGTATAACCCGGAAGGCATATGGCAGGTTGCATTGTTTGGCCCCAATCAATTGTCACATCTTTATTTTGAATTTATTCCTTAGTCAAGGTGTCCTGTTTACCTGTTTGTTTCGCAGGGTGTCTGTCAGTCTCATGTTCTCGGACTTGTACTGGACCAGCTCCAGCTGATAGCGCTCTATCTCTGAGGCCTGCTGGGTCTCCTTCTCTGTGGACCGCACAGAAAAATCAACATCGAATGTCATGCATTAAAACCGAGTAACATCGTGATAAGTGTTAATGTGACCCATTGGACACCATGGCGTTGTTCACGGACACTAACACACAATGGACAACTTCACCACTTTTTTTTTATGCTATCCCATCCATAATGAGTCAACGACAATGCTGTGAACACTATGATTAGAGCAGGTATGTATCACCGTGTCATCAGGGGGTGGGGTACTGACCGTGTTGGAACTGCTCGAGGACCATTTGGAGGTTGGAGAGGGAGGTGGCGTACTGGTTAGCGGTCTCCTGTACGCTGGCGAGCTGCAGGACGGCGTTGTCTCTCTGCTCGGCCAGGACGTACAGCTGGCTCTGGAGGGTGTCCACCTGCTGCCCAGCCTGCTCACTGCGGCACACACACACACGGCGTAAACACACACACAGCGTAAACATTATAAAGAGGAAGATTTGACATCATGGCGGGAAAGGGGGCGGAGGGAGTCGGGGTGGCGAGGGCGTGGGGCGAGAGGGAGGGCGGGAGAAGGGGGCGGGAGAGAGGGAAAGGGGGGCGAGGCGGGAGGACGAGAGGGAGGGCGGGCGAGGGGATGAAGAGGAGGCGGGGTGGAGAGGTAGTGGGGTGAGAGGGAGGGCGGGAGAGGGGATGAAGAGGAGGCGGGGTGGAGAGGGCGTGAGGTGAGAGGGGGGGCGGGAGAGGGGATGAAGAGGAGGCGGGGTGGAGAGGGCGTGGGGTGAGAGGGAGGGCGGGAGAGGGGATGAAGAGGCGGGGTGGAGAGGGGGTGGGGTGAGAGGGAGGGCGGGCAGGGCCGGCGGGAGGGCGGGCAGAGCCGGCGGGAGGGCGGGCAGGGCCGGCGGGAGGGTGGTGGGGACAGGGCCGGCGGGAGGGTGGTGGGGACAGAGTCGGCGGGAGGGCGGGACAGGGCTGGCGGGAGGGTGCTGGGGACAGGGCCGGCGCGAGGGTGGTGGGGACAGGGTCGGCGGGAGGGCGGGCAGGGCCGGCGGGAGGGCGGGCAGAGCCGGCGGGAGGGCGGGCAGGGCCGGCGGGAGGGTGGTGGGGACAGGGCCGGCGGGAGGGCGGGACAGAGCCGGCGGGAGGGCGGGCAGGGCCTACGGGAGGGCGGGACAGGGCCGGCGGGAGGGTGGTGGCTTACTTGGCGCTGCGGACGGCGGAGGAGGATGAGAGCGCCTTCTCCTCGGCGAGCGCCAGGCGCGTGCGCAGTTCCTTCTCGCGCTCCTCCGACGCCAGCGCCTCCTGTGTGTAGTTCTCCTCGATCTGCACCAGGTGGCAGCGCAGTCGGTGCAGCTCTTTCTGCAGCTTCTCCACTTTGTCTTGGTGCCGCCGGATCTACAACGCACAGGTAACAGGTTAAAAATCCGCGGATTATTCACACCTGATTAAATAATATATGTAAACGGATTTTTTTTATCTTGTCGCTTTGGAATATGGATAAAATTTGCGTCAATACTACATAATAATCTAACTTTTAATTATGACACATGTGTTGAATAGTCTATGGAGTCAGGATCAACCCACAACACGAGACACCTAACCATGCGCGGTTGGTGCCCTTACCTCTGCCTGGAGTTGTTGGTTTTCGTTCTGTTGCTGCTGGAGGGCCAGCAGAGCCTGATCCCTCTCCTGCTTGAAGGTCTGTGCCTGTCGCTGGCCGGCCTCCGCCTCCCGCATCAGCCGCTCCAGCTCGCCGCGCTCGTCCTGGCCCCGCTCCTGCACCATGCCGCTCATCGTGGCCACCTTCTCGCGGGCCGCGCGCAGCTCGAACTCCCGGTCCTGCACGACCATGCTGAGGCGGTTGTTGGCCTCCTTCACGGCGCCCATCTCCTGCTGCAGCACGGCCGAGCGCTCGTGCAGCGTGTCGCGCTCCTGCCGCACGTCGCCGAACTCGCTCTCCAGGCCGCGCAGCTGGAAGGCCGCGTTCTCGCACTGCTTGCGAAGGCCGCCCAGTTCCGACTCCCGCGCGCGCAGCGTCTCCTCCACGTGGTGGAGGCGCGCGCGCAGCTCGGCCAGCGCGGCGTCCTTGTCCTGCAGGGCGCGGTCGCGCTGGGCCAGGGTCTGGTCGCGCTGGGCCAGGCTCTGGTCCTTGTCCCGCACCACGGCCTCGTGCTGCGCGAACGCCTCCTCGTGGCTCTGGATGATGGCGCGCAGGTCGGCCAGCTCCTGAGCGGTGTCGCCATCTGGTGAGTCCTCGGGGGAACGGTTTGTCGTGGACGAAGCTGCGAGTGAAGACGGCGTCTGAGATGATGATGATGATGACGATGACGCATTAGCTACAGATGACGATACTACTGACGCGGACGCGGAGAACGGCGAGGACGGTGAGGACGCGGAGGATGAGTTGGCAGGAATGGCGGACAGAGACCCCGACCGAGTGTGCGTGGACCGGACTTTACCCACGTCGCTCTTACTGGAGCGCACCATGTCCTTGTAGCGATTGTCCAGCTCCAGGTACTTCTGCTTGTAGTTGAGCAAGTCGTTCTGCGCCTTGAGCAGCAGCTGTTGCTTGTCCTCGTACTGCTGGGCCAGGTTGGCGTACTCCTGCTGCTGGCGGTCCTGTCGCTCCGTCTGCGAGGACAGCACGGCGTTGAGGCGCTGGATCTCGCCGTGGTACGCCACGCTCTCCTGGTGCTTGGCGTTCAGCGCCGCCAGGATCTGCTCCCGGTCGTGCTGGAAGGCCGCCACCTGCTTCGTCAGCTGGTCCCGCTCCTGCATCAGACCGCGGACCCGCTCGCTGGCGCCCTCTGCCGACGACTCCTGCAACACCTGCAGGAGAGTTTCGTTCTTCTGCTGGAGGGCGCCGATCTCGACGTCCTTGTCGCGGATGATCTGGGAGAGCTTGCGCACGGCCTCCTTGGTCATCTCGCCGCCCGGCGCCGCCTCCTCGGCCCGCGGGTCCCGGCGGCCGTGCTGCTGCTGATGCTGCTGCTGCTGCTGCAGCAAGTGCTGGTTGTCCTGCTGCAGCTTGTTCAGGGCCGCCTTCTCCTGGTGGACGACGTTCATCAGGCGGTGCAACTCGCCCTTCAGCGAGCTGCACTCGCGCGTCTTCTCGTTCAGCACGGACATGATCTGTTCCTTCTCCATGCCGAGTCGCCGCACCTCCGTCTCCAGCCCGTGCAGCTCCACCAGCGACTTGTCCCCGTACAGCGTCTGCGAGCGCTGCTCCAGCAACGTCAGCAGCGAGGTGTTCGTGTCGTTCAGCTGCGAGATGACCGTGTCCTTCTGCCGCAGCACCTTCTCCATCTTGTCCAGCTCCGCCTTGCGCCGCTCGCCGTAGTCCTCCGCCACGTCCTCCTGCAGGTGGCCGTTGGGCAGGCCGGCGGGAGAGGGGGCCTCGGGGCCGGCCGCCCCGCCGTTGACCCCCTCCCCGGCGGGCTTGGCGCACGAGGAGGCGCTCTCGGCGCGGTGCAGCAGGTCGGTCTTCTCCTGGAGCACCACCGCCAGTCGCTCCTCCAAGTTCTTCGCCGTCTTCTCCCACTTCTGCTCGGACTCCGAGGCGTTCTCCAGCCGCGTCCTGTGCGCTTCCATCTGCTGCTTGACCTCGGACAGCCGCGCGGCGTACTCGGACCCCCTGGCCTCGGCCTCCCGCAGCCGTGCCTCCTCAAGGGCCAGCCGCTCGTCCTTCTGCGCCACGGCCAGCTTCAACGACGTCAGCTGCGTGGAGAGGTCTCCCACGAGGTCCAGCTCGGCCGCCGCGTCCCGCCGGCTCTCCTCCAAGCCCTTCACGTGGCCCTGGAGCCGACACAGCTCCGCCCGACACGTCCTGTGCTCCTCGCACAGCGCCTCGTGTTGCCGCTCCACCTCCTGCAGCCTGCTCACCTCCGCGTCCCCTGCGGCCCGCTCAGCCTCCGCGCCCCGACACCGCTCCCCCAGCGCGCTCACCTCATCCCTCAACAACGAGACCTCGGCTTCCCGCTCCGACGCCAGCACTGACGCCGCCGCCGCCTGGCTGTCCCGCGCCCCCTTCAAGGCGGCCTCCGAGCGCGCCAGGTCACCGCCAAGACACTCCAGCTGCTTCTCCAGCTCCGAGATTCGCGCCTCCCTCGTATAACCCTGCTGGATGAGGCGTTCGTGCTCAGCCCGCAGACTGTTTTGATCCAATTCTTGCAGGTCATCTGACTTTTTAACGTAATCATCGAATTGTTCTGTTTTCGTTTGCAACTGGTGTTCTAAGTCTGTAATACGTTTCAGCAGTAGAGCTTTCTCAACTTTCAGCGCCTCAAATTGGGTGGAGAGTTCATCGACTTGACCAAGGAGTGTCTCCTCTCGTTTTGTCCTTTCCTCCTTCACGGTTAGATCATCGGCTATTTTCTTCTCTAGTTCCTCATGAGAGGTTTGCAGTTGCGCGTTCGCCGCTTGAAGATCCCGTATCTGAGCCTGAAGTTGATCGGTTTCCGTTAGACTGGCCTCCAGTTTCTGTTGAATCTCGGCCACGTCTTCGTGGACGTTATCGTTGGTGGCCTGCTGCTCCTTGTACATGTGAATCATGGCGTCCTTGGCCTGCAGGCTGCCCTCCAGCCTCTGGCACTGCTGCTCCGCCTGCCGCTTGTCCATGGCCAACACGTGGTACTTCTCTCCCAGCTCTTTCAGCTCCCGCTCCTTGGTCTTCAGCGTGGAGCTCAGCTCCTCTTTGTCCATGTGGAGGTCGTTGAGGGCCAGGGCGGCGCTCTGGGTCTGCTCCGTCAGGGCCGCCACCTGGTCCCTCAGCCGCTGCACGGCCGCCGGGTGCTCCACGCCGGGGCCGCCGGCCTCCGCCTCCCGGACCCCCCGGGCCTCCTTCCCCTCCTGGGCGGCCTCCGACTCCCGGACCCCCTGGGCCTCCTCCTTCTCCTGGGCGGCCGCCACTTTCTCCCTGAGGCCGGCAACCTCCCGCTCCAGACGGTCGTTCTCGGCCAGCAGCTCGTCCCTGGCCTTGATGAGGTGGCTCATGGCCTCCTGGTGCTGGCTGTCCAGCTCCTCCAGACCGCTCTCCAGGGCGTCCCTCTCCGTCTCCAGGGCGCCGTTCTCCTCCTCCAGGGCCGTGCGCCGCCTGGCGGCCGCCGCCACCTTGTCCCGCTCCGCGTCCCGCTCCAGGGACACGTCCGCCAGGGTCGCCTCCGTCTCGGCCAGCGCGGCCTCCTTCGCCGCCAGCGCCGCTTCCCGCTCAGCCAGCAGCCGCCGGAGCTGCTCCACTTCCGCCGCCAGCTCGGCGGCGCGGTCGCTGCAGGCAGAGACGTCCAGTAACATCTCCTCCTTGGCCCTGATGGCCTCCTGCAGCGTGCAGACCGTCGCCTCGTGTTGCCTGGCCGCCGCAGCCTCCTCCTCCACGCGCTGAGACAGACTCGCCGCCTCCGCCTCCTTCGACTGTAGCCGCTGGGTCAGGCTGGACAGCTGCTGCTCCTTGTCACGCACGTCCCGCTGCAGTGCTGCCAGCTGGGGGTCGTTCCCGTCAACAGGCCGCACCTAGAGCATGGGCGACAAAAGGCTGCGCTAGTGTCTACGCTAATATTAACATTCCTTACACAATAAGTTCAACAAAAGAAGTGTGATTTGTATCGTCTTGATACAATAAAATTCTACCCCCGTTATATCCTTATAGACACATGTGACCTATATTCGTTACTCATGGCAAGGTCATTTTTAATTCTCACCTCTTGCGAGTGGTCTTGGGATGTCTGTTGGTGCTGTGATGAGAGAGAATGCCATAAATAATGCATTAATAATAATGTATTACATATTAATTTAATAACATTATTTATCACCAACACTTAACATATCGAGGCATGTTCTCACTCATTCATAGAAGCCGTTGTTCTGGTAACCCACCCAACCATATAGAACACAACATACACGCCAAGATACAGACGCAAATAAGCAAGACATAATTAAAAGTAAAGGTAAAACTATAATAATATTCCCTATATGGTGAGACTGACCGTCTGTTCTTGCAGCAGACTAAGCTGGTCCTCTCTGTCGCGGACCTGTTCCCTCAGCTTGAAGAGGACGTCTTCCAGAGCCTCCTTCTCCATGGTCCAGTCAGCCCGCTCCAGCTCAACGTGATCCATCTCACGCTGGTAGCTCGCCACCTGCTGCGCCAGCCGCTCATTGGCCAGCGCCAGGTCTGACGTCACATCCTGCTCCTCCTCTATGGCGGAGGTCTCTAGGAGGTTGGCGGGGGGTGGTGCGGTCCCGGCCCGTCTAGGTGTGCTGGCCGTTACCCTGAAACACCATAGAGCATCATTATGAGTATTGGGTATAATATTAGGAGTCGCGAGGAGTTAAGGGACTTCTGACACATGGAAGAAAGAACTATTTCGGGTGTGTTTGCTTTGAAATTGAGAATGGATTTCGGATATTTTCCAAGGCAATTTGTGATTATTATCTTCAGTGGAATGTTCAAATAGGTTTATTTCTTCTGCATATACCTTGAAACTCAGCGCGTATGGAGTATCGAAAGAATATATAATTATTTATAATATTTTTGATGCAAATATATTTACAAACAAAATGGACAGGGCTGGATAAATGGCACTGAATTCAGCCGATCTGACACAGAACATACGGTTGGCTGTGAGGGTGTGTTGCTGCATCAGTACTCACTGGGGTCGGGCGCCCTGTTGGCCCCCGAGGCTGGTGTCCGGGTTGTCCTGGGCCTGGCTCAGCCGCTGGTTGAGCTGGTTGAGCTGCTGCCTGGCGGCGCGTCGCTCCTCCAGCAAGGCATCCAGCTGGTCCAACAAGTCCTGCTTCTCCTCCTCCCAGGCTGTCCGCGCCGACACCAGCTACAGACACACGAGGGGAGGGGCGGTCAGTCAGGGCTGCTGGGTTAACCACGGGTAACTGGCGGGGGAGGGGCGGTCAGTCAGGGCCACTGGGGTAACCGCGGATAACTAAGGAAACTAAGGGCAGCTATATTAACCAGGGGTCACTAGGATAACCAAGGGTCACTGCCGTAACCAAGGGTCGCCAGGGTAACCAGGGGTCCCTATGGTAACCAAGGGTCAAACAGGGGTCCCTAAGGTAACGAAATTGTTATGGTACTAATATGCACACCCACCAGTAGCCAATAGCTACGCCCCCACTGCGCCCACCCACCCACCTGTGTGTGCTGGGCCTGCAGGTCGTGTAACTGTGCCGTGACGTCATCCAGGCGCCGGGCCTTCTCCCGATCCGCCGCGTGCGTGTGCTCCATGTCCACAGACAACTTCCGGTTCACCTGCTCCTGGTGACTCAGCCGATCCCGGAGCTGCTCCAGGTCCCGGCCCTCCGAGATCTCGTCCGGACTCCGCCCCCCGGACTCTGAAACCACGCGTGCAACATCCGCGTTCAAACAGCGCCATCTAGCGAATGACCGACCGCCAATGTAGACTAATACATGCAGTAAGGTTTTGAAATGAGGCCAGACCTATGTAAACAGTGAAAGCAAATAAGGGGTGGGGGGGGGGGGTAAACGCTCACATAATAAACAGTAAGCAAAGTATCCCAACCAGGAAGTCAAGTGAAAATAAGGAAGGCTATTAATACCGAAAAGCGTAACCGCAACGACCACAAGAATATACACTCGCCGGCATTGCCAAGAGAACATCAACAGAAAGATAGCAATGGGGTTGCACATCCGGGTTCTACCGGCTCCCGGACACTGACCTGGTCCGCTGGAGCGCTCCTGGAGCCGCTGGATCTGCTCGTGGCAGTGAGCGAGCTCATCCTTGTGACGACGCTTCAGCGCGGAGAGCTTCTGGATGTGGACGTCCTGTAGCGCCGACAGCTCCCTCTGGTGTTCATCCGTCAACACATCTAGCTTCTGAGTCAACTCCTGGAGGAGGGGACGAGAGTTATACACGGTTAATCATGGGCCTCAACGATATGTATAGCGGCGAGATCAGAGAAAGTTAAGCCATTACATCAAGGAGAAACACGGACGCTGATGTTGGGTGATTTAGGCCATGTTGTGGTGTCCGGGACACGGTGTCCGGGACACGGTGTCCCCTGGAGTAAGCCACCGCGGGAAACGTCCGCGCAGCATGTGTCACACGAGTGGCGCTAGAACGGCCATATTTGACCTCCATAAGGGAGGCACCTCACAGGGAAGGGAACAGCAGGTCCATCGCGGCCACAGACTCCATATTCCGGTTCCAGCGTTGTTCTTGTGCTAACACGCGTACAACACGCCTTTCCTTCTATATCTCAGCGCAATCACGCCTCGGCCTCAGCCTCAGTCTCAGCCAGCCATCGGCCCCCGACTGTCCAAGATGGCCGCCGGCAGAGCAGCCGCCGCCACACAGCAGTGACTAGAGTACAGAGAGTGACAAATTCCCATTTATGGGTTGCCAAGCAGAGCCACTGGAGGGCCACTTGTAGGGGGAGCCAGGGCGGCGTGTTGGAGCACACCTACCCCCTACCCCCCGCCCCCTCCCCCACTCACCACCCGCTCCGCACCTAACCTCCCATCTGGCCATACACCAGCAGGAAAGGGAGGGGGTAGGAGATGCAAGTCATTCTGGGTTTGCTAGATGTGCACCCCGCCCCCCCTTCTCCCCCCGAGCTGAACAAAAACATTTTTAAATCGTTATTATACCCGGGAGTGAGCTACACAGGTTGTGTTGATTTCGGTCAGAAGGGACAACAATATGCTACAGACACCAGGATACCACGATGTAGATATGGCCACATCACCATGACATCACCATGGTAACTCAAGCTTAACATCATGACCATAGCAATTTTTTGCCCCCTTTTCAAACTTTTGCTGGCTTTCCCAACTGTTGTCCCCTTTCTAAACTTCCCGCCAAACTTCTGCTCTGTGTTTATAAGGAGAGGATAAATTCAACTAAAACTTTTTACAGAAGTTCAGAAGAAAACTTACACATACTTGATCCCTCTCGAATGTGTCCTGTGAATTATGTCCAGGAGCAAATGTTACAACTGTGGCAGTGATAGAAGACCGCACAGCAGCCCTAATCTGCGTCAAACCCCACAGCTGTAAGTCAACCAACAGTCCACACACTGGCCGACAGGGGGCAGCACTGGACCAGGATAGGCTTTTAATATGGCCTACTGAAGGAAGGGAGGAGGAGGGAGGGTGGGTTAGGGGGTACAGGACTGGCCCGTAGGAGGGTGGGAGCGTGGGTGGATTAGGGGGCACAGAACTGGGCCCGTGTGAGAGAGAGTGGGTTCGAGGGTATAAGGTCTTGATATGGCCTAGACTGAAGGCAGGCAGGAAGGAGGGAGGGTGGGTTGGGGTACATACAAGACTGGGCTCGTGCACTCGCGTCCTTCTCGGAGTGGTGTGTACACAGTAGTGCCGGCCAATAGCCAATGGCTTTGCGGCGCTGGGTTTGCCCAGCTGTCTCCCCTCCCATGTCCCGTTGCTGGATGGCGGTGGGGGGGGGGGGGTGATCGCGGGACGTACGTCCTACACCGACCCCCGCCCCACTCCACCCCCAAAAAAACACCGCCCCACCCTCAAATCACACACCCACCACAAGAACACCCCTCACCCTAAAACACTCACACCCCAACAACAGTTTCCTACCCGAAAAACACTCCCAACCCTTCAAAACAAGTGGAGTTACATGCTTACATGAATTGCAATAATAAATGTATTTTTTTACCATTATCAAGATATGATTTACAAGTGCCACTTTAAATGCTTTGATGGCAGATCTATACCTTGATTATTTTACAACTACCCGATGTCGCTATGATGTGAAGATGAAAACGCCTAGATACTATAGAGATTATAGTCCGTGCGCGTCTGTTCGACGTGAGGGTAGGGTGAGGGTAGGGTGAGGGTAGGGTGGGGGTGGGTGAGGGTAGGGTGAGGGTAGGGTGAGGGTAGGGTGAGGGTAGGGTGAGGGTAGGGTGAGGGTAGGGTGGGGGTGGGTGAGGGTAGGGTGAGGGTAGGGTGAGGGTAGGGTGAGGGTAGAGTGGGGTAGGATGAGGGTAGGGTGGGGGTGGGTGAGGGTAGGGTGAGGGTAGGATGAGGGTAGGGTGAGGGTAGGGTGAGGGTAGGGTGGGGGTGGGTGAGGGTAGGGTGAGGGTAGGGTGAGGGTAGGGTGAGGGTAGGGTGAGGGTGGGTGAGGGTAGGTAGGGTAGGCAGGGTGAGGGTAGGGTGAGGGTAGGGTGAGTGTAGGGTGGGGTGGGGGTGGGTGAGGGTAAGGTAAGTGTATAATGAAGGTAAACTCGGGTAACGTGCGTTTCACCCGGGGACATCTATTTATTTATCCCAAACTTTTCCTATTGTCGCAGTATTCTTATGGTAAGGTTAAATTGACAAACCATAGCTGTCGAAGCCGTAACAGTTTTAAACTAATGAACGAAAGGATATCTACTAACAATTTTACAACCCGAAAGAATTATTCTTATATGCGAAAAAAGACTGTCCGTGGGACTGTAAACGGTGGTGATGACTGGGCAATATGACAAAACACGGGCTACCGTGAAAATAAAAAGACAATAAGGGCTAGGCGATCTATCAACAAAGGTGCAAAACATGAGCCTTTATATGAGAAGACACGTCGAGAAGATTGTAGTCCCCGCCAATCGCCACGTCCACAAGAACCAGCTGCTTATTTCTCGCGAGAGATACGAGATACCTTATAGCCGCCACGAGAAAGGTGTACACCAATATATCGGCAATATCCAGGAGCCAGATGGTCCCGATAAGATAGGGAGTTGTTGGGGGGCTGCATTGAGGCCGTGCGCACCGTCCACTCGGGACCCCGCTCGCCGGGTTTTGCCGCCCCATCAAGACGGGACTTTGGGGGGTAAACACTCCAATTGCACGTGAATACAGCCAGGGAGGCAACGAGGAGAGGCGGATGGGGGGGGGGGGCAGGGGGCAGGGAGATAGAGGGACACGCGGGTAGAAGGAGGCAGCCAGAGATAGATAGCCACACAACCCGGCGACGTCCCAGTTCAAGATTTTACCCCTCTGGTCTTGACGTTTACAATGGTCATCATGTGTGTGGCTCCAGCATTAAAACCTGTGAGTTTTAAGTCGGGTAAGTATGAGCAGAAGAGGGTTTGCCTAAGCATGAGTACAAGCCTCATGCGGCCTTCCAAATGTCAGCCATTACAGTAACTGACCTTTCGTATTTTCTCGTCGGATGACTGTTAGCTATATACACATTCTTTTCACATTAACTATCATTGCATTGATAAAGGCAAAAAAAGTTCGCGGAAGTTCTCTAAATTTGGAGAGGTCTGTTTAACAGGGCAATGGCAGGGGCAGGGGGGGACACTGAGCAGGGCAGGGTGGAAAGCTAGAGAATGGGGGAAGGCCGGGACAGGCTGGACTGGGACAACCCGGGTCGGCACAGGCGGGGCCGGGACAGGCGGGGCTGGGCAGACGAGACTGGGACAGGCGGGGTCGGGACAGGCGGGGCCGGGACAGTCGGGGTCGGGACGGGCCGGGCCGGGCCGGGCCGGGACAGGCGGGGCCGGGGACAGGCGTGGCTGGGACAGGCGGGGCCGGGACAGGCGGGGCCGGGACAGGCTGGGCCGGGGACAGGCGGGGCTGGGTCAGGCGGGGCCGGGACAGGCGTGGCCGGGACAGGCGGGGCCGGGGACAGGCGGGGCTGGAACAGGCGGGGCCGGGACAGGCCGGGCCGGGACGGGCGTGGCCGGGGACAGGCGGGGCTGGAACAGGCCGGGCCGGGACGGGCGTGGCCGGGACAGGCGGGGCCGGGGACAGGCGGGGCTGGGACAGGCGGGGCCGGGACAGGCGTGGCCGGGACAGGCGGGGCTGGGACAGGCCGGGCCGGGACGGGCGTGGCCGGGACAGGCGGGGCCGGGGACAGGCGGGGCTGGGGACAGGCGGGGCTGGGACAGGCGGGGCCGGGACGGGCGTGGCCGGGACAGGCGGGGCCGGGGACAGGCGGGGCTGGGACAGGCGGGGCCGGGACGGGCTGGGACAAGCGGGACGGGGACAGGCAGACGGTGGCGGCCCCCAGCCTGGAGCCGGAGAGTCAACACGCCCTGCCGTCCACCGCCGCCCATAACCACCGCGAGGTGTGCTAGGAGAGGTTTTGTAAATACACCGGGCTTGGCTCCTCAGCGATAAATTAGCCTGCTTCTATCTCCTACCACGGCATCTGTACCCCCCCCCCCCCCGCCCACCACCCCCCAAGCCAACGCCCCCACAACCCGAACCAAGCCATACACACCAAGCTATAGCAAACGAGGGTAAAGACATACACGGCCAATTGTCTTTTGGAGGTCACCCGCCGGGCCCATTAATCTGCGGCCCCTCGCCGGGGCCCTGACATCCCGAGCGATCCGCTGTACGGCCGGCGACGGGGTAAACATGTCATTTTGCGGCCACGTGCACCCACACAGTCGAGGATATGGGATGCCATTACTACAAGTATAGCGCGCCTGGTCGGCACGAACAGCAACCTCAAAAAAAGGGGAAACTTCACATAATTGTAGGACGCGACAGACAAAATGATGACCGAAAAAAAACCGGGAGAGAACCGGACATAGTGCCAAGTTAAACACAGTATTACATCCGCTAATCCAAGAGACTTGGCGATGGACTTAATACATGGGTAGGACGCTAGCTGAGGTTAGTCAAGACATACCAAAAGCAACTGCCATCGAAGCCATCCAACCTATCTAATCTTTGGCAAAAAAACATCCATTTAGAAATACTTTTTTTAAGCTTATTATTTATGAAAATACGCCTGATATACGCCAAACTATACTGCGTCGGCCAATGCGACGGGCTTCGGCACCTTATAACCGTGAGCGTGCCACCCAATGGACCATCGCGGGGGCCCAGCCGGTAAATGCGGCAAAGTTAAAATACGTTAAAGTAAGAAAGACGCCGACATTAGATGGCGGGAATATATACTGCGCTAAATGTCGTCTGCGTTTCGGTCTGCGCCGAAACGCAGACTAGACACTATATAATGCGCGGCTGAACGTATTACCAGAGATGGTACATAACATCTGGTATTACCTGGCCAGATCACAGACGGACGACCCTCGCCTGCCCGGACAATGCTGTGGGAATCCTTGGGGACCGCCGAATCAAGTGATAACTGCGCGTGAAACATGCTAAAAGTTGTGACGTGCAAACGCGTCGTCCGGAGAGAATAGTCTGGGAGGAATCCACCCACCCTGTGACCTGAACGCCTCAGTTACTGCCACGACGAGGTGAAGAGAGAGTCAACAGTCCCTTCAGGTAGGCTTCATACAGGGACGCTGACGGGGCGGGTAGGGGTGGGGGGTGGTGGAGGGGGGGGGGGGGGCTAAGCATGAGACGGTACCAGGTGCTCCACTCCCTCCCTCTCCCTCTTGTACACCTGTGGGTTTCTTGGCGATGGTTGATTGAAGGCGGTGGGGGCGGGGGCAGGAGAGGGGCAGGGGAAAGGTCCTGAAGTGTAATGGTCCATGCACCAGTCAAAGACACGGCGGTCGTCACCCACACCAAAAGTCACGCGACCCCTCGGCAGGTGAGGGTGACTGAGGAGGCTGGGGAGGGTGTCCGGAGACGGAGAGGCAGGGGGAGGGGGGTGGGGGTAGATGGAGGCAGCGGGAGGGGGCGGTAAGGGACCGGGGCGTGTGGCGTAGTGTTTAACGACACTTACAGGTCCATCGCAGCGGAAGAATCTCAGTATCCTCTCGGATCTAATCGGATTGACGCACCTCACCAGGTGTCGGCTCGCCTTATAACGTGAATATGGTGCCTCCCGCTTTCCATAGAAGGATGTGAACCCCGGTCATACACATACACGTCAACGCCGCCCCCCCCCTCCAGCTGCGTGGGCCACCGGAGGGGGGGGGGTATGAGGGGGCTGGGCAGCTGTTGCTGCGGGGGATAGCGGGGTTTCTATGTACCCGGCCACTCGTCGCCCGGCTCGCCTTAGTCCGCCGCCCAGGGCGACCTTCCCCACACCACCCCTGTCAACCTCTACCCCCTCCGTCTCCCCCTTCTCACCGACCCCCCCCCCCCCCCCCCCCCCAGGCTTACTGTCCCTATCACCGGTGGTGGCCTTCTATCTTCCAATAGCCGGCCCCAGCTGACCCCCCCCCCTCCCCCCGTCCCGCCTTCCTCTATTTAAATACGGCCTCATGAATAACATATTAAATATTCCTGTTGCTATAGTGTAAGAGGAGAATATGTCAGTGACTTCTAGCGCCGGGGACCGCTTCCCATGACGTGGTAATCGAGCGCCCACCACCACGAGGCATTACGTCCCGGGGGGGTTAGGGCTACAACAGCTGTATACTTTGATGTCTGTGTGGGTGCCGCCAACAAATCGCGCCCCCAGACCCGACACGGAAACCTTGAGACGTGACCTGCCCCGGCAACGCGATCGGTGTTCCAAGGCATGTTTAAATAACTAACGACTGCAGCACGACAGGATTCCCCCCCCCCCCACCCCCCCTGCCTCTCCCCGTAACGACATAAAGTCATCCACTGGACAAATCAATCAGTAACGCGGAGGCGTGTAACTGTGACCACCACGAAGGTAATAACCGTGATTGTCCCGGCTGCAACACGGTTGACAGACGCCGGATGACAAGGCGTGCATGCAGGAGCTGCGCGATGCGGCGGAGCACTAACCTGGAGTCGAGCCTGCAGGGCGGGGAGCTGCTGCCTGGCATCTTGGTGGTCTTCAGCGGAACCCTGAAAGGGAAGAGAGTCACTTAGAACGAGCGGTGAGCGGCACCTTCCCACAGAGTGGCTGGCGCCCGCGCGGGGTAGGGGTGGGCGTGGAGGGGAGGGGGTAGACGCCGCTGGGAGGGGTGACGGAGTGGGGGGGGGGCGGTCGAAGATGCGTGTCGCAGGGGCGTGGTCCAGCTAGGGCGGCGTCGGTCAAGTCTACGCCTGTTATCATTGGCTGCACACCTCACACGTCACACACACACACAACATTCAAATATATATAAAAATAATAATCCCACACACAATTCATACGCCACCACGATTCTAGCTAGCTGTCGAGCAGTTTTTGACGGATCTGATAGGCAGCGGCGGGACTTTGCCGCCGAGGACGCGGGCTGGGCTGATAGCAGGGCCTTATCAGTGGCTGAGGACCACTTGGACCACAGACGGCAGGCCTACCTGAGGGCGGGAGGCATGGAGGAGAGAGGGGGGGGGGGGGTGGCAGGCCGCCGTTACCGCCACGGGACCACCCTTGCCATGGCGACGGTTAGCCAAGAGGGAAGTTGACACACCTTCAGCGAAGCATTTATTCTCAAACCTGGGCATCTTGAGGGCGAAGGGAGACGAAAAAGAAAGAAGAGAGAGAGATAGGTTCGAGAGAGACAGAGAGACAGATTGAGAGGGAGCGATAGCTGGAAATGGTTCAAGGGTGAAGTTTGAACAGACGTGGTACCATTTCACGGGCGAGACAAGTTGAGTTGGGACAGGTAAAGGGTACTGTAAAGGTGAGATTCATATCGCCAGTACCCCCAGTCAGCACCCCCCCCCCCCCGCCCCCCCTCACCAAGCCTGACGGATGTCCCACGCCCCCCCACCTCACACCAGGCAACATGACCTTTGACCCGGCCGCCGCCGTGGGCCGCGCCGTGCCAGTCACCGAGCAGTTGAACTTGGCAGGTGCTGATAACGCTATCAAGTCCAGCTATCATTTATCACCAGGTCGACCAGCCCAGCCCCTGTATTGATCACCCTGGTCTTAGTCAAACTCAGACAAAATGAACCTTTATGGCAAGGCACACCCCGAGCTGACCCTAACAAGGCCGCCACGAGGTGGGGGGAGGAGGGGGGGGTGAAGGGGTGATGTCGATCGGCGGCGGGAAGGCCGTGGGGAGAGACAGGCCATGCTGGAGAGGGGGGTTTAGATCAGGCTCACCACGTACCCCCCTACAAGCAAGCTCTCTTCAGACCCTCTCTTCAGGTGCTCTCTCTCTCTAAATCCATCAACTGGCCTTCACCTGTACGATGAACTCTCACAGCACACCGTACAGGGATCTAGTGGGGAGGGGCGCTTACAGCTCCGACATGACCCCTGACTGAGCCCACCTACTCCGCCAGCCTACCCCGCCAGGCTACCTCGCAAGCCTACCCCCCATCCAACCCCGCCTGTCTACCCCGCCAGCGACCCCGCCAGCCTACCCCCCCCCCATCCTACCCAGACTGTCTACCCAGATTGTCTACCCCGCAAGCCTACCCCGCTTGTCTACCCCGCCATCCTACCCAGATTGTCTACCCCGCCAGCCTACCCCGCCATCCTACCCCGCCTGTCTACCCCGCCACCGACCCCGATAGTCTACCCCACAATCCTACCCCAGGGCTGCACACCACTGTTTAACTTATATAACTGTTCACAGTTTGAAATTAGAAAGCGCCACTTGTAATAAAAACAGTTCTGTTTCCGATAAGACTTGAACTAACTTGAACTTGAAAAGCAATACTGGCCGCAAAAAAAGAGGACACGCCACTTCCCAACCAATCCGATAATGCCACCCACAAGGACCTATTTATCTAGATTTAAATTTGGAACCACCAAACCAAGAAAGGCTGCTCAGATTAGAACTGGCGACCCAATGCGACCTCATCATCATGACTTATCAGGCCAGACCTGTCTCAGCATGCAGCTTCCCGACCTCCACCTGACACAACCTGGCCGCCCTCTGCCTGTCTGCCCCCAGCCTGGTCAAAGTGTCACCCCCTATCATACAGACACTGAGAGGTGGGTAATGTCCAACAGCTCTCCAGAGAGAAACAAAGATATACCAAGTACCTCTAAGACCAGGAGCAAGATTCGACACAACTTCCAGGTTACCCACTACGGGCGGAGGGCGAGAGGGGTGGGGGGGGGGGGTGGACTTGGAGGCACACACATACACCACAAACATGGTAACATAAAGAACACACTTTTGAGCCACATCTGAGCGCTTCTCCCCGTCAGAATGCCTGGGATCGCTGACCCGACCCCCCGACCCGGCCACCCGCCCGCTTAGCATAGCACAGCATGACTTAGTATTCACGCCCTCAAGCCGGCCACCCGAGGTCAGTTTACTCAACACTCCAGTCGCCACATGTATGCCTTCGGGTCCGGTAGTGTTCTAGCTAGCTGTCCGCGGTGATCATATAGGAGACACCACCATAACAGCGCCCACCCCTAGAGACAGAGCCAACAGCTGCAGAGTGTACCATGCACCATGCAAGGGACACGCCTTAGAGACGCCCTGATAGCCTGGGTGGACGTCTGAAAGTGAACCTTGATTGAAATAAAGCGTACTGACTTCGACCTCAGGATTGTTCACTATTATTTCGATACCACAAACTACTTTAAACGAGCACCATACCCAATACCAACAGAACTAACTCGTGTTTCCCACATATAACCCACACAATGCAGCACCCGAAGATATCTCAAAGCAAACGGTAAAAGTGACAAACTACTTTGAGTGACCGCTTGGGGGCGCCAATGTGGACTGCGATGCTGGACACAAGTTTAGAGAGGGTGTAGCGTACCTGGGAGGATGTAGATAGGGTGTAGCTAAGCTAGGATGGTGTAGAGAGGGTGTAGCGTACCTGGGAGGATGTAGATAGGGTGTAGCTAACCTAGGATGGTGTAGAGAGGGTGTAGCGTACCTGGGAGGATGTAGATAAGGTGTAGCTAACCTAGGATGGTGTAGAGAGGGTGTAGCGTATCTGGGAGGGTGTAGAGAGGGTTTAGCGTACCTGGGAGGGTGTCTTGGCCGCCGTTGCCGACTTCTTCCAGTGCCGACACTCAGACTCAAGACGCTGAACCTCGCCTCGCAACCGGTTGATCTCGTGCTGCGACCGAATGACGTCATCAAAGTCCTCCTCGTCGCCATGGTACCCTACACCAAGAACCGAAGAAAAGAAGTAATTAAAATCTACATATTATACCAGATAAAACTTCTGACGAGTTGATGAGGATCATATATTACAAACTTCCCGATTTCTGGCCGCACAGGTAGTGTACGACACACTGTCAGAAGAAGGATAAAGTTACCTGAGCTGTTCTTCTACAGCGCGATCAGTCTCGAATCGTCGTTTCTTTTTCTTCCGCCGGGGGAGCGGAGTATCACAATGCGTGCTGTCCACCCAGCGTTTTAACCGAGTCCGACATGAAATGTTCACAGTTTCGGGCCGGGAGTAATTAAGTAAGTAAGTCAGTAAGTAAGCCCGCCGGGGTGTAAAATGTTTTATCGGGCGATACGTACCGGCGTACGTACACCGTGCGTTAGTGGATTCCTATGGCGAGAGTAGTCCACATTCCGCGACAGTCTGCGCGAGACAACTGGTCCTTTCACATACTTCCACTTCAGTCTTATAGCAGCGGGCCTGTGGGATGGTCCTGGCCCATCAGAGTCCCATGATACGTTGCTGAGCACCTACTGATTAACCCCCATCCCTCCGCCCGCCACCCTCACGGTCTTGCTGCCGGGGCGCCAAACAACCAAAAGGAGGGCGCGTCAGAACCCATGCTTGGCTCTGATTGGTTGGCCATGGGGGCCGCTTATCGTGAGATGTCAGCCACTGGCTAACACAGCAAATACAGTCGGAGGTCGTTGAGCCAAAAAAAAGTGACGACGACAACCAGGAGGCAGGGAGGGTGGTGGGGGGGGGGGGGTGGAGAGGGGCGATCAGCGTGGGCTTACAACATCGACAAACGGCATGCACAGGCAAAACGAACAGAGGGAAAAATTTGATCCGCACATATGTGACTTCGTCCAGCAGTGGCACTGGTAATCTCATAATGATATGATTATGCATAGTACGGCCGAGAAATCGACCCCCTTTTGGGCAAAGTTGCTGGAGTGGGCGATAACAGGCATCCTGACCCTTGTTACAAATAGGCGTGAGTCATGGTCAGGGGATAGGGAGCAACGTGCCAGCCCAGGGGGTCAGGTGGAAGGTGTGGGAGGGGCGAGGTCAGCCCGGGGGAGGGGGGGGGGGTCACTATGTTGACTATAATATTATCAAATAAAACGATCGGGGTCGCCGTAAGCCCATCACTTGCAGTCGGCCGCCCATGCAAAGTTGTCCTATATACCCAATAATGTGTCCTATATAACCAATAATTTGTTCCATATAACCAATAATGTGTCTTATATAACCAATAATTTGTCCGATATAACCCATAATTTATTATATAGATCTAATATCAATCCTTAAAGTCTCAGATAATGTTCTTGACATATACTAGGAGAAGCCGAGAGGGAGTTACCCAAAGAGTTACTCAAAGGAGTTGTCCAAAGGAAGTTGCCCTACAATATATGTCCAGAGGGAGTTGCCCTACAACATATGTCCAGAGGGAGTTGCCCTACAATATATGTCCAGAGGGAGTTACCCTACAATATATGTCCAGAGGGAGTTGCCCTACAATATATGTCCAGAGGGAGTTGCCCTACAATATATGTCCAGAGGGAGTTGCCCCTACAGACGTAGCAAGTTAGTTGCCGAGAAGGAAGTGCGGAGGGACTTGCCAATATGATATGATCCAAGTTGCCCTGAACCTTAAAATGATATGACCTGTCTGTGCTCACCCCTTCAGCGGAGTAAATGTCTTCATGTCAGTCAGCATGTAGAACAGCTGAGTGGCATCACATTATATATACAAGTACATGTATATAGGTCAGGGCACCGGGCGAACCTATTAGGTTCGATCCCGGGTCACCATGGATCTACGGAGCCGTGTGCGGCCCAGGACGCCGACGGTACGGCCATGGGGGAGTCACGGGCGGCCGAGGACGCCGGCGGTACGGCCATGGGGAGTCACGGGCGGCCGAGGACGCCGGCGGTACGGCCATGGGGGAGTCACGGGCGGCCGAGGACGCCGGCGGTACGGCCATGGGGAGTCACGGGCGGCCCAGGACGCCGGCGGCACGGCCATGGGGAGTCAAGGGCGGCCCAGGACGCCGGCAGCACGGCCATGGGGAGTCACGGGTGGCCTAGGACGCCGGCAGTACGGCCATGGGGAGTCACGGGCGGCCCAGGACGCCGGCGGCACGGTCATGGGGAGTCACGGGCGGCCCAGGACGCCGGCGGCACGGCCATAGGGGAGTCACGGGCGGCCCAGGACGCCGGCGGCACGGCCATGGGGAGTCAAGGCGGCCCAAGACGCCGGCGGTACGGCCATGGGGAGTCACGGGCGGCCCAGGACGCCGGCGGCACGGCCATGGGGGAGTCACGGGCGGCCCAAGACGCCGGCGGCACGGCCATGGGGGAGTCACGGGCGGCCCAGGACGCCGGCGGTACGGCCATGGGGAGTCACGGGCGGCCCAGGACGCCGGCGGTACGGCCATGGGGAGTCACGGGCGGCCCAGGACGACGGCGGTACGGCCATGGGGAGTCACGGGCGGCCCAGGACGCCGGCGGTACGGCCATGGGGAGTCACGGGCGGCCCAAGACGCAGGCGGCACGGCCATGGGGGAGTCACGGGCGGCCCAGGACGCCGGCGGTACGGCCATGGGGAGTCACGGGCGGCCCAGGACGCCGGCGGCGCGGCCATGGGGAGTCACGAAGGGAGCCACCCACCCAAAACGCTGAGCTACACACACGTCCCCGGCCAGCCAGCCAGCCCGCCCGCCCGCCAGACCGCAGCCTACACCGACACCCCTCTTTGTCTTTAACCTCTTCGCCCTAACCCGCCACAAGGCTCTCCCTCCTGCCCCACCACCCCCGCCCTCCACCCCCGGCCCCTCCACTCCTGTCACTTCACGGAGGCGGGGACCGTTACTTATCACGTCGGCTTTGGAACTGGCCAATCAGAGAGAGCCAGCGTCCGGACGCCAAGGCAACTCGACAAACACTCGAGAGAGACTCGTTTCCTGGGCGTCTGACAGCCAGGTAAACAACCCCCCACCCACCCATACACCTCCCTCCGGCCCTGCCGGCCGGCCCTTTCTTAACCCGTGGATGTCTTCCCCACCTCCCCGGGCCGCTTATCGCCCACCCCCTGCCCCACAGGGTGGCGCTCCAGGCCACATCCTTTCCCGGCATCCAAACTTTCAATCCATCGAAGCGTAATCGACAGAGCGAAACGGCCGAGGTCACCGCGTGGTGGCGTTGTAACGGCAGCACCTTGGGGGGAGGTCAATACGGGTGACGCAATGATGCAATGTGGGGCAGTGGTCACTGTGTACCAGACACAACGCACCGTGTAGCTTGATGCAATGTGGGGCAGTGGTCACTGTGAACCAGACACAACGCACCGTGTAGCTTGATGCAATGTGGGACAGTGGTCACTGTGTACCGGGCACAACGCACCGTGTAGCTTGATGCAATGTGGGGCAGTGGTCATTGTGTACCAGACACAACGCACCGTGTAGCTTGACGCAATGTGGGGCAGTGGTCACTGTGTACCAGACACAACGCACCGTGTAGCTTGATGCAATGTGGGGCAGTGGTCACTGTGAACCAGACACAACGCACCGTGTAGCTTGATGCAATGTGGGACAGTGGTCACTGTGTACCGGGCACAACGCACCGTGTAGCTTGATGCAATGTGGGGCAGTGGTCACTGTGTACCAGACACAACGCACCGTGTAGCTTGATGCAATGTGGGGCAGTGGTCACTGTGTACCAGACACAACGCACCGTGTAGCTTGATGCAATGTGGGGCAGTGGTCACTGTGAACCAGACACAACGCACCGTGTAGCTTGATGCAATGTGGGGCAGTGGTCACTGTGTACCAGACACAACGCACCGTGTAGCTTGATGCAATGTGGGGCAGTGGTCACTGTGTACCAGACACAACGCACTGTGTAGCTTGATGCAATGTGGGGCAGTGGTCACTGTGTACCGGGCACAACGCACCGTGTAGCTTGATGCAATGTGGGGCAGTGGTCACTGTGTACCAGACACAACGCACCGTGTAGCTTGATGCAATGTGGGGCAGTGGTCACTGTGTACCAGACACAACGCACCGTGTAGCTTGATGCAATGTGCGGCAGTGGTCACTGTGTACCAGACACAACGCACCGTGTAGCTTGATGCAATGTGCGGCAGTGGTCACTGTGTACCAGACACAACGCACCGTGTAGCTTGATGCAATGTGGGGCAGTGGTCACTGTGTACCAGACACAACGCACCGTGTAGCTTGATGCAATGTGGGGCAGTGGTCACTGTGTACTAGACACAACGCACCGTGTAGCTTGATGCAATATGGGGCAGTGGTCACTGTATACCAGACACAACGCACTGTGTAGCTTGATGCAATGTGGGGCAGTGGTCACTGTGTACCGGGCACAACGCACCGTGTAGCTTGATGCAATGTGGGGCAGTGGTCACTGTGTACCAGACACAACGCACCGTGTAGCTTGATGCAATGTGAGACAGTGGTGATTGTGTACCAGACACAACGCACCGTGTAGCTTGATGCAATGTGGGGCAGTGGTCACTGTGTACCAGACACAACGCACCGTGTAGCTTGATGCAATGTGGGGCAGTGGTCACTGTGTACCAGACACAACGCACCGTGTAGCTTGATGCAATGTGGGGCAGTGGTCACTGTGTACTAGACACAACGCACCGTGTAGCTTGATGCAATATGGGGCAGTGGTCACTGTATACCAGACACAACGCACTGTGTAGCTTGATGCAATGTGGGGCAGTGGTCACTGTGTACCGGGCACAACGCACCGTGTAGCTTGATGCAATGTGGGGCAGTGGTCACTGTGTACCAGACACAACGCACCGTGTAGCTTGATGCAATGTGAGACAGTGGTGATTGTGTACCAGACACAACGCACCGTGTAGCTTGATGCAATGTGGGGCAGTGGTCACTGTGTACCAGACACAACGCACCGTGTAGCTTGATGCAATGTGGGGCAGTGGTCACTGTGTACCAGACACAACGCACCGTGTAGCTTGATGCAATGTGGGGCAGTGGTCACTGTGTACCAGACACAACGCACCGTGTAGCTTGATGCAATGTGGGGCAGTGGTCACTGTGTACCAGACACAACGCACCGTGTAGCTTGATGCAATGTGGGGCAGTGGTCACTGTATACCAGACACAATGCACCGTGTAGCTTGATGCAATATGGGGCAGTGGTCACTGTATACCAGACACAACGCACCGTGTAGCTTGATGCAATGTGGGGCAGTGGTCACTGTGTACTAGACACAACGCACCGTGTAGCTTGATGCAATGTGGGGCAGTGGTCACTGTGTACCAGACACAACGCACCGTGTAGCTTGATGCAATGTGGGGCAGTGGTCACTGTGTACCAGACACAACGCACCGTGTAGCTTGATGCAATGTGGGGCAGTGGTCACTGTATACCAGACACAATGCACCGTGTAGCTTGATGCAATATGGGGCAGTGGTCACTGTATACCAGACACAACGCACCGTGTAGCTTGATGCAATGTGGGGCAGTGGTCACTGTGTACCAGACACAATGCACCGTGTAGCTTGATGCAATGTGCGGCAGTGGTCACTGTGTACCGGACACAACGCACCGTGTAGCTTGATGCAATGTGGGGCAGTGGTCACTGTGTACCAGACACAACGCACCGTGTAGCTTGATGCAATGTGCGGCAGTGGTCACTGTGTACCGGACACAACGCACCGTGTAGCTTGATGCAATGTGGGGCAGTGGTCACTGTGTACCAGACACAACGCACCGTGTAGCTTGATGCAATGTGGGGCAGTGGTCACTGTGTACCAGACACAACGCACCGTGTAGCTTGATGCAATGTGGGGCAGTGGTCACTGTGTACCAGACACAACGCACCGTGTAGCCTGATGCAATGTGGGGCAGTGGTCACTGTGTACCAGACACAACGCACTGTGTAGCTTGACGCAATGTGGGGCAGTGGTCACTGTGTACCAGACACAACGCACCGTGTAGCTTGATGCAATGTGGGGCAGTGGTCACTGTGTACCGGGCACAACGCACCGTGTAGCTTGATGCAATGTGGGGCAGTGGTCACTGTATACCAGACACAACGCACCATGTAGCTTGATGCAATGTGGGGTAGTGGTCACTGTGTACCGGGCACAACGCACCGTGTAGCTTGATGCAATGTGGGGCAGTGGTCACTGTGTACCAGACACAACGCACCGTGTAGCTTGATGCAATGTGCGGCAGTGGTCACTGTGTACCAGACACAACGCACCGTGTAGCTTGATGCAATGTGGGGCAGTGGTCACTGTGTACCAGACACAACGCACCGTGTAGCTTGATGCAATGTGGGGCAGTGGTCACTGTGTACCAGACACAACGCACCGTGTAGCTTGATGCAATGTGGGGCAGTGGTCACTGTGTACCAGACACAACGCACTGTGTAGCTTGACGCATTGTGGGGCAGTGGTCACTGTGTACCAGACACAACGCACCGTGTAGCTTGATGCAATGTGGGGCAGTGGTCACTGTGTACCGGGCACAACGCACCGTGTAGCTTGATGCAATGTGGGGCAGTGGTCACTGTATACCAGACACAACGCACCATGTAGCTTGATGCAATGTGGGGCAGTGGTCACTGTGTACCGGGCACAACGCACCGTGTAGCTTGATGCAATGTGGGGCAGTGGTCACTGTGTACCAGACACAACGCACCGTGTAGCTTGATGCAATGTGCGGCAGTGGTCACTGTGTACCAGACACAACGCACCGTGTAGCTTGATGCAATATGGGGCAGTGGTCACTGTGTACCGGGCCCAACGCACCGTGTAGCTTGATGCAATGTGGGGCAGTGGTCACTGTGTACCAGACACAACGCACCGTGTAGCTTGATGCAATGTGGGGCAGTGGTCACTGTGTACCGGGCACAACGCACCGTGTAGCTTGATGCAATGTGGGGCAGTGGTCACTGTGTACCGGGCACAACGCACCGTGTAGCTTGATGCAATGTGCGGCAGTGGTCACTGTGGTAATATTAGCAGGAGCACAAGACATATGGCTGACAGCGCTACCAGAAGACACCGACTTTTTACGTTGCATTGAGAAGACAACCAGCCCATTATGTTATGGGGCTACTTGCGGGATCGTGATCGTTTACTAAAGGAAGGTGGCCTTTCAATCCTTTGCAGTTACAAATTGCATCCCACACGTGTAGTGTAAACTTGGCGACATTCTTTGAAAAATAATTAAAGATAACAATAACAATAACAAATACTATTCGACAAGGAAATGCAACGATTTAGGCCAATTTTGTGTAAATGCAGTCTAACTTGGGGTACGAAACCCGGAGCAATAAGATAGGGAAACATGGCCCTGGCGGCGGCGGTGGGATTCGAACCCAGGACCTGTTGGTCGGTAGGTCAGTCCGCTTACCAGCTGAACTGGGAAGGGCTCCACTGACAGGAAGCTGGACACCTACCCGGGGAATGCCCTTGTAATTAAAACGCCACAATTAGAGTTGCAGTAACAAACTGGCCTCAATGCTACCCAGATAGATATTAAATGTTTACAGCGTCAAAACAAACCCGCCGAGTGCCTCGGGAGGTCCGATGGAAACCAGTGTGTGCTCTCGCCAGCTGTTACCCCCCCCCCCCCCCCCACCCATCCCACTCTCCCTTGCGATAGCCGCGATAATCTCACCTGTCTGACCGGTACTCACCACGGCCAGGGTCACGTGCCTGCTGACCACAACTTAACCCTGGCCGCCATATGTCTGAGAGCCCACGACTTATAGACCAAAACAATGGGGCGACGGGATTAAAACACCCAAAACTCAACGCCCCGCGGGGTGGGGTCAGCGAAGGTCAAGGTCACGCATTGTCACTTCAGATCGCCAGACGATAGAGGAGAGGGTAACTCCGGGTCGGGTCGCGTGGAGTAGCCCCGGCCGATCCGACAGGGGCCCCAAGAGGGTACTTATCGTATAGCATTGTGTCGCATTTGGGCCAGATGTACAGGCAGCTAGGATAAGGAGCGTGAGGCACAGTGCGCGTTCACACGGCACACAATGGACAAACCTTCATCTGTCTCACGCTACGTAGTCAGTCTGTCTGGCTTCGGGAGGCCGGACTTTATTCAGTCTGGGTTCGTGGGTTGGTTGTATATTCAGGACCAATTCTGGTCATATCGAGTCAATGGGAGAGGGCAGGGAAGAGCGGAGCCATGTCCCTGGGGTAACCTCCTTCTCTTTGCGAAGGACATGAGATCTGCGACCACACAGACATGGCCACAGCGGGGTTCTAACCACGGATCCACGTGCCGTTAGACTCTCAGGTGGCCAGAGTCAGCCTGGGGCCGAATCAGTCTGGGCTTTAGTCAGTCTGGACTTTAGTCAGTCTGGACTTTAGTCAGTCTGGACTTCAGTCAGTCAGTCTTGGGTTTAGTCCAATCTCGACTTCAGTCAGCTTGGGGCTGGATCAGTCTGGGGTTTAGTCGGTCTAGACTTTAGTCAGCCAGGGGATGCATTCTGGATTTCAGTCAGTCTGGGATTTAGTCAGCCTGGTGTTTTGTCAGTCTGCAGTTAAATCAGTCTCGACTTCAGTCAGCTTGGGGTTGAATCAGTCCGAGGTTTTGTCAGCTTGGGGTTGAATCAGTCTGAGGTTTTGTCAGCTTGGGGTTGAATCAGTCCGGGGTTTTGTCAGCTTAGGATTGAATCAGTCCGAGGTTTTGTCAGCTTGGGGCTGAATCAGTCCGGGGTTTTGTCAGCTTGGGGTTGAATCAGTCCGAGGTTTTGTCAGCTTGGGGTTGAATCAGTCCGGGGTTTTGTCAGCTTAGGATTGAATCAGTCTGAGGTTTTGTCAGCTTGGGGCTGAATCAGTCCGGGGTTTTGTCAGCTTGGGGTTGAATCAGTCCGAGGTTTTGTCAGCTTGGGGTTGAATCAGTCCGGGGTTTTGTCAGCTTAGGATTGAATCGGTCTGAGGTTTTGTCAGCTTGGGGTTGAATCAGTCCGGGGATTTGTCAGCTTAGGATTGAATCAGTCCGAGGTTTTGTCAGCTTGGGGTTGAATCAGTCCGGGGTTTTGTCAGCTTGGGGTTGAATCAGTCTGAGGTTTTGTCAGCTTGGGGTTGGATCAATCTCGACTTCAGTCAGTCCGGGGTTATGTTCGAAAGTTGTGTTCTTTGACTATAGGCATAACATTATCTTATAAACCATATTTTGTACTGATTGATTTTTTTTCGCGTAGACAAATCTAATAACAAATCGCCGTTTCACAGGTATTCAACATTATCTTAAAGAGATTCGCATTCAAACTTAAGACCCGTTTCAGATTAGACTACAGACTCTATTAGTTTCTAAGTTCGCAGAATATTTTTTCTGGCTTTAACTTTCGCCGTTTCGGACGAGCACACATATGTGAATATCTCGGTAAGTTATCAGTATATATCGATCGGTTACTACAGATCTCCGATATTAAATACCCCCCGCCCCCCCCCCCCCACCCCCACCCACCCCCCACCCCCTATGCACACATCAAGGTCCACGCGTGGTGGGTTGATAAGGCAGAAAGCACTCCACTCAACGCCGGCCAACGTGGCAGTTATGAGTGACGGTTCTATATACATAAACCTATCGTATATATAGCCATGTGTGACTCTTTTTACAGTCCTAGAAAATAGACTGACTCAGTAGGGAGCGATACATCCCAGTCTGGTTCAGCATAGACTACCCTACAAAAGGGACATCCTTCATCATAGTCTGATTATTCGACATCACGTAACCAGTAAGAAGGATTTCGTGTCTTCATTTTTTACTTGGGCGTCATGGCTATGGCTGAACACGACCTCCCACTCAGTCAATATGGTCACTTAAACACACCCACCTAGCGAATAGTAGACCCATTTTATGGCCCGATTGTTGCTAGTTTATTGCTGACTAATAGTAGGAAATCACGGGTAACGTAGAACTATTCATGTCAGGTCTTTAGAGAAAAATAGAGATTCAGCCAAGGTTTAGATTGTTTCTTATAATTATCAAAATTTAGTTTTTACCTCTTACCCCAAATGTTACCCCGCAATCCGCCCCACAAGTCTCACTTGGTTGTGTCAGACAATATAGACCCAGATGCCCTGTGTCTCAAGTTTCACTTGGTTGTGTCAGACAAAATAGACCCAGATGCCCTGTGTCTAAGTTTCACTTGGTTGTGTCAGACAATATAGACCCAGGTGCCCTGTGTGTCTCAAATCTCACTTGGTTATGTCAGACAATACAGACCAAGGTGCCCCGTGTCTTAAATTTCACTTTGTTGTGTCAGACAATATAGACCCAGGTGCCCCGTGTCTCAAGTCTTACTTGGTTGTGTCAGACAATATAGACCCAGGTGCCCCGTGTCTCAAGTCTTACTTGGTTGTGTCAGACAATATAGACCCAGGGACCCCGTGTCTCAAGTCTTACTTGGTTGTGTCAGACAATATAGACCCAGGGACCCCGTGTCTCAAGTCTTACTTGGTTGTGTCAGACAATATAACCCAGGGACCCCGTGTCTCAAGTCTTACTTGGTTGTGTCAGACAATATAGACCCAGGGGCCCCGTGTCTCAAGTCTTACTTGGTTGTGTCAGACAATATAGACCCAAGTGCCCTGTGTTTCAAGTCTTACTTGGTTGTGTCAGACAATATAGACCCAGGGACCCCGTGTCTCAAGTCTTACTTGGTTGTGTCAGACAATATAGACCAAGGTGCCCCGTGTCTTAAATTTCACTTTGTTGTGTCAGACAATATAGACCCAGGTGCCCTGTGTGCCTCAAGTCGCACTTGGTTATGTCAGACAATACAGACCAAGGTGCCCCGTGTCTTAAATTTCACTTTGTTGTGTCAGACAATATAGACCCAGGTGCCCCGTGTCTCAAGTCTTACTTGGTTGTGTCAGACAATATAGACCCAGGGACCCCGTGTCTCAAGTCTTACTTGGTTGTGTCAGACAATATAGACCCAGGGACCCCGTGTCTCAAGTCTTACTTTGTTGTGTCAGACAATATAGACCCAGGTACCCTGTGTGCCTCAAGTCTCACTTGGTTGTGTACGACAACATAGACCCAGGTGCCCTGTGTTTCAAGTCTCACTTTGTTGTGTCAGACAATATAGACCCAGGGACCCCGTGTCTCAAGTCTTACTTGGTTGTGTCAGATAATATAGACCCAGGGACCCCGTGTCTCAAGTCTTACTTTGTTGTGTCAGACAATATAGACCCAGGGACCCCGTGTCTCAAGTCTTACTTGGTTGTGTCAGACAATATAGACCCAGGGACCCCGTGTCTCAAGTCTTACTTTGTTGTGTCAGACAATATAGACCCAGGGACCCCGTGTCTCAAGTCTTACTTGGTTGTGTCAGACAATATAGACCCAGGTGCCCCGTGTCTCAAGTCTTACTTGGTTGTGTCAGACAATATAGACCCAGGGACCCCGTGTCTCAAGTCTTACTTGGTTGTGTCAGACAATATAGACCCAGGGACCCCGTGTCTCAAGTCTTACTTTGTTGTGTCAGACAATATAGACCCAGGTGCCCTGTGTTTCAAGTCTCACTTTGTTGTGTCAGACAATATAGACCCAGGGACCCCGTGTCTCAAGTCTTACTTGGTTGTGTCAGACAATATAGACCCAGGGACCCCGTGTCTCAAGTCTTACTTGGTTGTGTCAGACAATATAGACCCAGGGACCCCGTGCCTCAAGTCTTACTTTGTTGTGTCAAGACAATATAGACCCAGGGACCCCGTGTCTCAAGTCTTACTTGGTTGTGTCAGACAATATAGACCCAGGTGCCCCGTGTCTCAAGTCTTACTTGGTTGTGTCAGACAATATAGACCCAGGGACCCCGTGTCTCAAGTCTTACTTGGTTGTGTCAGACAATATAGACCCAGGGACCCGGTGTCTCAAGTCTTACTTTGTTGTGTCAGACAATATAGACCCAGGTGCCCTGTGTTTCAAGTCTCACTTTGTTGTGTCAGACAATATAGACCCAGGGACCCCGTGTCTCAAGTCTTGCTTGGTTGTGTCAGACAATATAGACCCAGGGACCCCGTGTCTCAAGTCTTACTTTGTTGTGTCAGACAATATAGACCCAGGGACCCCGTGTCTCAAGTCTTACTTGGTTGTGTCAGACAATATAGACCCAGGTGCCCCGTGTCTCAAGTCTTACTTGGTTGTGTCAGACAATATAGACCCAGGGACCCCGTGTCTCAAGTCTTACTTGGTTGTGTCAGACAATATAGACCCAGGGACCCCGTGTCTCAAGTCTTACTTTGTTGTGTCAGACAATAGACCCAGGGACCCCGTGTCTCAAGTCTTACTTGGTTGTGTCAGACAATATAGACCCAGGGACCCCGTGTCTCAAGTCTTACTTTGTTGTGTCAGACAATATAGACCCAGGTGCCCTG
This sequence comes from Arenicola marina, assembly GCA_964019135.1. NCBI lineage: Eukaryota > Metazoa > Annelida > Polychaeta > Arenicolidae > Arenicola > Arenicola marina. The sequence goes on from OZ025252.1 coordinate 35,036,892, forward strand.
TGTTTCAAGTCTCACTTTGTTGTGTCAGACAATATAGACCCAGGGACCCCGTGTCTCAAGTCTTACTTGGTTGTGTCAGACAATATAGACCCAGGGACCCCGTGTTTCAAGTCTCACTTTGTTGTGTCAGACAATGTAGACCCAGGGACCCCGTGTCTCAAGTCTTACTTGGTTGTGTCAGACAATATAGACCCAGGTGCCCTGTGTGCCTCAAGTCTCACTTGGTCTCACCATGTATTGATGAGAGTCTACCCCGTGTTAACACACTGAAGTAATATGCAGAGACATCTAGCATAGTCATCATTTAATGTGCCCGACCGATTAAGCATCTAACCTATGTTTAAGGGTTCTGATGACTCCAGAGAGGAAGACGAGGGTCATTGGCGCCGATAACTACCATTGCAGAGACCGGGAGATAAAGGAAGAGCCACGAGCAAGTCGTGCTCAAGAATCGAACCCCCGAATGAAGCTCAGAGCGCGGGAGTCGAGACCTGCGACATCCGGGGCTTGTGAAACCTGCTGAGTCACTGAGTCACGAGGTGTGGCGAGTCTCCACCGGATGTGGCACCGCACTGTGGCGCTGGCACCAATGGAAGCTGTTATGGGCTCATCCCAGCCACATCTCATGGTAAAAACCGCACCCTTTGCGAAAGAGTATAACCACCGCACAGAAATAACAGATATTCAGTGCCTACCCTCCGGAAAGGACCACAAACATACGGCGACTGACCACCAGTAATATGTTATCCCTATTCACAGCGGGGAGTAAGTGAGAGGTGAGATGTCGGCGGATCGGATGGTCCGTAACCAGCCGGCTCAGATAGGGCGTATTACCGCCTGCAATGGCGGTCACCCTGCCTTCATGTCCTAGAGCGCTCGTCTTGAGCGCTCTGGTCACCTGAGAGCCTAACGGCGCGTAGATCGGTAGTTCGCGCCCCGCTGTGTCTATGTCTGTGTGGTCGCAGAATAAAAATCTCATGCTCTTCTTCGCAAAGAGTAGGGGGTTACCCCCGGGGACATGGCTCCACTCACCCTTCCTTCTCCCATTGACGCGGTATGACCAAAAGTGGTTAAAGCGTCCTGAATATACAACCAACCCTTCATGTCTATCCCGGGAGACATGCGGGACCCAGGGGGGGGGGGGGGCATTGGGGCGCCCCCCCCGTGAGGTGGGGCATTGGATCCCCCGCCCCCCCGTTCCACCCCGCGGGACGGGTGAGGCAGAGCATGACGGCCGTACGGCATACCCACGACGGATTCCTCAACACCCGAGACAGAGAGAGACAAGAGCAATGGCCGCCAGCCCCGACCAGAGGGCGCACGAGGCAGCGAGGGCGGCTCCCCAAGACCCCCTCCCCCCCAACCTTGGCAGGGACGGCTTTAAATACATCATCGCTAAGCGGTCCATGTCCCGGGCGCGGAGACCGCACGTGGCGTTTACGGCCCTCTCTATCGGGGCAAGTGGTCAGATGAAGAGGGCGAGAGAGGGCAAACCTCACGGCTCGGCCACCAGCCCCCCCCCCCCCCACCCACCCCTCCGCTCCTCCCAGGGCCACGCCTGTCACACATCCCATTCTCTGATTTATTACCCGTCCCAGTACAAGCGTTCTGTGTTATTTCAGCGGCCGAAATAAATCAAACCAACCGTATGGTACTAATTATGTGCGGTCAGCGACCCAATAAATTATCCGGGTTATTATCGCCGCCAGCGTAAAGTTAATCTTCTGACCAGACACGTGGCATCCATCGTTCCATATTAAGCGCCTCATGGACACTATCAGGGGCTATATGAAGCGGGTATTCTGACCGATATAGCACTTCCCGGGGCTCGGGTAGCCTTCACCGCGTCGCCCATAAGGCCAGCATTGTGTCGCACATACGGGAGACTGGGAGATACTATCTTATAAGGGTACGTCCCGTATTTCAGACTGACCAGATCTGGGCGGGGTTGTCTGAGTGTTAAACGGAAATCAATGTATGACGTAGTCAGTGAGATATCGAGTAGGTCGTAATTCGTCTGAGCTATAAAGTACTTCGTAATTCCACAATGAGATATCGATAACATCGTAATTCGTCAATGAGCTATACACTACGTCGTAATTCCACAATGAGATATCGATAACATCGTAATTCGTCAATGAGCTATACACTACGTCGTAATTCCACAATGAGATATCGATAACATCGTAATTCGTCAATGAGCTATACACTACGTCGTAATTCCACAATGAGATATCGATAACATCGTAATTCGTCAATGAGCTATACACTACGTCGTAATTCCTCAATGAGATATCGATAACATCGTAATTCGTCAATGAGCTATACACTACGTCGTAATTCCACAATGAGATATCGATAACATCGTAATTCGTCAATGAGCTATACACTACGTCGTAATTCCACAATGAGATATCGATAACATCGTAATTCGTCAATGAGCTATACACTACGTCGTAATTCCACAATGAGATATCGATAACATCGTAATTCGTCAATGAGCTATACACTACGTCGTAATTCCACAATGAGATATCGATAACATCGTAATTCGTCAATGAGCTATACACTACGTCGTAATTCCTCAATGAGATATCGATAACATCGTAATTCGTCAATGAGCTATACACTACGTCGTAATTCCTCAATGAGATATCGAGAACATCGTAATTAATCAATGGCAGCATACATCGTATATAGTAGATAATAATAAGATATCGAGTATGACTTAACTGTAGCAAATGAAATATCCAGTACGTCATAATTACACTCGAAAAAACATATCATATTCAAAGAGTTTATAGTTACATAAATGAAGATAAGATGTCCCTCCAGCCGCCTGACGCTGGTGTGTAACCCTTACTATAGACGCAGACATACATCTAACTTCCCAATAACTTATCCAACATTGACCGAGGGTGACTGGGAGAGCACCGCCACCGAGGGGGGTGCACGTGATTACCACCGTACCGGCCATGAGGGAGGGGGAGGAGGCGCTGTGGGTCATGCCGCCCCCCACCCCGGCAGACATCGAGGGGTGGATGTAGGAGGCGCTGTCCAGCGGCCGTCCACTGCTCTCCTGGATCTCATTGTGACGCTGCTTCAGATCCTTGATTTCAGTCTGCGGCAATGGACACAAGGAATAAAAGGACTCGTTCATTACATAGAATACAGAGAAGACTTTACATAAAGTACTCAAACTTAGTTATTACTCTGATGTGTAGTGTAAAAAAAAACGTAGATCTACCTTTAAATGTTTGACTGAAGCGAGAATGGTATGCATTTTCGTATAGTATAATATAATACCCAATAAGAAGTATATATAGTTATAATAAGCCAGATTAACTTCACATTAACGTCAACAATTCTGGAGAAGCATTAAATACCATGTGGCTTATTGTAACACTGTAGCTTAACATTTACAAGATTATTAAAGCCACCCGACGTGCAGTTGCTATAAACCCATGTCCACCACTGTGCTGAGGGGCGCGGGGGCTTCACAACATGGACACGCGAATAGAATATCATCTGTGTTAGATACATTGAAATTCAAAAATACGGTTAGGGGTAAAGCACGTTTAGAGACTGACAGGAGACAGGAAGTATAAAATGGAAGGACGTTAAACAATGCGAAAGCCGTATAATTTATAATTGAGAGACGTTTACGTCGCGACTCAGCGACCGATTAGCTGATTAACGCTAACCATCAACTCAATAATGACTCGGCGACATATATGATAGCGTTGGGCGATGCCACGCAACCAGTGTATTGGTGCAGACCCTAAATTGCCCTATTATCGCCATGCGATAGTGTTATCAAGGGGTATCCTCAGTTAGACACTGGGACTGCTAATTACTTCCAGTTGTCAACCGGAGATACGACAGAGGAGCTCAGAAAACATAGATGGGAGTCCTTCTAATGCGGATCTAGTTTCATTTCGACGTTATGTATACATTTAAATGAGATCCCAGGCGTTTGCTAACACACGGAAGTACAGCAGCGAGCCGCCGTCTGTGTGCTATGTCAACCCACATATTATTCAAGATAATGAGACAAAACCAGGATACATAGTTTATCGCCTGTTCGCTTCTTGTTCGCTTCTAACTTCCCGCGTCGATCACGTTTAGCGCGATACGTTGCGACACGTCCAAGAGCGGCGGTCGCTACATCGCTGCGCTTCCATTCCACCCGGTGATAAGGACCTTCTTGTTTCAACATTTTTCACAAAGCAATAAGGAGGGATATTACCAGTTACGAGGCGAGCCTGGAGGGTGGGGGGGGGGACGGATGGAGGGCTTGAGGTAGAAGGGGGAGGGGGGGGGGGTCAGTGGCTGATGGATAGATAGCACCTGGACACAGTAGCCACTCGTGCCAACCGCAGTACTGGTCAAGCCAGGGGTCACCTGAGGCGGCCTCTAGCGGCCAGTGTCCCGGCAGCACTTCACAGCAGTCCATATTGGGTGCCAAGGGAAACCACTTCGGAAACACTCCACCCCAGGCCTGACCACCCCCGGTCTCTCCGGTCTATTTCTCCTCTACACACAACCCTACGTCCTCTAGTAACTTCCTCAGCCTTTAACTCACTCCAGTAACAAAGTCCTCTACCTTCACCATGATGTGGCTTCCTAAACCTGGCCATTTCATCAACGGGAAGAGACCGAACTGGACAAACACCCCCTTCCCGAACCACGACGAGGGTACGTGGGTAGGTAGGTATGTAGGTAGGAAGGGTGAGGGCGTTGTCTTTAACTAGACGTGTTATCAGCTAACCTGGTCTCTGTGGGCAAACACTGGTTTGTGTATTCGGCCCACAGTATGAGACCAGGACGGCCAGAAGGCTCCCAGGCCTTATCACCGCTTATCTGCGGGACTCCACTTCTTCACCTTTATTAATACGTCTATTACCGGATTTGGCCACAAACCCCCGTCACGTGGCCACGAGGCTCGGCGCTTCCAAAAAACCGATACAATTTAGTTTCATTATCTTTAAACCTATACGCCAGCGATATGAATTATCGCGATCAACGCCACAACCATTATTACCGCAACCAAAACTCAGGAATCAGATTTTTACCGCTTCATAAGCTTTAAATGAAGCAACATTATTACGATATTACATGGTGTGCCAGGTCAGGAGGTAGGACTATTTTCGGTTTCTCATAAACTAACATAGAGCAAGATATGGATGAACAAGAGCACGTAGGTCATAGCGAGCTGCCAGAATACTTGACGATTTTACGTTGATTTTCCCGTGGTAACTTGATGACGCAGCAGAATGGTGGGCCCGACAACAAACCTAGTCTTCATGTATTACTCCGGGGCCGGCGCGATAGCTCAGTGGGCTAGAGCGCTCGCATTGAGTGCTCTGGTCGCCTGAGAGCCTAACGGCACGTGGATCGAGCCCTGCTGTGTCCATGTCTGTGCGGTCGCAGGATAAAGATCCCATGTTTTTCTTCGTAAAAAGTAGGAGGTTACCCCCCGGAACATGGCTCCACTCTCCCTTCCTTCTCCCATTGACGCGATATGACAAAAACTGGTAAAAGCGTCCTGAATAATCAACCAACCAATCATGTATTACTCTCCAATGCAATGTACTGAGTAGAACACTCGCTCTGGCATACCTCTTTTTGATCTAGTATTCCCCTGTACTCGTTATAAATAGTGTTGATTTGTAACTCCGAAGATTGACATTTCTCAGACAGGTCTGCGTTGGTCGCAGTCAGGCGGTCGTTCTGTGTGAGGAAAACAAATCAGTTGTACCATTATAACATGGGTTGGAACGAATCATGTTTAACAAACGATAAAATGTATCACAACAACGTTGTTATTGCAATGACAATGACAAGTCCAGGCGTCATATAACTTATTCGCACTGGAAGTGAAAAGATTCTAGCTACGGTTATGAACTTAATTACCAGCAGGAGTAAATATCAATATTATTACTGTGCACCTTTAGTACACATGAGGATATCCCTTACATATGTATCAACTCATCAACATGAACAAAAGTCAAATAGAAACTGCTCAAACATGGGCAACAACGTTTTCCCTCAATTTAACTGGATTACACAAGAAAAGTTGGCTTTACTAAGATATTGGCGCTCTGCGTGTTCAATATCAAGATAAAAAATTCTTTATATCTACATTAGAACAACAATTTGTTTCCAATTTATCTACTATTTTAATTTAGGTCTCAACAAAGTTGATAACATAGCGTTTGTGAACCACTTTCATGTGTCAAGATTCACATCACCATTACCAAGTTTCGTTAAAGGCATTCAATATAAAATTATTGGTATTCGATATACAGAAATGGCTTAACCTTATATATATATATTCACTGCACTCATGCATTACAGCCGCCGGCATCCATAAGGACAGACAGTTATAAACACTGAGATCCAGACAGAGCACAGTGCCTGGCACTGAGCCTAGTCTGGATCTCACGCTACCTCCGTTTTCTGGATCGTGCAGAACTGCTCCAGTTCCTGGAGACGGCGGCGCGCCAGTCTTAATTGTGTGGCCGGATCTGGAGGTAGCACGGTAGAACACAGGTCAGGTGGGGAGAGACAGGACAACACAGGTCAGGTGTGGAGAGACAGGACAACACAGGCCAGGAGTGGAGAGACAGGACAACACAGGTCAGGTGTGGAGAGACAGGACAACACAGGTCAGGTGGGGAGAGACAGGACAACACAGGTCAGGTGTGGAGAGACAGGACAACACAGGTCAGGTGTGGAGAGACAGGACAACACAGGTCAGGTGTGGAGAGACAGGACAACACAGGTCAGGTGGGGAGAGACAGGACAACACAGGTCAGGTGTGGAGAGACAGGACAACACAGGTCAGGTGTGGAGAGACAGGACAACACAGGTCAGGTGTGGAGTGACAGGACAACACAGGTCAGGTGTGGAGAGACAGGACAACACAGGTCAGGTGTGGAGAGACAGGACAATACAGGTCAGGTGTGGAGAGACATGACAACACAGGTCAGGTGTGGAGAGACAGGACAACACAGGTCAGGTGTGGAGAGACAGAACAACACAGGTCAGGTGTGGTGAGACAGGCCAACACAGGTCAGGTGTGGAGAGACCGGTCAACACAGGTCAGGTGTAGAGAGACAGGACAACACAGGTCAGGTGTGGAGAGACAGAACAACACAGGTCAGGTGTGGTGAGACAGGCCAACACAGGTCAGGTGTGGAGAGACCGGTCAACACAGGTCAGGTGTAGAGAGACAGCACAACACAGGTCAGGTGTGGAGAGACAGGACAACACAGGTCAGGTGTGGAGAGACAGGACAACACAGGTCAGGAGTGGAGAGACAGGACAACACAGGTCAGGTGTGGAGAGACAGGACAACACAGGTCAGGTGTGGAGAGACAGGACAACACAGGTCAGGAGTGGAGAGACAGGACAACACAGGTCAGGTGTGGAGAGACAGGACAACACAGGCCAGCAGTGGAGAGACAAGACAACACAGGTCAGGTGTGGAGAGACAGGACAACACAGGTCAGGTGTGGAGAGACAGGACAATACAGGTCAGGTGTGGAGAGACAGGACAACACAGGTCAGGTGTGGAGAGACAGGACAACACAGGTCAGGTGTGGAGAGGCAGAACAACACAGGTCAGGTGTGGTGAGACAGGCCAACACAGGTCAGGTGTGGAGAGACCAGTCAACACAGGTCAGGTGTAGAGAGACAGGACAACACAGGTCAGGTGTGGAGAGGCAGAACAACACAGGTCAGGTGTGGTGAGACAGGCCAACACAGGTCAGGTGTGGAGAGACCAGTCAACACAGGTCAGGTGTAGAGAGACAGGACAACACAGGTCAGGTGTGGAGAGGCAGAACAACACAGGTCAGGTGTGGTGAGACAGGCCAACACAGGTCAGGTGTGGAGAGACCGGTCAACACAGGTCAGGTGTAGAGAGACAGCACAACACAGGTCAGGTGTGGAGAGACAGGACAACACAGGTCAGGTGTGGAGAGACAGGACAACACAGGTCAGGTGGGGAGAGACAGGATAACACAGGTCAGGTGTGGAGAGACAGGACAACACAGGTCAGGTGTGCAACACAGGTCAGGTGTGGAGAGGCCGGTCAACACAGGTCAGGTGTGGAGAGACAGGACAACACAGGTCAGGTGTGGAGAGACAGGACAACACAGGCCAGGTGTGTAGAGACAGGACAACACAGGTCAGGTGTGGAGAGACAGGACAACACAGGTCAGGTGGGGAGAGACAGGACAACAAAGGTCAGGTGTGGAGAGACAGGACAACACAGGTCAGGTGTGGACGAGGACAGGACGAGGAGACGAAAAATTAACACAGGTCAGGCGGAGAGTTAGAACATCACAGGTCAGGTGTGGAGTGGCGACTGTGAAGTACGATAGATAGTAAGTTGGAAGCCAGATTTGTGTGTAGTTCACTGGTTTATTGGACACTTTTAGGGATGCTGAGTCAATAAAATCTAGTCATAAGAAAATATCATTCTTGCATAAAGTTAAAAACTGTTACAATTTTAAATTATGGCATGAGTTTGGCGGTCACAAACTGCAAATAGCAGTTGGTCTAACCTTGCTGTACACACATAATGATTCACACAAGATTAGGATGAGAGATAAATAGAGAATGTGTTGAAAAGAAATTAGCCGTTGGTGTTTCAGGTAACTTTCATGGACGCTTCATTGGGTCAAGAACATTCCGACGGGTTGAAAGAAACATGCTCCTTTTCTGGTTAAAAAAAAGTTGTTCCTAATGTTTCACTTATGAATGTCAAATAATATTAATATAGAATATAAAGGCACTCTATAAAGGAGTTTTTGTGTGATGATGATACATTGTGCATCTCCATAAGTTGACTATTGGCTGAACCTTCGCGCCACTCCGGTCATTGGGGCCTTTTTTGTGGTTGAAGTGTATACTTGGCAAGTATCCTCTTCCTGCCACGATATGATATAAGACGTGACAGTTATAACCGAACGTGAATCACCGGAAGGAAGCAGGTCATTGACAGGCCCAAGCACAAGCCATCACCGCCACTTCAGTGACTGGCCCGGAGGGCGGCTACCGAGGAACAAGGCCTCCAGAGGAAGCCATTGTTGCCTTCATGATGGAACATATCCCGATCACGCAAGATCATATCCCGCCATGCTTGCGCCCCCACCCCTCCCCACCCGACCCCCCACCCCTCCCGCACCCTGCATCCACCCCTCCCTCAGGCATTCCCACCCATACCCCTCTCCATCCACTATCCCCACCTGGGCTTTTGTGACCTCCCCACAATTCCATTAATCAGATCTGATACTTCAGTCTCTCCACTTAACTCCCGAAGCTAGCGAAATGCACAGGGCCGAGACCGCGTGGGGGCGTTTTTGTCAACTGAAAAATCCGCCGTGCGTGGTACGCTATGACACACGGAGGAAGTGGCTGGGGGTCGTCACCTTGGTGACAAGGTTCCCGCTTTTCTGATAAACTTCCCGCGCAATCAGCGATCCATTTGGGCACACCTTGCCGTCCGCCGGGGTACAGGGCGGGGATGTCTGACGTAGAGGGGCGTTACAGACGTCGGGGTGGGTGTTGGGTGGGGAGTGAGTGGGGGGGGGGGGGTGTTTGTGGCTGGAGAGGGGGAAAAAACTGGCCATGCCTGTCTAACTTATGACAGTGAGAGCTTTCATGGAGATAACGCTTGGAGTTTGGAACCTTTCGACAAATAGTGGTTATCAGTGTACTTTTATATCAACGAGACTCAAGCGGAGCTGAGAGCCAAGGCGACGGAGCTACAAAGACAAATATAGAGTCGCGCGGGACGACGGCAGTCAACGCCAAAGCGACGCCCAGGGAGGGGACAACAGGGCAAAGAGAGGCGGAAAACTTTCAAAGGGGCAGTCTACGGTACCGACATGCCTCAGTTTCCCACCTGGCGCGATCAGCCACCCCCCCGCCGTCTCGCCACCGCGCTCCTCTCCTTTCTGATGATACTTTATATCCGGTCTCGGAGTTGAAGTACCGGGTAGGGGTGGGAATCAAGGAAGGTGGTCAGACCAGTCTGTTATCTCCCTGACAACGCGCGACCTCCCGTGACGTCAGTGGACATTGAGTCACCGAGTCGCCGCGCCGGCTTCTCGCGCTATTTGGCGCGCGCGCGCGTACGGCATCCCTCTCGCGGTCGTTATTCGTTTACCTCTATTAAGCAACACACCCCTCCCCCCACCCCCACACACACACCGGTTTACCCCGTGTGTACGACGGTATATATCTCACCGCAGCAGACCTGGGGGTGCCGCCGCCCCCGCCCGGTCAAAAACTCTCGCCACAGGTCCCGTGGGATGATCCCTGCTAAACATAGACACCACGTGATCCAGCTCACAGCTCGCAGCGGCGGGATACCCTTCCCTCACCTCGCACGGGCACCAGGTGTGGGTACCCTTCCCTCACCTCACACGGGCACCAGGTGTGGGTACCCTTCCCTCACCTCGCACGGGCACCAGGTGTGGGTACCCTTCCCTCACCTCGCACGGGCACCAGGTGTGGGTACCCTTCCCTCACCTCACACGGGCACCAGGTGTGGGTACCCTTCCCTCACCTCGCACGGGCACCAGGTGTGGGTACCCTTACCACCCCCACACACACACCGGTTTACCCCGTGTGTACGACGGTATATATCTCACCGCAGCAGACCTGGGGGTGCCGCCGCCCCCGCCCGGTCAAAAACTCTCGCCACAGGTCTCGTGGGATGATCCCTGCTAAACATAGACACCACGTGATCCAGCTCACAGCTCACAGCGGCGGGATACCCTTCCCTCACCTCGCACGGGCACCAGGTGTGGGTACCCTTCCCTCACCTCACACGGGCACCAGGTGTGGGTACCCTTCCCTCACCTCGCACGGGCACCAGGTGTGGGTACCCTTCCCTCACCTCACACGGGCACCAGGTGTGGGTACCCTTCTCTCACCTCGCATGGGCACCAGGTGTGGGTACCCTTCCCTCACCTCGCACGGGCACCAGGTATGGGTACCCTTCCCTCACCTCGCACGGGCACCAGGTGTGGGTACCCTTCCCTCACCTCGCACGGGCACCAGGTGTGGGTACCCTTCCATCACCTCGCACGGGCACCAGGTGTGGGTACCCTTCCCTCACCTCGCACGGGCACCAGGTGTGGGTACCCTTCCCTCACCTCGCACGGGCACCAGGTGTGGGTACCCTTCCCTCACCTCACACGGGCACCAGGTGTGGGTACCCTTCCCTCACCTCACACGGGCACCAGGTGTGGGTACCCTTTCCTCACCTCGCACGGGCACCAGGTGTGGGTACGCTTCCCTCACCTCGCACGGGTACCAGGTGTGGGTACCCTTCCCCCACCACGGGCACCAGGTGTGGGTACCCTTCCCTCCGCTCACCTCACACGGGCACCAGGTGTGGGTACCCTTCCCTCACCTCACACGGGCACCAGGTGTGGGTACCCTTCCCTCACCTCGCACGGGCACCAGGTGTGGGTACCCTTCCCCCACCACGGGCACCAGGTGTGGGTACCCTTCCCCCACCACGGGCACCAGGTGTGGGTACCCTTCCCTCACCTCGCACGGGCACCAGGTATGGGTACCCTTCCCTCACCTCCCACGGGCACCAGGTATGGGTACCCTTCCCTCACCTCACACGTGGCACCAGGTATGGGTACCCTTCCCTCACCTCGCACGGGCACCAGGTGTGGGTACCCTTCCCTCACCTCGCACGGGCACCAGGTGTGGGTACCCTTCCCTCACCTCGCACGGGCACCAGGTGTGGGTACCCTTCCCTCACCTCGCACGGGCACCAGGTGTGGGTACCCTTCCCTCACCTCACACGGGCACCAGGTGTGGGTACCCTTCCCCCAACACGCGCACCAGGTGTGGGTACCCTTCTCTCACCTCGCACGGGCACCAGGTGTGGGTACCCTTCCCCCAACACGGGCACCAGGTGTGGGTACCCTTCCCTCCGCTCACCTCACATGGGCACCAGGTGTGGGTACCCTTCCCTCCGCTCGCCTCACATGGGCACCAGGTGTGGGTACCCTTCCCTCCGCTCACCACACATGGGTACCAGGTGTGGGTACCCTTCCCTCCGCTCACCTCACATGGGCACTAGGTGTGGGTACCCTTCCCTCCGCTCACCTCACATGGGCACCAGGTGTGGGTACCCTTCCCTCCGCTCACCTCACATGGGCACCAGGTGTGGGTACCAATTCCTCACCTCGCACGGACATTAACGTGATACACGAGATGAGAGTGTAGATGCGGGCACCGATCATTTAGCCATTAACACTTGAAATAGTTTTAAACCATTCGTCCCTTGCAAAAAACACTTATTGACATGCATAGGTATAAACAGCTTGTTACTAACTGACTTTATGACATTAGGTTCATGCAGATAGTGCAGCACTCCTTCACAAAGGTAATGGACACAATGTACACATAAATTGTTGACCATTTTGAGCCTGTTAGTGTGAAGGTTGATTGGTTTAAACAGGTTGCGCCACGCCAAAACAACTTTAGTTTATATTATTCTTCAGTGTTTCTACGCTTATATTATTGAGCTATAACGCCCCAAATAGTAGAAGGGCATACTTTTTCCACTTGTTTTCGCACCAATTCACCAATTTAAATTCTGCGAGCGATGAAAGTGACGTCAAAGGGGAATACAAACGCATGTGCTTTTAAATTGAGTTTCAGATTCTCTCTGCTCATTGGCTTGAACCCGACGAAAAGCACTCTACCATAAAAACAACACACGCCCTAGACAACAGATACCTACGCGCTGCATCAAAGCTCAGCTGTCAATTTTGTGACATCATCAGGGAATTTCTAAATAACGCTCAGATGCAATGCTCCCAGAAATATACCCGCCGGACCTCACTTTTGCTTCTTTGACATACGCGTTTATAGGGATATCGTGAAATAAAAAGTGTAAACCTCCATTAAAACAGATTGTTATTTGTTTATCTTCTCAACACAAAGTTAACCCTGAACAAGAAAAAATCGTGGCAGGAACACTATCCACTGTTAGACATATCACAACAATGGAAAGGGACCAGGTAGATAGGAGCCATGTCTCGGGGATAAGCCCCTACTCTTTACAACAAGTTTATCCTGCATAAATATGAACAGATGGGGCTCAAACCATGCACCATCCGAATGACTCAGCACACCCGACAATACCCTGCTAGGCCATGGCGCTGATACTGTGGCGGGGACTTAAAAGACCACACTAACACTTTGAACCTTTACATACGGGCAGTCAGCATTGAACACCAGCTTATCTTTACGATGACTCATACCGCCATGACTGAAGATGCAAGTGACTTTTGAGGTCTTTCTTGTATATATATGTGGTATCACTCTATGGTGCTTGGGGTATGTGAAAACCTAATGTCGAAAAATGTCTATTTCCTTACACAGCATCAATGGCAGGTTATACCCAGTAAAAATGGCGAGTAAAAGCTTAACTTATGGTCGGTTTCACTCACAAACCCTTTTCAATGTGTTTCATCTACTGATGTCCCATAAGCATCCAAACACATATCACATCACATTCACAGATCCAGCAAGGTGGAGATGTGGCCTAAGCAATGGAGGATGGGGGTAGGAAAGACTGACACAAATAGGTGGGGGATGAACCTACAAAAATTGGGAGCAGTTACTCCCAAAAAATGCCTTCCACTATAAAAAAGGGAGACACCTCCCACGTCCCCACCAGTTACACCAGTGGAATATGCTTTATTTGTTATTCTAAGAAATCTGCCAGGCGAATAAAATACATGTACCGTATTAGCCCATCAAACGATTTGGGTCAGAGTTCAAAAATGTACATTGAGAAGACTGTTACACAAATACATTAGAAGTTACCTGTGATTTCCAAGTGATATTATGCATAGCATACATAAATGTTACTAGTCATATGTTTCTGAGATCATACGTGATATTATGCTTAGCATACATAAATGTTACTGGTCCTATGTTTCTGAGATCAAACATGTTGGTGGAGATCATAGTGCCTGCATGCATGTTTATCTACTAGTAGTCCAAGTACTCTAGAGCTGCAGTTAGTATGCAGCTATCGGCTGGCTCAAAACCAGTGACAAACCAGACTTGGGTCACAAAGTTGCTGCACATTAATTGATAGAATCAAATAGCAAAACAAAGGTTGAATTTTTTTAAATACTATTTACAGTTTTGTTTTTTTCTATGAATTTGCAACTTTTTTTGGTTTTAATGATGGTGGGATTTTTAAGACTATTTTTTGTGCATTCAGGTTAAATTGGGTGAAGAAGCCTCTTGGCATGATACGACAAATATGAGGTGAACAAACACAGGATATATATAATACATTAATCTTGGTAATCACAAAGAGTATAACCCCAAAAATTGGCCTGACTCATTATGTCCCTTTCCAACTGGTAAAATGATAAATGATGTTTATGATAAAACTATGATCAGTTGAACAATGTTTAACAGCTCTACTGCTCTATACTGAAAGAATGTTTCACAGACAAAAAAGCTGATAGATAGGAGAAGTCACTGGTGTTTTCACAGACCGTTTTGACCACTAAACTTCAGCAGAACGATTCTACATGCTACAGGTGGCCTTGCAGCTTTGCAGTGCCACAACATGAAAGCTCTGGTGTCATGTGGAGATTCATCCTGGATTTGGTGCAGATAAGGGCTAATGTCTTTCAAACATCTTCAAGACTCCCATCCCAGCATTCACCAGATGTCATATCGACATGTGGCCAAGACTGCCAATGAAGACTATACAACATCAACATGTTTACGTACCATGCTCATGCAGGTACCATTCTCCTGGCTTTGTTGTGTACTAGGTCATCAAAATTTGGGCATTGATGCAATTTTAAATATGATAACATATATCTATCTTGTACAGAGTTAACATTCAGTGAGATAATATATCCAAGACATTTTTGAAAATCATAATGTAGATGAAAAATTGCTGTATGAGCAGTTTTAAGGTTTGATTGCTGGTCTCTGATAAAATGTAAGTAAATACATAATTCTTTTTTAATTACTTTTAATTCATCTGGACATCCTTTTTTTGTAACAGTCAAGAAATATTTTCTTGCAAGAGAAAATCTGCGGCTTACATATTGAGTATCTCACATAGAGACTATACTAATATAAATATATTGGTTTGGTTGGTTGGTTGTACAACTTGGTCCCTGAGATATACCACTTCTATTCTGCCAGCCAGAAAATACTGTATAATAGAGGGAATCTAATAATAGAGGGATGTCCCGATATGGGCCGATTTCGCTGAGGTATCATGTCACACTCAAATGGCACTATAATACAGTTTCAGAGTCTGTGATGCAGCTCTGGCTCCTCTTTCCTATTTATCCATGATAGCATCAACATTCAGTCAAACAAAGCTGCTATGCTGATTTTCCAGCACCATGTCATTGAATAGCATCAATGTGCTGCTCCAAATTTAAAATCTTTTAATTTTGTTCTCCAGCCATTGTGTACATGTATTGACTCAAGTACTAAGACAGCCCTACATATATCAAATGTATACAAAATGTGTGAACAACAACCAGTCAGATTAGTGCCATGTGTTGTTTGTTTAGAGCCAATTAGGTCAAATGTCACGGCACACAGCGATGCCATGCAGCAAGTTAATAAAGGGATTGGATTGTGTGTGAGTTGTTTAATCATGATAACGAGCCGAAATGTCAATCATAAGTCACGTTAGCGAGGGAGTTGCATTAAAATGGTACTTTAACATCTAAAAGTATTCTATGCACAGTGAAAAAAAATGGATAACAGAGGGAGCTTATAATGCAGGGACCAATGAATATATTCAGGACATATAACTACTTTTGGTCATATCACATCAATGGGAGTGGAGCCATATCCACAGGGTTACTTTGCAAAAAAGGATATGGCATCTTTATCCTGCGACCACACAGACATGGCTTCCAGTATATATAATTTTAAACAATTTCATATCTTATTTATATAAACAAATTTTCTGAAGACATATAATTATGTTGCAGGTGTAGTGAGATATATACATCGTTATAGAAGGTGGACCAGTGATGGCACAGGTACCAGTAATTATATATACCGGGAGAAATGGGCTTCATTATTTTATTCATATAAATTTAAGTCTAAACTTCTACCAGACAGATGCCTTAATGTGTGATAGCTACCTTGATGGGTGTTGTAAGATTCTAAGTGATCTGTATATATTTTTTGCTCAGAAGCAGAGCACAATCACTGGTATCTGATCATTAGCAGTAGAACATTACTGCCTCGATCACTGGTCTATAACACTATAGATCTGTGACAGTTTCTTAATGGTAAACCAAGTATTTGCTCAAGATATCATATTTGTAAGGAAGGCCTGGATCTTATTACATGAGTGGTCAGATTAATCAGTAGGCCTACTTACAATTGCTGATGTGAGCCTGATTAGAATAAATGAAGGGCCTAACAATTCAGGATCCATTCATTTTATCTAAATTAACAAATATTCTCTCAACCCTTAATAAGTTTTAATCTATGCTAAATTACTGGTACCCTCATACATAACTAATTTGGTAGCTAATCCACAAATGCAATTTGCCTCGCTACTTGGTAAGCTTAAATGAATTATACAATTCAACGAATTATTCAGTCTTCAGAAGTTCAGTTTGTTTTCATCAGTTGGAAATAAACATAACCAGATAACCATTGAGGCCTATCCGTCAGTCAACAGGGATGTTCAATCAGTTGTTTTGGGGAAAATATTTTGACACAGATCAACATAGTGTGCTGGATATGGACAGATCGGTAATTTGGGGTACTCAGTGAGTGGGTGTGTCGCTGATACGCACCGTCAACCTCCTCTGTCCCCTCTTCCAAGACTTCTTTGGTGAAATTGGAAATCTGACCTGTGATTTGGGACAAACGCCCGCTCCCAAACCACGACATTGTCGCGCAAATGTTCGGCCTTCACACTACAATACATTTAAACAGAAATTATTTATCATTCTACATAGCTGACCAGTGCGCTGCTCAAACAGATGGACGGTTAGGCCGAAGAGCTGCTTATGTTTCGCTTGCCACGACACCTGCCAACTCGACGGTCGCCATCTTGACAGTTCTGTAAGCATGCGTGGCATCGAATGCAGTCGCTAGATGGCGCCTGTCATCCTGCACACTGTCGAGTTTTTGGCCTTCTCGCCGCATTATCATTAGGCTGACGGTGGCCACGGCACAAGCCGCAGAACATGGAGGCGGGTCTTGTTCATATGATATAAGCTACATATACGGCTGTCATGTACCCAATTCACATCAGCAAAACAAAGACATATTTAATACTGGCGAAATGGCAATTGTTGGAGTTAGAAGAGGAGTCTTTAGCTCAAGTAGACCTACGTAGATTCTGGGCATCCGTTATTGACCGCGATCGCTTTCAGTGTCCGAATTTAATGCAATTTCCCCTGCAACGTAGGTACGATTTAAATCGTTTAAATGGATACA
Organism: Arenicola marina; assembly: GCA_964019135.1. Lineage (NCBI taxonomy): Eukaryota > Metazoa > Annelida > Polychaeta > Arenicolidae > Arenicola > Arenicola marina. Next base: position 35,054,409 of record OZ025252.1, read on the forward strand.
GTACAGTGAGTCGATTTAGATCTTAATTGTACGAATAGAAATATATACAGGTATTGGGCAAACAATAGGTCATCTTGCAGGTTCTTCTGCCAAACTGCCGAGGGCATGTGGGGGAATTGTGATTTCTTTGGCAGTGGCGGATCAAGGGGGGGGGGGTTAGGGGGGTTGCACCCCCCCCCCCCCCCCCTTGAGAGCCAGAACATATACTGTTAAAGCCTGGTTCTCTAAGCCCCCCCCCCCCCTCTTTCGGTCGCAAGTTTTTAGAGCTCCTGCCGCCCCCCTGGTCACAAGTCTTCACAGTACCCCCCCCCCCCCCCCCGCTGTCGCAAGTTTTCAGAGAGCAACAGCCCCTTGGGGACCTGAACATACACTGCTAAAGTCGGCTTCTCCGAGCACGCCTTGCCTCCCCCCGGTCGCAAGTTTTTCAGAGCGCACACTCCTCGGTCGGAAGTTTCAGAGAGCAACACCCCCCTTGGCAAATTCCTAGATCCGCCCCTGAACTGAACTTATATATATCTATACAAATTTGGACGTCGCGGTCTGCTTTTGGCCGGGAGTTTGGCCATTAGTAGGCTAGATGTAAACATACCGAAAGCAATACATATACTGAGGTGTATAGTTAACGTAATGACAAATGCCTAACGTTAGCAAATGAAAAAAATAATAAATGCATGCATGCATTGATCCGGTGAAATTTGAAAGAGTGCTTTAAAACATTATTTATTATGGCAATAACTATAGGATCGGCATTACATTTTAGGGTTTGTAATGATTATTAATTATGGCAACAGGATAGGTGTGAGAAAAGAATGAAAACCACTTTGTCGCCAGGACGCAAGTGGCACCGCGTGAGCTACGCTGCGAGTCGCACCCCGTGCGCTACGCAGCTGCAACTTTTGTCAGCAGGTTTGTGTCAACGGCCGGGTGCCAGCCACTAGCCGGGAGTTACGGTCCCGGACCACGATCGGAGGCTAGGGCTCCGGATCATGGACGGCGGTTGGGGTTCCGGATCATGGACGGGGGTTAGGGTTCCGGATCATGGACGGGGGGTTAGGGTTCCGGATCATGGACGGGGGTTAGGGTTCCGGATCATGGACAGGGGTTAGGGTTCCGGATAACGGACGGGGGCTAGGGTTCCGGATCACGGACGGAGGCTAAGGTTAGGGATCACGGCCGGGGGCTAGTGTCCCGGTTCACGGCCGGGGGTTAGGATTCCGGATCACGGCCAGGGGCTAGGGTTCCGCATCACAGACAGGGGCTAGGGTTCCGGATCACGGCCGGGGGCTAGGGTTCCGGATCACGGCCGGGGGCTAGGGTTCCGGATCACGGACAGAGGCTAGGGTCCCGGATCACGGGCGGGGGCTAGGGTTCCGGATCACGGGCGGGGGCTAGGGTTCCGGATCACGGCCGGGGGCTAGGGTTTCTGATCACGGCCGGGGGCTAGGGTTCCGGATCACGGACAGAGGCTAGGGTCCCGGATCACGGGCGGGGGCTAGGGTTCCGGATCACGGGCGGGGGCTAGGGTTCCGGATCACGGGCGGGGGCTAGGGTTCCGGATCACGGCCGGGGGCTAGGGTTTCTGATCACGGCCGGGGGCTAGGGTTCCAGATCACGGACAGGGGCTAGGGTCCCGGATCACGGCCGGGGGCTAGGGTTCGGGATCACGGCCGGGGGCTAGGGTCCGGGATCACGGCCGGGGGCTAGGGTTCCGGATCACGGCCGGGGGCTAGGGTTCCGGATCATGGACGGGGCTAGGGTTTCTGATCACGGCCGGGGGCTAGGGTTCCGGATCACGGCCGGGGGCTAGGGTTCCGGATCCCGGCCGGGGGCTATGGTTCCGGATCACGGCCGGGGGCTAGGGTTCTGGATCACGGACAGGGGCTAGGGTTCCGGATCATGGACGTGGACTAGGGTTCCGAATCATGGACGTGGACTAGGGTTCCGGATCATGGACGTGGACTAGGGGTCCGGATCATGGACAGGAGTTTGGGTTCCGGATGACGTCCGGGGGCTAGGGTTTCGGATCCCGGCCGGGGGCTAGGGTTCCGGATCACGGCCGGGGGCTAGACTTCTGGATCACGGCCGGGGGCTAGGGTTCCAGATCATGGACGTGGACTAGGGTTCCGGATCATGGACAGGAGTTTGGGTTCCGGATCACGGCCGGGGCTAGGGTTCCGGGTCATGGACAGGAGTTTGGGTTCCGGATCACGGCCGGGGGCTAGGGTTCCGGATCACGGACGCGGGCTAGGGTTCCGGATCATGGACGAGGGCTAGGGTTCCGGATCACGTTCGCGCTTTGTCATCTTGGCTAATCTAGCGTTGCTTTTACTGATACATTGTCTTCATTTATTTTTGGAACGCAGTATACATATTTATATCTATTACGTATGTAATTTTGAAGGTCACGGGTTCTTGGGAAAATGGCACTTTGGGGCATATATATATCAGACACTTTACGTTTTAACTAGCCAACGCACTGAAAAATGCCTCCGCTTATCGGTTAAAAACCCATTTTTTACAATCCTTTGCAGAGATTACACGTTAGGTGGACTTTCTGTTCGTGACTATTGCGAGACAGGGCCAATAATCGATCAACGGTCACTGAAGGCGGGTATCGAAATCGAACAAGCAATGCGTCCGCCAAAAATTATCCCCGTTTTGGCGCGAAAATGCCCCCCCCCCCCTTGCTGATTTCTATGTTCTATGCGGTTTTCATGTCCGGTTATTGCATGACGAGATGAGAAGTGACCTTTGAGTTCGGCAACCGATCCGGCTCTATTAATATTGAGCGGTTTGTCTTCTAAGAAAGTGCAACAGGGAAAGTTGTATAAGATTTTCATCAGATTCATCAACAACAATATATTCAACAATATGGGACACAAGATGCTTCCAAAAAGTCCATTTATATTTATTAAAAGGAAACAATAAACTCTCACAAACTTGAGTCCGTCATTTGGACATTCCGAAGTGCCAAATAATAACAGACTTCCGGCGTGTACATTGCACTGACTGACTTTTCATAACTTTCCATAACTATATCATAGGTCAATCACATAAATGCCCCATTACTGTCTCGTCCATTTGCACCAATCAGAGATACTTACATTCCCACGTGTTCACAGACCAATCACAACGCGTGATCTATTCTGATCACAGCCATTTACCAATCACAGCACGTTATATCCCGACGCCGTCATAGACTAATTACAATGAATAATGTTGACCACCGTCTTTAGCCAATCACAATGAGTGATCCATGTTAACCAAGGCCATCATCCAATCACAACGATTGATCCATGTTAACCAAGGCCATCACCCAACCACAATGAGTGATCCATGTTAACCAAGGCCATCATCCAATCACAATGAGTGATCCATGTTAACCAAGGCCATCGTCCAATCACAATGAGTGATCCATGCTCACCAAGGCCATCACCCATTCACAATGAGTGATCCATGTTCACCAAGGCCATCACCCATTCACAATGAGTGATCCATGTTAACCAAGGCCATTATACAATCACAACGAATGATCCATGTTGACCAAGGCCATCACCCATTCACAATGAGTGATCCATGTTAACCAAGGCCATCATCCAATCACAATGAGTGATCCATGTTAACCAAGGCCATCATCCAATCACAATGAATGATCCATGTTGACCAAGGCCATCATCCAATCACAGTCGGCGACCCAATCTGGTCATCGCCGTCTCCGCCTCGCCGTAAGTGACGTCAAGGACATCGATATAGATCTTGACCAGAATCTCGGGCAGCATGACTTTCATGACGTAGTCGAAGTACTGGAACGAAGCCGCAATTATAGGACTATTATTAAACCAGTACTGGCAATTACAGGTGCCATACACACCTTCCAAGGTCATTCAATGCAGGTATACATGCAACGTTGTTAGCCACTATACCTCACCTACACTACCGCTTGCTTTATATGTGTCGAGGCGGCCCTTGGTACGTGTATGCGCCATCGTTACCTTCGGCAACTGTATGAACTTCGGTCCATAGCACTTGTGCTGAAGTTTATTGTTGACTTGTATTTACCGATGTTAAATAAAACTGTTATCTTATCTTATCTTATCTTGCAGAAAAAGGTCCCAAAAACGTTAACATACATGCAAGATGGCCTCTTTCCTTTTTGATAGCCAAACGATTCACCTGTTGTTGTTTTTTTATTTCTATTTAGTTTACATGGCACAAAGAAACCTACTGATTACACGAACATGTTTCCCTAAAGTAAAACTCGCCATAGCCAAGATAGTGATACTAAGCTTGCACTAAAAGACTTTGGACAAACCCTAAGCCACTTTCCTGGGCAACTTTCCATGACCGTGGCAACCCTGACAAACGTCATCGCAAACTAATTTATAATCTACCAACGCTTTTTAATTAACCCTTAGTTTCTTATGTCGTCTACCTTGTGGTGTTTCTTGCAGAAGACTCCCAGCAGTAGCTCTAAGATGTAATCGCTTTGTTTCTCAGTGAACACACCAAATGAAATATTCCACTCAAGCCCGGCTGTCCAAATATAAAGTTAAAACAAGACATTTGTCAGAATATGAATTTTACATTTTAACATGTACATGTACTAAAGTAACGTAAAATAACAAAACGTCATGAACAAATAATGAATTGACAATTTAATTCAATTATTTTGTAATTGAGTGTCACGTGCTCAACTCTTTTGTCACTTGTTATATAACATCGTATCCACGTTGTTCTTACCATTAAAAAGTTAAATACAATATTTGAGAGTTACGGGGCATGAATAGAAGTGGTAGGCCTACCTCGTCTCTTGCCGCCTGCCTTGTAAGCTTGGTGACGTAGACACTCTGGCTCAGACTACAGGGCCACACAACAACGCATGCATTAAAGCTACTGATACAGCAACATTTATCTTGAGAAATTTAAAACATGTTTTCATTAGACATGTTGTATTGATATTCTTGAAATATAAGTACCCAAATATTTTATATGCGATAAAATCCATACATGTTGTTAATCCCCTTTTCGGGGTCAAATTAGTGCATCTCATGTGGAAAAGTGTGGCTTTCTTGTGTACAACGTCATCAAAATGTGTACATTAAGGCAGTTTGTGCAAAAATTGTTCACTGAAGATATCTCCATAAGTCCAAAAGTTAGTTACCTTTCCCTGGAAAATATCTCTGAGGTATCTGGTATTTTGCTCAATCAGGAATCTCAAGTGTTCTTCCCGAAGATCCTGAATGTGGTTTCTGAAGTTGAAAAAAAAAAATACTCTGATCACAAATGCATATTCGATATTCAGAATCAAGTAACCTTGACGTGAAATATACAATTTGAAAAGTTTACGCAACAAAATGATAGAAATATTTTATATGTTTAGTCAATTTTTTCTCAAAGATCTGCTAAGTGACTTGGTTACACAAAGTCTCGCTCTTTATAATAGAAAAACCACATTTGATTCGATTTCAATGATATTCCCTCCATATTCCAGATATTATTGAAGATCGATTTCTTATTTCAATAAACATCTAATAGCCATGACCCGGACTCTCACTTCAGTGCCTTTATCTCGGACTTGATTTTCTCAGTAGACGAGTCCTCCACGATCAGCGGCCAAGTCGGCCACGTCGATAACTCGTGCTGAATGTAGCAGTCGGAAAACAAGTCTTCGGGTTCTGGAGCGGTGTCTGAATCCTTTGCATCGGACGCCCGGGAGTCTGTCCCACTCCGAGTACCACCAACACGCGTCGGGAACCGCGCGTCATCACATTCATTGTCGGTTCCCGAACGACTAGAAAGCTGAGTTAAGCATTGTTTATGGACCTTATCAGGATTACTTCCCACGCGGTCCTGAACCACACGCTTCTTGGGTAACTCCAGTATACCACAGACGTTATCAAACAATTCCACCTTCGTTTTATCGAAGTCAAAGACACTATTCTCTTTGTGAGAGAAGAACTTTCTCTTACGCGGCAGAGCGACGGGTGGCGTGACCACTTCCTCAGAGTCAGAGTCGGAGATATAAATATCAGGTATTCTTTTCCTTTTACTACTCTTTAAAGAGTTCTTTGCTTTCTTAGACTTTCCCCTAGTGGTTTTACTTCTTGCAATGGGCTCCTCGTTATGTGAGGCTTTGTCCTGAGGCAGTGACTGACTACATTGATTGCGTAAGGTCCTCGTCGTCGTGGCCAGCGAATGCACAAAGTCAACATCATCCGCTTCATGGAATCCTTTCACGCGTTTTTTCTTCTTCTGCCTTTGTCTATTGCTTTGACCTTTGCTTTTACTCGCCACGGACGGGGGGTTGTCCTCGGCACGTGGCGCCCCTCTGCGGGGGTCTATGGTGGTACTTAAGTCAGAGTCTGTCGTGCCATCAGAGAGCGAATTACGACCGTCACCACCACGGCTGTCGTCCCGCGGCGCTGCGTCGCCATGGAGTTCTGCCTCGCCCACAGACATGGCCGCAGTCCCCGACTTCCGGAAACGTCTGGTGGCTCTGGCGCGACTTCCGACATCCCCTCTTGTGCGTGACGCGCGACTGGCGTCAGCATTACAGTCCACACCATCAGGGTCAGAGAGTTCAAGGTCGCCTGACGTATGGTGCAATGCCGCAGTGACTGACACTGGACCCCGCTGGCCGTCACCGCCGGGCAGATCGAGCTGCAGAAAGCGGTCTATTGTCCTCTGGGAAATGTTCTCTTCAAGGTCTTGGAGGTTCAGCTCCTTGCCTCTGGTGCTCACACTAGCCTCGGCCTGAGGCCTGGTACTTGTTTTACTGGTTTTGTGTAACCTACCGGTACTTGCCTTTCCCTTAGGTTTCTTCATACCACTGGAACGATGTATTTAGAGAAAATAATAAAACTGGTTCAAAACATTATTCCTTTAACATGAAATCAACAAATCGGTTCACATGGGACGCAGCGAAATTTACAGGGGATTAAAGAAATCGAGTTACAGATGAAGGAACTATTACAAAAAAAACGGGGCGGAAAAGAACAAATGCTTTAACCTACGGCGGTCAATTATCTATGTCAACAAGCAATTACTTCTACGAGTATAGTTTGCTAACTGCTAAAAGAATTGAGTTACATTCGCTTGAGGGTCAGGTGATGGTCGCTCTGATCGGAACACGGCGCTGCCCCAGAGAAGTAGCCACTGGTTTGTGGCCTCACGGACGACACACAAGTCTCCGGTTCCTGGTCCTGTCGTAACAGGCAAACAAGTGTTAAAAGTCGATGACACAGACAAACCATCTCATGTCCACATATTACTTCTCATATAAAAGTTTCGCCCTTACAAAATAATTGTCACCTTTAGTGGCTTCAACCTGTCATATATATAAAAAAAAAAATGAATTGGCGGCAGGGCAGCCACCCAAGCTCAGTGGGTAAGCAGGCTGAGCAGCAGATCAATGGGTACCGGATCGGGGAGATGTTTCATATTATTTCATTCTCCCGGGAGGTCAAAACCTACACCGCATTTCATCAATTGGCGTTTCAGGCGACCTTCCTGTCATTGGATACGCGAGGCCAAAGCACCTTGTGAAGTTACGAAAGATGGAAATCCCTAGATTTGTCTAAACAAGGTTTCATCTAACCGTTTCATGCATGTGCTTATGGTTACCTTGGCGTTTTGTTGACCACCAAGCCGACAGACGCAGAGCAAGACTTTGTCTTCAAAAAGAGGCAAGCTAAAATAGTTGGAACCTGAAAAAAAAAAAAAAAATTATTGCACTGTATATGTAGACCGGTAGTCTTCCTAAATAAGTAACAATAAATAATAGGTGAAGTAATCTTTATGTCAAGATGATACTGAAACAAAATTTTGTAGCTGTTTGCGTAAATTGTTATATAAAAAACTATAAAAACAAACCTTTTTTGGCTCTGTTGCAAACAATACTATGTAAGAATTTTCTTTTCTGGAAGCTGTAGGATATCTTTACAGATAAACCTACAATAAAAGATTGCATGCCGGTAGTTATTTAAGTATCCACTGCACATAATAGTTCACCAACCAACATCAAAGCACAATAATTTTCTTCAACATAACATATTTACCGGTAGAAGCCTGAACAAGAATGCGAAGCGGCAAGAACAAGTGCAGCTTATGCTTGTTGCGTGTTGCTTGATTACGGGTACCGGTACTCAGTATTTATAAACATGCTAGGTGTCAAATATCTGTTTTTTTCAATCAACCATTTATTGACCAGTATTAGTCAGGGGTCAGAATCTGAACCACTCTCCCAGTCAATACACACACTCAAATATATGTACCGTCAATTCCTTTTTGTCCCCACGACAAAAAGGCAAAAAACAACAACATGATAACACCTTCGCGATATCATATGAAATGAAGTTATCTGTTGTTGGCAATCTTTGTGGCTGAATTGGTTGAAGCATTTTACAGCACATACAAAATAGCGTTTATGGGAATCTGCAAAAACAAACCTGTAAGAATCTCTGGTTTCGTGGCAGAAGTTTTCTTGTCCTTCCCTTCACCCTGACCCTTCTTTTTTCTCCTCCTTAGTCTTTGATTCCATGTCTCACTTTCAGCAACCCTTTGCACTAATGGGTTCTGTAGAAGTTCACAGACTTCCTGCAACATAGGCCAGCTTAATATTAAATAAATTATATAAACATGGACACACCATATGTCTTCTTTTATTCAACCCATTAATAGGAACAATATATTAGAAAAACATCTGGATAATGCAATCTAGTATTATATTATAGTACACCTGTAACATGATAATGTATACATATCATTAGATTTACCAGTACAAGTACCAGTAATATCACATAATAAAAGAACAACCATCTATAGCACATTATTACAGGAACTTGGCAATGCAACAATTACATGTTCTCAAAAGAAACATACCTTGAGGTTTTCCTTGTGAAACCATTCAGTTATTTCATCCACATCATGCAGTATGTCTAACTCCACTTGCACCATACACCTGCCAGGTACCTGTTGGCATAACAACATAAGCATGCATTGAGGAATATTCTACATGCAAATGCAGCATTGAATGATATTATTGTTGTAAACTCTTTTGAAACTGTCAATATGTCCCATTATCTTACCCAAATGTGGAGCATATTTGTCCATGCATCAGACAGTTTATTTACAAATGGCACTCCATGTTACCTAGTCTATCTTTGCCACACTTATCTAGTGAGACTTATAGTACCTATCCAGTAATTGCCCTAGACATTTTTAATTGGGGGACATTGTGTCCCACGTACACTATGAAATTTTGAGGGACATTTGGATATTACGGGGACCTGTCAAAGTTCTGATGGCCGTTGTATGCAGCGGTCAAAAGGCAGTTATAGCGCGGTTTACGACAGATGCTTGGAACCGTAGTCCAGTGCACAGAGCCACAGCCCACGACCGGAGCCATAGCCCTGCACATGGAGCAATAATCCAGCGCATGAAGCCATAGCCCATGACTGGAACTATAGCCTGCAACTGGAGCCATAGTCTACGACCGGAGCCACAGCCAGCGACCAGAGCCATAGCCCTGCACACGAAGCAATAGTCTGTGACTGGAACCATAGTCCAGCGCATGGAGCCATAGCCTATGGCCGGAATAATAGCCTATGACTAGAGCCATAGCCCTCAACTGGAGCCATAGCCTGGCACGATAGCACAGTGTCAGGAACCGAGAATGCATGAACACAAGGGAGAAAAAGTGATAATGCAATGTTAAGATCCATTTAGCAATCTCGCCAATTTTTGTGCCAGAGAAGTCTATTGAAGAGAATGCACAATAGAGAGCGATATATATTTGGCCGAGAACTGCAAGTATCGCACACTCTGCGTGCAAGATGAAAAGTAAGCCACTGACTGCCTCCACTCTGAGGGGAGTCTTTACACACCCTAAAATGTACAATATAAGGATGCCACCAAAGCCTGCAAAGGTATGATGCCCCCTACAGTTAAAAATTGTGTGTACTTTGTGACATCCTACAAAACAGACAAACACAGATGGATAGTACCATGACAAACCAGCACGATTTCGTTGTGATGTCTTCCATTGTCAGTGCAAGAATATTATACATGGGATATGTAAGGACAAAGGCAAATCTAAATGCAATCAATCCCTATACAGTGTATTTAACAAAATGGCTTGATAGTAGTGGGACACAGGGATGTATGTGTCACAGTATTACAGGACATTTGCTTTATTAGAGGGACAAGAGAAAATACCATGGCAAAAGCGGGGTTTAATTAGTCAATGTTAGAAGAAACATTAAACAAAATGACACCTCTTTGAACAATACAAGCAATTAGCAACATCAGAAACTAGAGATTGCAATGTTACTTGAAGGAACTTTTGACATACAATTTGATATATCGCTCAGTCAGTGGAGACAATAATTAGCCGATATGCCGTTATTCTTGCTGTATCGCTGCATCATGTCACATCTGCACCCTCCACCCCCAACCTCTCCTGCCATCCTGGGCTTCACCACCTGTCAGAAATGCAATGTTACTTGAAGGAACTTTTGACGTAAAACTTGACATATTGCTCAGTCAGTGGAGACGGCAATTCAGTATAGACGTCAATTAGCCGATGTGCTATTATTTTTGCTGTATCGCTGCGTCATGTCACATCTGCACCCTCCACCCCCAACCTCCCACCCTCTGCCGCCATCCCGGGCTTCACCATCTGTCAGCAATGCAATGTTACTTGAAGGAACTTTTGACGTAAAACTTGACATATCGCTCAGTCAGTGGAGATGGCAATTCAGTATAGATGGCAATTAGCCGATGTGCCGTTATTCTTGCTGTGTCATTGCATCATTACACCCTCCACCCCCAACCTCCCACCCTCTGCTGCCATCCCGGACTTCACCACCTGTCAGCGATGCAGGTAAGGCCCCCTCCCCAACACCTTGCACCTCAGCTGGCAGCGGGTGCAAGATTTTGGGGTGCAAATGAGATTTCTGCAATGGCGCTACCGAGAAAGGGGTCATTTGGATAACAGCCCTCAACAGAAGAGAACATAACTCGGTCAAATGGATACTATAATTGTGTTGGATTTTCGTTTACAGCGAGCAAACAAGTAAGTCTTTACGATTACGATCGAACTACTAAAAATACAATTGAGCGATAATATAATCACGTGCCGCATAAGACGAATTAGTTTTACCTGAACAAACTCTGTTCTCTTTCTCATGGTACATTCATTCTTTAACACATTCGCCATCACTCAGATCAAAATACATCAATCTATTTAGTGAAATACTCGGAGATAGAAGGCCAGTGTCAATGTAAACATACGTAACGTCGTAAGCCTACAAAAACTTGTAGGATCACCCGCCACACTAAGTAGATTTATTTTTAGAAGTTTTTCCGAAGAAGCATTAGTTGTTGAAAGATACCACCGGAACGGCTGTGGGACTGTCCGTGGTCCACATGTGCAGTCGACTGACACAGGCTGGGGGTGGGGGGGTTCTCACGCACCGCCTATATAGAACACCTTATCAACTCGAATATATAGTCAAGGGCTGCAATTGTAAAGAAAAACAACTTCAGTGTCAGATGGGCACATCGATAGGTGTATACACCCCCCTCCCCCGGCCTGTGTCAGTCGATCTGCGGCGCCTGTGGTCTAGGCCATCTAGCCCCGGAGCAGAAAATGCGCAATGCCAATTGCTATCGATGTGCCCATCTGACACTGAAGTTGTTTTTCTTTACAATTGCAGCCCTTGACTATATATTCGAGTTGATATCGAAAACGTTCAAAGAAAATTTCGGCAGTTGACTATATAAATGTTACGGGGTGGAGGGGGTGTTTTTCGACTGTTTTCCGGATGCACTTACACAACTCAGCAAAGTGGCATTTATATGTATTTCGGGTCAGAAGAAAAACCGGGAGTTGTGGCCGAGTGGTCTGAACGGGTAAAAGAAGTTTCCTGGTGACTAAATCTTGTTGTTCGTGTTCTCTCTGTGGATCCTCAGCAGCAAGTGATGCTCTGACGACCACCGGAATCTGGCGCACCGGAAGCCCGCGAAATCCCGCACAAAACTAACATAAATAAACTAAATACCGAAAAACGCTCAGACCACCCGGCAACACTCTCCCCCGCTTTACGTCACAGCCCTCTGTGACGGCCACAGCTAACAGCTAACAAACACAGCGACACAAAATCAAAGTCACTCTAGCAGAGACAGCGTCTCACAAAGGCGTGGGAACCAGTCTGTACAACCAAACCAGCTTTCCTGGCTGTTGATGACCGCCGAGCGAGGTGCGTTATGCACGTTACGGTGTTGGCCCGCGTTGCTCCGTTGCGACTTGCGGCGCTGCAACACGTCAGGCTCCAGCCGCCCGTCGTCTTCGCTCTCCGGCCGCCCGTCGTCTTCGCGCTCCGGCCGCCCGTAATCTTCCGCCGGCATCACCACCCGACCAACGCTCTGGCGGGGCGCCGGGATTGGCCTGGCAGCCGCAACTACCATTAGTTCTTCCTCGTCCGAATCTCGTCCGAGACACGGTTCCTTACGTAGACGATGTCACCCCGCTGTAACCCTGGGGAGGCTTTAGCCTGGGTGTTCTCCCATCGGTTGTCCTGCGCAGCCCGCATCCTTTCGTTCGCGCGCCGATACGCCTCACGCAAGCGCTCCCGGTGGGTCGCCAGCCAGTCGATCTCGTGCTCACCCCTGTCCGCCGGGGCGCCTAACAGGCTGTCCACAGGCAGACGTGGCGTCCGGCCGAACATCAGGTAGTACGGAGAGTATCCGGTCGCAGTGTGGGGCGTGGCGTTGTATGCAAACAGGACTTCCGACAGATGTTCCAGCCACCTGCGCTTCTTCTCGACGGTAAGGATGCGCAGTAGGTCGTGGAGAGTCCGGTTGAAACGCTCGCACTGTCCGTTTCCTTGGGGGTGGTAGGGGGATGTCCGGAACTTGGCTACATCATAGACGCGACACAACTCGGCGATCACGTGTCCCTCGAAGTTCCGACCCTGATCCGAATGTAGGCGCTGAACCTTGGCCACCGCACACCGCTCGCAATTTCCCACGTGACGCTCGACCGCCTCACCCATACCGGGCCAGTAGGCGCGCGACCGACACAGATTCAGGTTTCTCTCGGCACCTTGGTGTGCCATGTCGTCGTGAACGGCCCTAAGAACGACTGGCTTCAAGATTTCAGTGACAACCAGCTGCTTCAGCTCCCCGAGGTGGGGATCCGTCACATTCCGGTAGAGGACGCCGTCAGTCCGCTCCAGTCGATCCCACTGTCGCAACAAAGCCAATGCCTTGCCGGACATCCCCTTCCGTTGGTCCGCGTCTGGTCGCTGCCTCGGCCAAAGCTGCAGGGCTTGACCGACCACCAAATCTGCCCGCCGCAGTCGGGCCAGGTCGTCTGGCTGTCTGGTAGAGAACGACATCGGTATGGTATCAGGGTTTCCCGTTGTCCGCGGCCCTCCGCGCAGCTAAGATAACCCGACTTCACCGTCAGCCGTCCCTACGCAGATCTGGCATACCGCAGCGGTGGCCGGCTCTTCCGTTGCCACGCAGACCAACTCTATGAGCAATGTCGTCGCGCGTACCTCGTTCACCGCCACCATTTCCTCAGCTGGCTGATCTGCCGTCCCTGGACCCGGCTGGCGAGACAGTACATCGGCATTGGCGTTAGCGCGTCCCGGCCGGTAACGGACGTCAAAGTCAAACAAGGCGAGCTGCGCGGCCCATCGCTGCTCTACGGCTCCCAGTCTGGTCGTGGTTTGTAGGTAACTCAGGGGGTTGTTGTCCGTGTACGCGACAAACTTTTGGCCCAAAAAATACCCCCTGAACTACTCGGTCACAGCCCACTTGAGAGCCAACAGCTCAAGCTTCATGGAGCTATAGTTGCTGTCGTTCTTTTCGGCGGGCCGACGGCGTCGACTGGCGAAGGCGATCACGCCTCGCGCCCCATCTTGGTCTTGAGACAGCACGGCGCCAAGGCCGAGCTGTGAGGCGTCGACCTCGACGATAAATGGCTGGGCATAGTCGGCGTAACTAAGAATCGGCGGGGCGATGAACCGGGATTTCAGCTCCTGGAACGCTGCTTCGTGCTCCGCCAGCCACCTGTTCGAGAGGGGCGGGTGCAGCCGCTTCTTGGTGCTGATCTCTGCGTTGCACTTGTTGACCAGGTGGAGCGGCCCGGCCACCTTGGCGAAGTGCGGCACGTAGTGCCGGTAGTAGGAGCAGAAACATAGGAACGACCGCACTTCCTTCACTGTTTCCGGCCTCGGCCAGTTCCGCACAGCCGCCGTCTTTTCGGGGTCAGACGCGATGCCCTCGCTCGACACCACGTGTCCCAGGAACGTTGTCTGCGGACGCGCCAGCTGGCACTTGCCAGGCTGCAGCTTCAGACCGGCGTCTCGTAGCCGCGCAAACACCCTCTCCAGGCGTTCGAGGTGGGACTCGAACGTGTCCGAGTATACCAAGACATTGCCCAGATACACCAGCAGTATTTGAAGAGTAAATCGTTCATGGTAGCATGCATCAGCCGCTGGAAAGTTGCCGTGGCATTGCACAACCCGAACGACATCCGGTTGTATTCATACAAGCCGAACGGGGTCGTGAACGCCGTCTTCTGCCGATCCGCATCTTCCATGGCCACCTGGTGGTATCCGGACGCCAGATTCAGGGTGGAGAAAAACGTGGCTCCTCTCAACGCGTCCCAAGACACCTCGATGCGGGGCAGCGGGTTGGGGTCCTTCACCGTCTTGGCGTTGAGCTGTCTGTAGTCGACGCACAGGCGAAGGTCTCCGTTCCGCTTACTGACCACCACAATAGGAGATGAGTAGGGGCTGCTGCTCTCCCGGATCACTCCTTTCGCCAGAAGCTTGCTGATGTGATCCTTCACCTACTCGTACTGCGACGGCGGGATTCGGCGGTACGGCTGCCTCACTGCCTGTTTGTCGGAGCTGTTGGTACGATGAGTGACCCGGTCCGTATAACCAAGGTCCTCCTCCTCGCGTACAAACAAGTCCACATACTTCCTCAGCAGCGCCTTGAGGCTGGCCTTCTGGTCCTCCGTCAGGCTGTCCCCCATATCTGCTATACAGGGCAAGGCGCTGTCACCATCACTCTCAGTCGGTTTTTCGGCTGTGTGGAACGAGACGCGCTCCTCCGCAACCGACACGCGTTCCCACCGAAGTCCAGCCTGAGACACCACGTCCCCAACACGGTGCACCACCCCAAGTCTCGTCCGGGGTTGTAGGTAAACGTCCTCCTCAGGCATGTTCGCCACCCGTACGAACAGATCTCTCCCCTTGAGCTGCGTCAGCGTGGAGATCAAAAGGAGTCGACCTGGAAGGGCCTTCTGCAGCCGTTCCACCAGCACCCCATCTGGTTGGCCTCTACACCTCTCACCCCCAGTCACTCTCACCACCGACATAGCACCCGCTGGTACACGTACCTCGGCTGCGCCTGTTACTCGAGCCAACGCGCACGCGGAGCTCTTCTGTCGGGCAGCCTCTCTCAACGCGGTCTGCCAGCTAACTTCCACCCGCTGTGGGAATGCAGTCCCCAGCGCCGCCCGAAGCACCTCCTGGCACTGGTTGAGCACGTTCATTCCCAGCAGGGCCGGAACTAGCGCCTTCCGCTCACGTGTCTCTGTGTTAGGGGAGTCCTTCACCACCAAGAACCCTCTCCTGCGTATGGTTTGTCCAGGCCATTGGCGGCCGTCAGCTTCAACCAGCGAGTAGTTTCTATGAGCCCCTGTTCCTTGAAATGGCTGCGGTAGAAACTCTCGGTGATCGTACTGACCTCACTTCCGGTGTCTAACAGCGCCACTGCTGTCACACCTTTAATCTTGATGCTGACTTCCGGGCATTTCCCGACGGCTTTGCGGAGAAGGGAAGTCGGTTGTTTGCTGTCATCTGGCGAGCCTGGTCCCCCGGCGCTCACCACGTGGCTCATGGTGGTGCGGGGTCCTAGTTTTCCGCCCGGCGTCCACCTTGGCTGGCGTCGTTATGACGGCTCTCGCGGGGGCCCCTTGCCGCTAGGTGACCCACCTGCCCACAACGATAACAGGCGCGAGTCTCCGCGTGGCCTCGGCGTCCGTCTCTCCCTCCGTGGCGCCTCGGCCGACCGGTGGCCCGTCGTAGCCGCTGGCGGGCGGCCCGACATGGCCGCTGGCGGGCGGCCAGTGATGTCCGCTGGCGGGCGGCCAGTGATGTCCGCTGGCGGGTGGCCCCGTCATGGCCGCTGGCGGGCGGCCCGTCATGGCCGCTGGCGGGTAGGAGCCCATAGCCGCAGGGGCGTAGGACGGTCTGGCCGCTGGCGGGTGGGAGCCCATGGTCGCAGGCGGGTACGCAGACATGGCCGCTGGCGGGTGAGCCGTTTGCGCCAAAGCGATCTGCTGGACTCTGTGCGACAGTTCTAGCAACGCGCCCATGTTGCGCCCGCATGAGCACCAGAACCTCTGTCAAGTCCGCCGGGTTGGGAAGAGTGTCTTCCCTGGTTGTGATCCGACGCTCATGCACGTGGCACTCAGCCCTCAGAGACACCGCGGGGCACTCCGGGTCTTCCACGCTCCATGCGACGGCGTCCTCCCTTAGGTCGAGGAAGGTGACCTTGGCCCGCTCCCGCACCACGCGCTTAAGGTGCCGCCGCAGCAGCGGATCCGCCACCCCCTCAACAAACTGGTCGCGGAGCGTGACGTCTGCGCTGGCAAGCGCCCGAGCGTCCTGGCTCCTCACCTTGTTGACCAGGGTTGACAGTTCGTAGGAGTACTCCCGCAGGGTCTCCCCGGGCCTCTGGCGACGGTCAGACGGACAGCTGCGCCACTGACCGCACCTCCCCGAACACCGAGGTCAGCTTGTCCATCACGCTCTGGCGCGTTCTCGGCGGCGGCTGCAGGAGTACCTCCTGTCGGGCCGGACCCTCCAAGTGGGCCAACACGAAGTCCACAGCGTCCGCATCCGAGAGGTGGCGCGTACGGACGACATGGCTGACCTCGTCCTCGATCGACTGTCCGCCGTCCCTATACCCGCCAAACTTGGCGAGCTTCCGCTCACGCGGGATGTACAGGGGCTGCTCCCGTCCCCTGGCAGCCTCGGCGGTAGCCATGGCCGCCTGCGCCCGTTCATGGCTCTCCTACAGCTGCTCCAGCTGCACCTGCATTTCCTCCAGGGTGAGCATGATGTTCTTGTAACTCCCGGTTTTCTCTCAACCTCCACTCCGTGACTTGCTGCTGAATAAGCCTGCCGACTGCGCCAAAATGCTACGGGGTGGACACAACTCAGCAAAGTGGCATTGATATGTATTTCGGGTCAGAAGAAAAACCGGGAGTTGTGGCTGAGTGGTCTGAACGGGTAAAAGAAGTTTCCTGATGACTAAATCTTGATGTTCGTGTTCTCTCTGTGGATCCTCAGCAGCAAGTGATGCTCTGAGGACCACCGGAATCTGGCGCACCGGAAGCGCGCGAAATCCCGCACAAAATTAACGTAAATAAACTAAATACCGAAAACCGCTCAGACTACCCGGGCAACATATATTCCAGATGATATATCCAAAAAATTTCAAATGCAATTTTGGCTGTTGATTGGATTTTATACCTAGATCTATATATTCCAGTTGATACCGAGAGTGTTCAAATAATTAACCTCCATATGCTTTACATTATTAATGCTGAAGAGTTTCATTCAGAGCGATGACTGTAAATCCGTGTTGGCTTAGCCGGTAGGCCTCTGGTGGCCCTCTGGTCGTAGGCTTGTGCGCTCTATCCTTGATGTCTTTTTCGGTTTACAAATGGCAACAATGGAGGTGGGTGGGGGGGAGCAAAATGTTTATGGGGTACGTACGTAACATGAAGAATGTGACTAGTAACATTTACTCCTCACGTCAGTATTTTTAATACAAATGAGTGATCCTAATCTGTGACTTCTCGAATAATCGACAGCTAGATTACTTCATGCAGCTGCACCGGGTTCGCATGTTACTTCGCATTTTCGCTTTTTGTCACAATATTATCCTTTAAATGTTTAAAATGATACGCCGTACAGTTTGACATTTATATTATCTTCATGGTTACGTGCCCATGACTCATACGTCCTGTGTGCATAAATGTAGGGGCCTGTAGGAAGTGTGACCAATTAGGATTCTAGATATATATTGCGCAAATCATACAAGATATACATAATTATATGCAATAAATAGAAATGCATTTTGCCTCATTTCTTTTTGCAAGACTAGTACGCGTATATCGTTTGTGGAAGCTGGGCTTTCTTTTGTAATACGTTATCAAATTTGGACATTGCTGCATTTTGGATCTTTTTGGTATGAAGACATCGACGAGGACGACAATTTCGTAGCACATGTATAAATACTGGTATATTTCACAGAGTTAAACACAATTAGGTAATATATCCAGTAAAATAGAAATGCTGATTTTGATCTAACTGCGTTTCTGCATTTCGTCATATGATTCACAAGATTGGTGCATTTTGTGTGATAAATTAAGCGGGCACCCTTTCTTTTGTTATTACGTCATCAAAATATGGATATCAATTGCATGAAGAGATGAGATCTTAGATTATGTACTATATACGATCCCTGGTGTTATTCCCTGATGTTATTACATATATGAAAAAGTGCTATATAGAAGTGGCTCTGTTTTAAATTTGCGTTTCTGCCTTCCGTGCATCGTTTTGATGTTTCATGGCAAAGATATTAATTAAAAAGCAATTAAGCAGGTTGCGTGACCTAGATTGTGTGTGTAAGCCATGCAGTGCACATGGCGGCTCACACTTCTGTTATTTAGTCATTAGCGTAAACCTACATGGACGTGAATCTACATGTACCTAGATATACATGTACGTAAATACACTTGTACGTAAATATACATGTACGTAAATATGCAAATACGTAAATATACATGTATGTAAATACACATGTACGTAAATATGCATGTACTAAAATGTACACGTACGTAAATATACATGTACGTAAATACACTTGTACGTAAATATACATGTATGTAAATACACATGTACGTAAATATGTATGTACTTAAATGTACACGTACGTAAATATGCATGTACTTAAATATACATGTACGTAAATATACATGTATGTAAATACACATGTACGTAAATATGCATGTACTTAAATGTACACGTACGTAAATATGCATGTACTTAAATATACATGTACTTAAATATACATGTACGTAAATATACTTGTACGTGCATATCCACAGTCAGTTTTCTGCCATGTACACCAGTCCCAAAGTGGAGGTCGTTATATATACGTAAAAAGTACGGTGCTACTGTGAGGATGAAGAGCGCCTCTCTCGTCAAGAACAGTGTGATTAAAGTGTTCTCAAAGCCTTTTTTCTGCATTGACGATAAGCAACCGGTATGTGGAGCACGCTTAGCAAGGACGCGTGCACGAACCCGGTGGGGGGGGGGGGGGCACACAGTCTTACGCGACGTCGGGAGGAGCGAAGCGGACATGTTAAAGCAAGGATCGTATGCATGTGTAATAAATTTTGCCCAGTTTCATATCCAGACTTTGACCCCCTATAGCTGTTATGATTTAACCCTCCTGACAAAACAGCTAGTAGGGGAGAAATCGACACGGGACACCGGTACCCGCCGTTCTAGACCCCTGCTAGTATCCGAAGGTGTGAATCCACACCTAATAAGATTCTGTTTACTGACTGAACATGTATCAAACTGGTATGGCGTCAGGTAATGCGACAACTGCGCAGCGTCTGGCATCAGCGCTAAACTGAAGTATCTGGTATACATGCATCGATACATAAAAAGAGACAGAGGCATAACTAGAAACATATCCGAGACGCGGAATTGGGTTATCAATCGTTCTATATCATACGACTTAAGCTTAGATGTTGTTGAAGTGACTGGTATCTCTCTAGATATGTGTCAGTATAAGACAAAGGGTAAGGTCTCACAATCTGGCGCCAACGTCCAAAGGGTTAGGCGTGCCTCCCCGCGCTATCACAAAGCCAGGGGCAGTATGTCGGCGTAGTGGCTGACACCCATCCACAGTGTATCCACCACACCTGCCCAACCATCGCGGACCGCGCATCATGATCAGGACGATGAAGGGGATTTACATCGTGGCGCTCTTGTGCATCTTTGGGACGGTACATTCACTGGAGGACGACGCAGGTAATTTAAAGAAAAAACGGGTATCAATAACGATTGAAAGGAATTAACTTTTATTGTAAATGGCCGAGAGTAAAACAACGTATTTCAGCATTTGGGAGGATGCATGTCGGTGGGGGAGGGACGGGGGGGGGGGCTGGCGGAGGGGGAGGCACAAGTAGGAATAGGGGCAACCAAACAAAATGGATCAATTCTGCGCCTGGTTAGACATCTGCATACGGACCAGGTATGCGTGGCCCTATTATCGAGTCTTTCTATTAATTATCCGCCGTTTATAGGCGATGTCGATCCGCACTGGATATTTCAAAACATACGTTTGGGTCTAAAGTCCAACTATAAGAGAACGGAAGCTTCGACCGCTGAAATAAGGCCGCCCCGATAGCTTAGTGGGTTAGAGCGTCACAGGATTGATTTTGCTTTATGTAACAGTGATCAGTGATCATCATTCGATAATCATGTGGGCGGTGAATCACGGGTAAGTCGTTCTCTACACTCTTCTCGATTAAGGTACCCACCAGAATGAGCAAAAAAGTTAAAGGGAACCGCCAGCCTGGCCTCTAACGCTGCTCAACCGATTCATATAATACCCAATTGTCTATCCTCCAAATTACAGAATTTTTTCTCCTATCTACAGCTCACAATAAAATTTAGAAGTGACCGTCGGGCACGATTTCGCCCCCTACTCAGGCGGCAGCTCTTTTTGGAGGTGTGTCCGCGCTTGACCAATCAGGAGGCGATACTCTAATTTATTCAAACCGGATATTGCGCCTATTGTGTGAGCAAAACAAGAGCGCGTGATCATCGCTAATCTAAAGAGCTGCGATTCTAACTCCAATCATGGCATTGTTGCGGAGTCAATCGTCGCAAGACGTATATCAATTTGTTTGGACGGTACTTTTCTATGAAACACTAAGATTTTGCGCTACTGCGCGGCTTGGAACTGCCGCTGTTCATCTGTAAATCACGGCCCTGATCTCTCTCTCTGCGAGTGATAACGTAAGGCAGTGCCACATGAATAGTCACAATACGCGTCACTGCTCCCGGCAAAATGGCGCTCTGCTTGACATTGCTGGGGGCGGGTCGCCTTAATTTTTTTCTCCTTACCAGTCGGCTGAAACGAAGCGCTATCACTCGCCAATTGAATTTAAAGATGTAAACTTTCGGTGCAGATCGCGATTAAATTAGGTTGGACACCCGCTTTCACTGAACGCAAAGTAGAAAAAGACCCGCTAATAAAAAAAATTGTGATTGCGATAAGGGCTCTCCAGAGTGTGCAGGAATTCGTCATATGGGTGGGTGGAAGCTAGGCATTTAATTACCATGGGACCATTGGTCTCTGAGAGGGTTTCACAACTGACCAATGGGTAGTGGCCCCAATAACCGGCGACCACTGGGTCCGTAAGTTCGAACGGCCGGGGCAAAATATTTCGCCCCGCTCCATGCTAATGGCCTATTCTAGGGCGAAATATTTTGCCCAGGCCGTTTCGAACTTACGGGCGACCAGGAGGCTGGGCCCGGTGCGGGCGGGGGAAGGGAGAGGGGGAGGGGGCAAGTTTCGGACACGCCCTTGGGATGTATGTGAGGCCTCATCTGTCGTTTCTTCACAGTTGTTTTGCTTCTATCTACAGATTATGCCGAGGAGCTGCTGCTGGAGGCGAAGAAGGTGAGATGGAACCAGGACGGCACTGGAGACATGGAGCTGGACTACACCGCCAAGTGGGTTGAGCTGGCCCAGCTAGTCGAATCCGTACCCCACTTGAAGCAGCAGTGGGAGGACAGAGTGGAAATGCAGGAGACTGGATATGAGGTGAGCCTCGTCAAGCTAGTGGAACCGCTATTTCACGACAATATCATGCCAGAGTCTAAAACACTAACATTCTGTGGCCAGATTTACCCATTCCACCGGTGCCATTAAAACAAGGTGGCCATTTCTTTTCAGAGGGGGCGGGAGGGATGCGCAGGCCAAGACCCAGTACATTAAAACATTGAAATCCCCGTTCATGGAAGGGCCTCGGACGAATACTAGTGCCTAGTGCAGGGAATTTTGTGGAATTGTAGAGACGATGAATAGTAATATCGTTACATATGTTTGTATTGATGTTGCCATAAGCAACAGCCACAGCTAGGTGATCCGTGGCGCTATGCGGCAATAGGACACTATTAATCTGTCTTTTTATGAATATAATCGTGTGATGTACCGATAATTGTCACCAAAGAAACTCGATCATACGAAGTTTCGACATTCTTGTAACGTTACATTAACTTGTGTTATGCTTTCAGTTTCCCTTTCCTCCCTTTGAGTGTGAGGTCGAACCCTCCGCAACACCTCCAACCTCCGGTAAAACCTTCTCCTTAGTACATATTCAGTCACCCACATGTAATCATTTTGGTGACATTTGTGGTCAGCGTATACGGTTAGAGCATACATTGAAGCAAAAACTGTCTTAGCGGCCTGTCAATCTGTACATGTACCGGTCAATGAGACAATTGAAATTTCTGTGAAAGACAGAAGCAAAATGCCCGATGTTTTCTTTCGCTTGGAACGATATTTCATTTGTTTCTGGTTATTGTTTGCAGTACACATGCTTCGCCCCTCCGATATCAATGTTGTGGCCGCTGTTGGAGACTCCATCACCGTAAGTACACCAATTAACGCCTATTAATATTAGCAGTAGTTATCATATGGGTGGTAGATGTAGCAGGAGGTGGGGGTGCGAGAGGGGGAGGCGGGGGGGGGGGGGACGCGGTAGCCGTTTATCTTGTACCAAGTGAGGAGAGCTTATCTCTGCACACCCTTCACGGCTCGCCCCACAATCTGACTGCCTTTGCATCTGTAGCATTGTGCGTGTAGTAGACCTGTCAAACCGCTTGGCATAAGAACAGCTCTACACATTGTTTCTCGTGTCTAAGCACTCAATGAGGGCCGCCCCGGTAGCTCAGTGGGTTAGAACGCTATTGCCTTTCCAGGATCGCTCGACTGCTTTCGATACTGTTTTGCACCAACAGCATTGAATTAACTTGCAATAATTAACTGCCAGCTAGAGAAGCAGAACTGATGTTGCCCCCCTACCCTCTCGTTTTAGTATGAGGTTGTGATGCGGGGGCTGAATCCGCATGTATATATTATGCATGCGTATATGGTAGTACGGTGTGTTTCCAGGCTGGTAACGGGCTGGGAGCCACTAGATTGGTGGAAGTCGCCTACATGAACAGAGGAGAGTCGTGGAGGTGAGAATACTCGTTCACTGCATACTAAGTTTTGTTATAGTATTTATTATATACAGAGGTAAACACTGGGCCACGACATACGAATGAATGCTGTCACGCCACTTATTATCAATCGATAAGACAACGTCATGCAATATGCCTATGTGATTTTCAACCTTAAACTCTTAGTTGATCTTACAGTGTTGGTGGAAACGAAGACTTGGACAAGAAAGTTATAACTCTGGGAAGTAAGTGATTTTGACAGGAATTACTCGTCAATTTTGACACTGATATTATTTCAATCGATATATACTGCCACTTAATTCACCAATCATTATTGAACTGACTGTTACAGGTCCATATGAACATCAATTTCTGTTTATGATCAAACGAAACAAGTCCTTGCCAAATAATGACATTCACGAAAAGTCAAGAAGCCATAATTAAGTGATAAAAGTATTCTCTGTCTATAAAGGACATTGGAAAACAAATCGCTGGATTTAAGTTAATTTATTGACAGCCGTGTATCTGTGTTAGATATCTTGAAGAAGTTTAACCCGGACCTGAAGGGTTACTCGCGGTGCCGCAGTTCGCTCTATGACGCTGACTACGCGTGGATGAACATTGCGGCCCCTGGCGGCACTAGTCGGTAGGTTAAGCCCATAGGTGGCAGCACCACTCCAGGTGCAAAGCCACACATGTTTAGCCAGAAATTGGAGTACCATATCAATTAAGCGCACTAGTTGAAGAGATCGTAAGAGCCCCATCATGGAAACGAATACTTACAAAATCAAGAAACAAAAATGTATCTAGCATTTAAATACATCCAATGCACTTGTTACGTTATATGTAGGGGACAAGGTTTAACCCCGCTATTGGCATGACAAACATATAGAGGAACAAGCGTTTTCTTCTGACGCCTATACGCATTCTCCTCACGCCTAATATCCGCAGCGACGTAGAGCTCCAGTCCCTCGGGGTGATTGCTCGGATGAAGTTGGACGAAACTATTGACTTCGAGAACGACTGGAAGATTGTGACGATCTGGGTCGGCGGAAACGACCTGTGTGGCTCCTGCCACAGACCGGTATGAACCGGTAGCTGGTAACCCGAATTCATACATGAGTTACTACAGACTTAATTCATTACCTTACTTGTCACACCACGAGGATAAGAGATTAAACTCGCATATTGTAAAGGATAAGCGATGCATAAGTAGCCTAATAATCATGTTTTTATTTGCGCTGAGCCTGTTATTTCATATAAGAGACGATCGTCAGAAAAGATCTTTGATTGGAGTCAATTATCATTATTGTTATCAGACCGGTTGGTTTTGTTTATGGCATATAGAGGTGGTATATTTCGTTTACCGTAGAGGTCAATATCGATAATGGATTTTATCCAAACATCCAAATGGAAAAGAAACCTGACTAGTGTTCTGAAACTCGCATTAATGTTACAGGATCGCTACGACCCAATCCCCTACCGCCAGCAAATAGAGGCTGGCCTTGACCTTCTACACGCTCAACTGCCCAGAACGATTGTCAATGTTGTGGTTATGTTCGACATCACGCCCCTGCCAGAGCTGGGTGAAAGCGACTTCTGCACCATAATGCAATGGTAAGTCAGGGTAGAATCACGATGGCCAACCGGTCAGGTGGTATATATTTAGTATATGGATTCCCTTTTCCAGTGTTATGAAATAACGACCCTTTAATATTAGTATACAGGCCTATCAAGCTCTTCATCCCAGGGCTCAGAGATGAAAAAATACAGATTGGACCATGAAGCGCACCCACATATTTGCCTTTATATAACAAACGCCCCAGTACCGCGACCTCTTTGCAAAGCCTCACCTTCTGCCCTGTTCCGGGTCGCGTTCAATGAAACCATTACCCGACCGCCATCTTGTTTTTTGCGTCTTTGCAGGATCTACTGCGACTGCGTGACCAACAGCACGACAGTCCCGCAGCTAAAGCCCCGCCAGATGGGGTATTACGACGAGTTGAGTCAACTCATCGAGTGCAGCGGCAAGTACGACGTGTCCGATGACTTCACTGTCGTCCTGCAGCCCATGTTCAGGGATATGTTGCCCCCAAAAGACGTAAGTATGCAAGCCCCGTATTCATAAGCCGTATTCAATAATATTCAAACCGCCAATATGATAATGAGTAAGTATGCAAGCCCCGCGTTCATAAGCCGTATTCAAACCGCTTTGTGCAAGTCGCCATAATGAGTAAGTATCGAATTAGGCTCTTATTCATAGGACTTGCTTCCAATTTTATGCAATGCTCAGGGGCGGATCCAGAAAATCTGGATAGGGGGGCCGGTTTCAGGGTTGGAGCCAGATAAGCTGGAAATTGGGGGGGGGGGCGGGTTTGGTTTTCGTATGTTTAATGGTATAAATTATATAAATGTCGCCCCTAAAGGGGGGGGACTGACATTTTTTATACGGAACTAATAATAACTTATTATAATACAATTTAACGTTTATCTAAAACTTAATACGGGGTCTACTAAATACAAGTACACAAACGTGAATCCATAGACTAAAATTATATCAAAATTATATATAGACTGAAATTATAGCTTTGGGTGAACACTTGTGTGTGCTACCATTTCAGCCAATCACTGGCGAGTGGGACCCGTCCTTCCTGTCCGCAGACTGCTTCCACCCGGCCAGAAAGGCTCACCAGGCCTTCGCCTACATGTTGTGGAACACCATGGTAAGTCTGGTCAGAGCCCACAGCATGTACCCGCCACGCTGTCATCTACTCGAAAAACTAATGCATCGATGGTTGTTAGCCTTCTGACCATATTTGTGCTGGTTGATTAAAGAAAGACGCCAGACCTTTTAAGGTCATATAGCCTGTCAGTGGCTGGGAGCCTCTTACCAATTCAGATAAAGGTACAGAGGAGCCCTCTACTTATATATCGATGAAAATACATCTTGCACAGACATTTGTACATGTTGGGTTCGAACCTCGCACCGGCCGTTTGGGCTAACCTAGCAGAGTAATCTTGCCAATAACCGACCGGGAGGCTTAACTGGCTACGGGTGACCCCACCACAACCACCACCTCCACCATGGCAACATACAATGTATTAACCTGGAGCTATGCAGCTAGATTTTGCCCATATTAGAGACATGCACGTGGAACATTTCCCGCTTCACACAATGCATTTAGCAGTGCGCCTATGGCGCGCAATGGCGGTGATTGGTTGGTTGGTTATTCAGCACGCTTTAACCACTTTTGGTCATATCGCGTCAATGGGGGAAGGGAGGGATAGTGGAGCGATGTCCCTGGGGGGTAACCCCCTACTCTTTACTAAGAAAGACATGGGATCTTTATCCTGCGACCACACAGATATGGCCACAGCAGGGCTCGAACCACCGATCCGTGCACGTGCCGCTAGCCTCTCAGGTGACCAGAGCATTCATACATATCCTGTGGTAAGGTTGTTTGCAACGTTTGTGTTGTAGCTGATTCCGGTCGGTGAGAAGCCATTTACCTTGGACTACTACGAGGAGAACCCACACTACGACTGTCCCACTCCGGTACGTATCGACTCACCTAGTTTACGTCATATAGTTTAATATATTGATAAGACAGTGGTCTACACCTGAACGTGTGTTTGGTAAACACGTTCACTACAGAGTACTCGGACTCCCCAATGCCAGGTTATCACAAAGTCGCCAAAATTAAACTTGTGTAATAATTCTTTGATATTACTTGCGTAATTTAGGGCTGTTGTCATACACTATCGTTTCGTGAAACACAGCATAATTGCTGTGTAAGCCCACGGAGCTTGGGTGAATAGACCACTGCATGAGCTCTGACGCGCTGCGTTGTATTCCGTTCGTCCACAGGAGAAGCCCTACATCTTCACCAACATAAACAGCCAGCCTGGCTGGATTCCCCCCTCCGCCACCACCACCACCACCACCACCACCACAAACAGCCAGTCTAGCTGGGTTCCCCCCTCCGCCACCACCACCACCACCACGCAGGCACCCCAGGAGTCTTCGGGAGTGACCCTGAGAGCTGGCCTGCTCACCCTCCTTGTGGCCCTGTGTGCTGTCCACTTCCTCTGACCATGCAGTTACCGGCGAAAACGGACATAATCAACAACTTGTAGTCTTACGGGTTGCTTCCGATGGAAGTGAAAACAGTGTCAAAAACGTTCATCGCAATGTTTAAAGCATATATGTAAATCGGTATATAAAAGTCAGCGAGTTGATCAGCCAAGCATCCAATAGAAATGGCCCAAAAGTGTTGATTTATTACGACATTTGTAAGACACGGGTATTGTAGGAACACATTTGGTGATGAATAAATGTTATTAGAGGTTTCGGTGAGCATTATGTATATGACAATAAAACTTGAATTGCAACAGTATTAGAGTTGTTTTAGAATTGCCCGCTAAAAGAAACTTCTGTATTAGATATTCCCGCTCCACTTTCGAAAGCCATCAATACAACGATCCAATATCGAGATACGAAGACCAGGAGATTGGAGGAACAATCTTGGTCCGATCTCCCTAAACATGTTCACTCGACATAAAACATATCAGGGTATCATTTGTAATAACATAAAAATGTAAATTGACAGCGCTTGAATCAAAGTAGACTGCATTATCCATCATTATATCAAGATACCAACACGTGTTGGCAGAACCAAGACGACATTTATGACGTTAAACAAGACGCGGTTCAATGTTCAGAGATGTCTAGTGATACCATATCTGCCCATCGAACCCATGTATTGGATGATTATTGGATATTATTATTATAACTGTTACACCCTTTGAGCGGGGCCCCTATTCTATGCTATTTCTACGTACGCGCATGTCCCTTGTGGGCCTCCGTACTCTGCCATTTATACGTACTCGAATGTCCCTAGCAGGCTTCCGTACTCTGCCATGTCTATGTACTCGCATGTCTTCGGCGGAGCTCCATACTCTGCCATTTCTACGGACTCACATGTCCCCAGTGAGTCTCCGTACTCTGCCATGTCTACGTACTTGCATGTCCCTAGCGGGCCTCCGTACTCTGTCATTTCTACGTACTTGCATGTCCCTAGCGGGCCTCCGTACTCTGTCATTTCTACGTACTCGCATGTCTGTCCCTAGCGGGCTTCCGTACTCTGTGATGTCTATGTACTCGCATGTCCCCAGCGGGTTTCCCGTACTTTGTCATTGCTACATACTCGCATGTCCCTAGCGGGCCCCCGTACTCTGTGATGTCTATGTACTCGCATGTCCCCAGCGGGTCTCCGTACTTTGTCATTGCTACATACTCGCATGTCCCTAGCGGGCCTCCGTACTCTGCCATGTCCTCGTACTAGCATGTCCCAAGCAGGCCTACGTACTCTGTCATTGCTACGTCTTCGCGTGTCCCCAGCGGGCCTCCGTAGTACATTTTCTAAACTTTCTAATTAGCGCTGATTAAATTTGCACGGTGATAAGTGGTGTTAATGAATAAGACGCCCAACGTTGCATTACACTTTTTGGCCCGACTTTTGCTCTGAAGCAGCTTAACGGGCACAAGCCGTGCGCGACAACCGTGGGCCAAAGTGACGTAAGCCTATTATTCAGTGTGATCGGCAACGACTTGCCTGTGGTCACCAGAGCGCGTCGAGAGGTGACCACCGTGGTCAGTATCGGCTTAGTTCGCGGGGCAAGTTTCGAGACCTGCTATACACACAACCACACAACAACACTTATACGCACTGCTTTAACATTACAGCCCCTGGACCTGACTGACCTAAGTCACCCCTGTTGATCGCTGGTCGACACGAACAAACGTGTTTAGGGTTGCTTGCCAACTGATTGCTGATGGATAATATTCATGTAATATGAAAGGAGAGTCAGTGGTCAGTGGTCAGTAAACTCCAAGCAACGACGCCTGCACTGCAACAGTGCAACGTCGTGCTGTTGAAAGGACGTTAAAGATTGAAGCAATACTTTATCACGACCGAATTCATCACGATTTGAATATGATAAAGTCCAAGATGAACACACGTGAAGCGTCCCGTATTTTCACCAGACCGACAGGACGCTGGTCTCCATCGGTTCACGTAGCAGTCGTGACGTCACTTCTCCTGTTCTCTGGAGTATGGGTGGGACCCCAGCTCTGTGACGGAGCAGAGGTGACGGATGTCCATGGTAACACGGTCTATGATAACGGCACGGTGTCCTGGGTGCCCGTCCCGCCCCCTGGTCGCCCCTACCAGACAGACAGCTCCTACACGAGTGATCCCCTCGATGCTCTCTTCGGACTGGCGCGTGACTTCCTCGACACCATCTTGCCGACCCCCGTGCCCTTCGGTAAGTAAATCCCATGATAAATTTGCTTCAGAAGAATATGTCGATAACTGATGTACCTGCATTTGGTTTCCATTTGCAAATATTGGACTGACTATATAATGTCTATCGTGAATCGAAGTCACGAATCTTGCATCAAATGTATCTAAAAAAATAAGAGGACGCGGACACCCTCCACATTTCAAATAACACAAGTTACTTTATTTGATATTTCAACACTGAATCCAAGTTCGGAATGGTCTCCATAGCGCTATGATAATGTACTTGGTATCGTTCTGCCGGCCGTTTTGCTATTATCAAAACTAGAAGCACTTAATAAGGAAACATTCGCATGGACATATTTACTCATAGCATTTAGTGTTCATATTGGCATATTATCAACCATTCTTGCCCGCTCATTGCGAAAATGAATACCGAACTTATCTTACATAAATATATTTGCCACGTACAACTGACTGATGTTTATATTTTAGATCTGATAACCGAGGCAATGAACGGACAATTCGACATTTCTACGCAATACATGCAGGTGTGTGCAGCTTGTTTCTTTATGCCAGATCGACGATTCTTTATTTCAGAATTTCAAATTATGTACTAGTTAAAGAACGAGCTGGAGTGCATTCGCCAAAATAAAGCAGGAGACGCGATAGCGTTATTTTGGGGAATGCACGACAGCGAGTTCTTTAACGTTCTTATAAAATTGTTATAACAAGGCATGACATGTGCTCACGTTTGGACACAGGAATTGACTATTGCGTCAATTGCACTGCCCGACGAATGCATGAGGCACATAGTGGAAACAACGGTTCGACATTGTGAAGGTGGGAGGGTAGGGGTGGGAAGGCGTGGAAGGAGTAGACATTTTGGAATTCATTGCTTCTTAGTTTTGTGAAAACATCGCTCCCTGAAAAGCGATATGACGGATATAATGAGAAATGTATGCAATCGATAACTGTGGAATTTCCATATATTTTGAGATTTCTGATCTAACCCCCGGCCCTTTGGTGCTTAACATTGACTTATGCATTCCATTGTTTGTCTTGAAATTGGCTAGTTCTGTCAACACCAGCCAACTCGGCTCGGCTCAGCTCAGCTCGACTGATTATACCGTGACACTTGACGAGTCAATATTAACAACTGTTCTTTATCTAGATAATGCACAGTTTTTCCGTTCATTATTAAAATAAAGCACTGTTTTACCGTTCTTTATTTGAATAACGCCCACGTACGTTAATACAACACGGCTAGGTCTGTTTTTCGAGCCATTCTTCAAGATAATGAACACTTAAGACAAAGGCGTGACGTCACACAATTTTTTAATAATGCGATAAATAATGGTTTTCATGAATAGAAGAAATATAAATTTGTCAGTACTTATTGACCTATGTCCTTGGTCAATGCGGTTTGTTGGGTGTTATTTAGTCGCTTGAGCTGTGCATCCGCCGATTCCTTCAATGCATTATCAGTCAATCGTTCTAAACCTTAAATACATTTAATTCACAGCACTTTCAATCTGTACCGCAATATCGGACCATCGCCTCCAAGCAATGGATGAGATAGATGTCAAAGCGGTCAATTCATATAGACTGCATTGTGTGGAAAACCATTTTACTCCTCAACTATGTTAACTTCCTTCATGTGGTGTTATTTATGCTGCAGCTTGTCAACTTTGGCGTGGGCCTCTGTGTCTGTCTGGTCCTGGGCATTCTCTTCCTGCTCTTCATGCCAATCGTCGGCTGCTGCCTCTGCTGCTGTCGCTGCTGCTGCGGAAAGTGCGGTGGGAGTAGTGTCGCCATCTACCGGGCGGACGAGGACTGCAAGAGGATCGGATTGGCTCAAGCGCTGCTTCTCATAGGCATCTGCATGAGGTCGGTTATGTACGCTTGTCGTAATGGGGGAATGATACGCAAACTAAATAGAAAAGAAAGGAAACGTGACAGACATATAGATATTTTCTATACCCTAGACATCTATAGACCTTTGACCGGTTATATATGGATCTATAATCGTATGCCAATTTTCTTCAACTGAATATCTTCTTTCTTCATACATTGAATGGGAACCTCTCAAAAAATCCTCTCACAGTTTCTAAGTCAATCTTAGTGTATTTAGGACTGATCTCTGACACACTTGTATTATTCTTAAATATAATTTGGCATACATGTATGTCTATCAGTG
The DNA here is from genome assembly GCA_964019135.1 of Arenicola marina. Taxonomy (NCBI): domain Eukaryota; kingdom Metazoa; phylum Annelida; class Polychaeta; family Arenicolidae; genus Arenicola; species Arenicola marina. The sequence goes on from OZ025252.1 coordinate 35,086,259, forward strand.
GCGGATCCAGGATCCAGGATGCACAGGGGACAAGTGCCCCCCCCCCCCCCCACCCCTATGCCGAAAATAGGCGACGAAAACACACGTGCCCCCTTTTCTCTAAATATTATTTTGTGTGACAGTAACACCAGACAAAATAAAATTTTGTGCCCCTCTTGCGAAATCCTGGATCCGCCACTGGATATTTGCTAGTCGTTGTTCGGGGCATCTTCCGGAATACAGAATGTTATTCCCTTTCCATGCAATCTGAAATTCAAAAGATGTGCTTTTGGTTATTTCAGCGCCTCTGTCATTTGTGTTTACGTCACCAACACCAAAGTGACGTCAGCGATAAGCTTCATTGATACATCCGTGACGTCAAACCTGCAAGACCTGGACTCCTTCTTGCTAAACACCGTCTCGGTAGGTGATACCCGATACCTTGCATTTGTTATACAACAGCTAACTTGACGAATATACATGTTAACAATGGTAACTTATTTCGCAATAAAGCAAATGCTCATTTCGCCATATTGCATTAATAAGAGCGATTTGTTGCACATTATATGCCAGCACCCAACGACACAACCCTCATGTACATTTTCCGTGCCCAATTCACTCAGTTGTGGATTCTTTTCAGGAATTCAACTATATCGCAGTTGACATGTACGCCATAATCAATCGAGCCATCAGTAGAGATATCGACGGTAAGCCGTGTGTTCAATATACCAGCGCTATAATTAAGTCTTTGCCAAGGAAGCTTTGAACGTTCTGTACATTTGGCTGTGGACATGTGTACCTCTATTTGTTCGGAAGCGTGCCCCCACCCCTCCCTCTGCCCCTAGCAGATCAGGTCACCGACTTTCACTGTTTATCTGTTCAACGTTTATTTCAAAGAAGTCATGGTATTCGCACTTCACAACTGCGATAAAACATCATAAAATATTACATCATCTATCAATGCCATGTAGATATAAAGGTAGATCTAGGTATATAGGTATATCTTGGTATATAGGTATATCTAGGTATATAGGTATATCTAGGTATATAGGTATATCTAGGTATATAGGTATATCTAGGTATATAGGTATATCTATAGGTATATCTAGGTATATAGAGATATCTGGGTATATCTAGGTATATAGGTATATATAGGTATATCTAGGTATATAGGTATATAGGTATATCTAGGTATATAGATATATCTAGGTATATAGGTACATCTAGGTATATAGGTGTATAGATATATCTAGGTATATAGGTATATCTAGGTATATAGATATATCTAGGTATATAGGTATATCTAGGTATATATAGGTATATCTAGGTATATCTAGGTATATATAGGTATATCTAGGTATATAGATATATGTAGGTATATAGGTATATCTAGGTATATAGGTATGTCTAGGTATATAGGTATATCTAGGTATATAGATATATCTAGGTATATAGATATATCTAGGTATATAGGTATATCTATAGGTATATCTAGGTATATAGATATATCTAGGTATATAGATATATCTAGGTGTATAGGTATATCTAGGTATATAGGTATATCTAGGTATATCTAGGTATATAGGTATATCTAGGTATATAGGTATATCTAAGTCTATAGGTATATCTAGGTATATAGGTACATCTTGGTATGTAGGTATATCTAGGTATATAGGTATATCTAGGTATATAGGTATTTCTAGGTACATAGGTATATCTAGGTATATAGGTATATCTAGGTATATAGGTATATCTTGGTATATAGGTATATCTAGGTATATAGGTATATCTAGGTATATAGGTATATCTTGGTATATAGGTATATCTAGGTATATAGGTATATAGGTATATCTAGGTATATAGGTATATCTAGGTATATAGGTATATATTGATATATAGGTATATTGGTATATATAGGTATATCCAGGTATCAGGCTGTCCAGTGATCCTACTTTTCCTACATTTTCCTACTTTTTCCTACTTTTTGGTATTTGCTTCACCAGGCGCAATTTCAAAATGTCATTAATTGCTGTACAAGTGTGCATATCGCTTCTTTTTTTGCAAAAGTCACAGGTATTTTGTTTTTGCGTCCTGATATATTTTAAAATCAACACTAGTGTTTGTCAAGTTCTAATAATGAAAATACAGGTACGGCTGAGCAGCATATAAGAAATGTTCTAAAAAAGCATTTTCTCAGTAATATAACTTTTTGTCATTTGTTTATCCCGAATAATGTTGCTACATATGCTATTTGAGTCATACTTTTTGCTTCTATTTTCCTACTTTTGTCCTACTTTTTCTGTATTTCCATTCCTACTTTTGTCCTACTTTTTCATGAGGGTGTGCTGGACAGCCTGAGGTATATAGGTATATCCAGGTATATAGGTATATCCAGGTATATAGGTATATCCAGGTATATAGGTATATCTAGGTATATAGGTATATCCAGGTATATAGGTATATCTATGTATATAGGTATATCTAGGTATATGCCATTATTCGGTCTAGTAAAGTAGCAATGTTCTATTGCCTTAACATTCTAACAAATTTCACAAAAAAACAAACAATATTGCACCGACGTTCGTTGGGAGGATTATTATGAATTAACAAAAATCTGTTACTGTTTCTGTCATGGATCATTGGTAACCCATTCGATATCCAGACTCCCCCCCCCCCCCCCCTCTCTCTCTTCTCCCACCTGATGACGCCAAGACTAGTGTCAGGGGCGCATCCAGCTGTACGCACGTACGCACGTGCGTACACATTGGGCTGTGCCGGTTTGTGAAATCCTGTTGTTCGGGAGTAATTTGGTTTCATGTCATGTGCAGCAGGTGCGTACACTTGCTCAAGTCCCTGGCCACGCCGCTGAGTGTGACTTTCAATATTTCTGTCCTCAGACATCGGTGCCACCCTCGGCGGCTACCTGGTCCCGCCGCTGCTTGACATGGTCGACCCGACCATCACCGCCATCAGCAGCATGGACACAAGTCAGTCTTCACAACTACCAGTCACAGCAAAACTTCAAATAATTATCACATGATTAATATTTCTCGAGTAACATTACGATGACACAGAAAAATGCTTACATGTTTACTTTCCCGGTAACAAAAGACGAAAAGTGAGGGTTTTAAAAGTAAAAGAACGTTCGGAAGAAAATGGTTAATCAAACCCGCATGAAAGAATTTTCTCCTTATCAATGCTTCGTTTGGTTCGTTTATGCCAAACATTTGATATTGTGTTAGATAATGAAAACATAAATTACCTATACGAATTGGGCTTGGCTCTCCTATAGCGATCCAAGCCGTGCAGAGTGCCCTTGAGTTGGTCGACGCCAAGGTCATTCTGCTTCACTTCAGCTCCGACGCCCTCAACGCAACATTGACAGAGCTTCAAGTCAACATATCCCTTACAAAATCCACTTGTGCCATATGTGAGTATATCTCTGTACGCGCAGGATGGTCGTGTGTTCTCACCCAGTAATCGTGTTTTTGATAGTGCTACATAAATTATACATTGTGAATGAAGATGCGGTTGATGTATGGCTCGGAGTGACCTGGCAAACCTTCCCGATTATCTCACTGACACATTGTTTTGAATGGGTATTGCATGTTTTCTGCAGACTGCGATGCGACTGGCCAGGCGGCATGCTCTGCCTTCAACGAGGCAGTTCTCATCATGGACATCAACTTCGACGAGGTAAGTCGTGAAATATTACAGGGACTGATCCACGATTCGTGGGGGGCCGCCGCGATAGCTCAGTGGGCTAGAGCGCTCGCATTGACTGCTCTGGCCACCTGAGAGCCTAACGGCACGTGGATCGGTGGTTCGTGCAATGCTGTGGCCATGTCTGTGTGGTTGCAGGATAAAGATCCCATGTGTTTCTTTTCGTAAAGAGTAGGGGGTTACCCCCGGGGACATGGCTCCACTCTCCCTTGCTTTTCCCATTGACGCGATATGACCAAAAGTGGTTAAAGGGTCCTGAATAACCAACCAACCAACCAACCACGATTCGTGGGTGAGACACCGACCAAACCCAGCGAAGCAGCTAAAGCGAAAGCTGGAATGGCTTGTTCACTCCGTATCTTCATCCGGATTCGCCTCTTACCATGTATATACATGTGTTAGATCATTTTGCAATATATTTTTTGTTATTTTCACACCATTTTGAAATTTCATTCTGAAAACTAGTATTGCGCGCAGTACATTCGCCAAGTATATTCAGGTTTCGGAGCGCCCCGGCCATCACTGGATTATTTATCAGGACATACTACATATTGTCGCTGTGCGGCATGGTTTAGTTTCCAGATCTCAACGACACTATCGCATCAATGAACGACGTGTCGTCTCGAAATCTCACCGCACTGGCCCAGGAGGTAAGTAACTATATCCGAGTCTGTAGACAGCCATAGCCCAGGACATAAAGTCGAGTCAAGGATCAGACGCAAATTGTGAACCGATGAACCAACCTCTATGAATCACGTGACGTTAAATCGTGGTTAAAATGGCTGAGGCAATTTCCTCGCGTGTGTAATGACCCCTTTCACGACATATCTATTCACCATGCGTATATGGGCGTGGTCATTGCGAAGGTCATGTGGGCGTGGTCATTGTGAAGGTCGTGTAGACATGGTCATTGCGAAGATCATATGGGCGTAGTCATTGTGAAGGTCATGTGGGCGCGGTCATTGTGAAGGTAATGTGGGTGTGGGCGAAGATCATGTCAGCCTGGTCATTATAAAGGTCATATAGGGGTGGTCATTATGAAAGTGTATAGATAACATGATGCTCTTTTTATACTCGTCAGGGGAGGCAAACCATTCTGGACATGCCGTCGGTGATACAGAATGACACAGCTTCAGAGAGACAAAGTAAGTTAGAATTGAACATGTTTTAATCAGATCACAGGACTTGTGGTTTCAAAGCTAATCGTCCGCATCCATGACACACATCCAGTTCGGATTCAGCTACCGAGCGGCGTGGCTCAGTCGGTACCAACACCGTCGGTCGGCGTGGGCTCAGAACACTGGCGAACGGTGACCACCATTGGGGCCGGTGGGCAAAAGAAATACTCTCATGCCCTATTTATTATCAATTAATGAATGCTGGTAATGATATATATGCCATTGAAGCATTCATTAATTATCAATTAATGAATGCTGGTAATGATATATATGCCATCGAGGCACGAATGTTTCAATATGTGTGTGTTCCCAAATGTCAACATCATATTCTTTGTTCAGCTGTGAAGAATACTCTGGGTGACTTTGCCGACCAGATCGAAGGCATGGTGGACCAGCTGGCCAGCCAACTCACTGGGGTATGTCAACCACGTAACACAGTCATACAACATTCTCCTTTATATTTCAGCCGTTTTATTGATTGCCATCTGTAAGCTGTTAACCTGGGTTTAATGATGAATATACGCACTAAGAGAATCATGAATTTTATGGTGAAGTTCGCCAGTGTTTCTGACGATTATCTTCATACATATGTTTTATACAGATGGTCGACTTCAGCAGCTATGGTCCTACCGTCACTGGTTACATCGACATGGCCAAAGAATATGAAGATATGAGGTGAACAACAAATTCGCAGATCTTTACATACAAAACTACAGTGTCTGTCGCTTAAATTCTTCGCCAGAAATACCGAAAGAAGTAATTATCCTTATATCTGACCATAAATACAATAACAAGGGCAATGCCAGAACAGACAATGGGTGTGCTTCGCTCCGAAAGTCAATGGGTCGCCATTGCTATAAAGGGGAGGAGGGCAGATGTCCTATAAGGTAGATCTATCATCGTTCATTATCATGCGCACCAACAACGGAGATTGCAATTGATGTGGATTTTTTACCAGATTTTACGGAGGCGTTGGGCTGATGGTGGTGCTGTCTATATCCATTGTCTTCTACCTGTGCGGCGTCCTGCTCGGCTGTGTGGGGACCAAGGCCGGCCGACTGCCCACCGAGAGGGGCAAGGCGGCTCATTGCGGCTCCTGCTGCCTCGTCGCGTGAGTGTGTCACGTGGTCTATGCGGGGGAGAAAGATTGCGTCACTGCGCGTATTTATGTTCAAAACATCTTTGCACAATGTGAACAATAGCGCCAGGCTTAATAGCGTCGAGCGCATTTTTCGTTCTGGTGTAGCGCGTCTCCAAAAAAATATGTATACTGGAACTTCAATTTGGTACGACACTCATCCCGTCTTATTTGTTACAGCGGGGTGTCTATAGCCTTCATCCTGTCATCCTTGCTCATGCTCCTCACGACGGTTATCTTCCTCCCCGGGGCGTTGTTCCACAAGACTTGTCAGCCGATCACCGACCTCACTCTCTTCAGCGAGGTAAGTTCCTTCACCGCCACAAGCAAGTAGTGGCAATCGATGAAGCAAATATCTGTTATACATGCATCTAACAATGGATTTTGTGAACGGGGGTCGATTTGTGAACGGACGTCGATTTCGTTCGCGTAATTTTCCAAAACTAATAATATTCTGGTTTGCAAGGATGGAATGTCACGTGTGTACATCAATATTGCCATTTGATCTTCCTCTCTGGTTGTTGAGATGTGCTGAACCCAAATCGTGTGTTGCAGTTCCTGGATGTTGGTGGCATCCCTGGCTTTAACCTGGCCCAGCTCCTCCTGGGAAATGCTTCCATCCCGCTTACCATTGGCTCAGTCCTCATGTAGGAGTCCTTGTCATCTCTTCTCAAACATGATATATAGTCCAACATTTCAACTTGAGTCAATATTTAATAAGATACATATACATGATTCACTCGTCTCAATATCGCTACTTTCAATAAAGCACTAGTCCTATATTCCATATCGCCTATGATTATAATTAACGCTTACGTTATTACGATTACGCCTAAGAGTATTTCTTGGATATACTTGTTTCTCATTGGTTCTTAGGGAATGCAAAGCAGATGCGGCGCCTTTCCGGATTCTCCATCTGGATTCGCTGGTTCCCCTGGAGGAGTACATGGACTACGAGTCGGTGAGTACATCTGGATACGCTGGTTCCCCTTGAGGCGGTGAGTACATCTGGATACGCTGGTTCCCCTGGAGGACTACATGGACTACGAGGCGGTGAGTACATCTGGATTCGCTGGTTCCCCTGGAGGACTACATGGACTACGAGGCGGTGAGTACATCTGGATTCGCTGGTTCCCCTGGAGGACTACATGGACTACGAGGTGGTGAGTACATCTGGATACGCTCGTTCCTCTTGAGGTGGTGAGTACATCTGGATACGCTGGTTCCCCTGGAGGAGTACATGAACTACGAGGTGGTGAGTACATCTGGATACGCTGGTTCCCTTTGAGGCGGTGAGTACATCTGGATACGCTGGTTCCACTTGAGGCGGTGAGTACATCTGGATACGCTGGTTCCCCTTGAGGCGGTGAGTACATCTGGATACGCTGGTTCCCCTTGAGGCGGTGAGTACATCTGGATACGCTAGTTCCCCATAACTTGATTATGTAAATTGTTCTGTGATGTGATCCTAGATGACTCCTGTAGTGGTCAGTTCTTATATTGCAAAATATTTCGACGGGGTTAAGAAAAATAAAGTCTGTTGGACTTGGAGAACTTGCCTGGAAAAGATAAAGTTACTATTTCAACAAAATGTAAACATTGAACGCGCGAGAACGTACACATTTGGAGTTTAAGGACAGGCGTATACATTCAACACATCCAGTATGAAGCCGGATAGCTCGATCAATCAATTGTAATCGGTTATTCTAAGACGAATCGGAATATATAGTTCAGCAGCCCCGTCGGTTGGCTTGTTTACATTTTGAAATAGTAATTTCAATCAAAGTAGTGGAATGTATGGCTATGGGGCCTATATTATTTGCCTTTCAGCAACTTGGCGACATCAACTCGAAGTTTGACGACATAGCCACCAGCTTTGATTTAAGTAGTGTTAATATCCTGACGAACGATACGAAGCAGACTCTGTACGACTTCAAGGACTCCGGCGCCTCAACCATTAACTTCACCAAGTTTCAAGAAGTCGTAAGTCCTGATCATACGTTACAAAAAATCTAGTGAGAGCAAGCAAGACAGAGAGAGAAAGATGGTGCCACGGTCAGCTAGTAAACACCTGTCATTGCCCCATGCAGCGGTGTCAGAGGCTGAGCCATAGTGGAGGGGAGGGGATGGGTAATCCCGGAAAACGGTTTAGATTAGTTAGTGTACGCCCACTCTCATAAGATTTAGCGGTAGCTAAGAAGTAGCGGTGTACCCCCCCCCTCCCCCCACCCGCGCCTTAAATGAACATCATCCCCTTAAACTCGAAGACATTTTAACCTCGTAAATTCCCCCCTTGGAAGTTCACTCCATCTAGATGCGACAACAACGTTCCCTCACCCGTCTTTGGTTGGTCTTGTGTTATAGAGGTAATCAACACACTTTAGACAAGCATTAGAAGACATGTAAATTGTTTACACGAACCTGTATGTTTTATTTTCATTAGCTGTCGAGAGATGTCTTGGCTTTTGACGTTGATGTCATTTTAGCTGATATTTCCACGATAATGAGCCATTGCAGTTCGCCTAACTCGGTAAGTTCATTCCCGACTACTTGTTTGTACAGGGTGTATGTATGTATATTCGTGTTGCTTAATTGGCAGTCCGCGGTGAAAAGGGATCAATTGAAGTAAAGATGTTGCAAATTCGACCATGTGTTCCACGTTAGGGACCAATTCACACGCTGCACACGGAAGCGCCTATAGCATCGGGAGAACACTCCAACGGAGGACGGGGTGGGTCTCCCGAGGCTAGGCACCGCCGAGATTGCATCGGCCTTTAATCGTCTTCTGTTATACCAACTGATGCTTTGAATTCTATTTTTGACATGTGCTAATCCAGTTAAAAACGGCCAGTTTCGAAACACGCACTCGAACATTGTTCTAATATTGATTATCGTTTCATGCCGCTATGTTGACAAATAGCGGTCCAGGCGGAATTGTTATGTTGTACTGTTGACGTCTCCTGCAGGACGAATGGGCAGCCCATGCAGCAGTTCTTGGAGATATCAAGGACATAACGGTTCCGGATATCCAGGCGCAAATGGTAAACTATGAAGTTACGTGCGTAGATAAACAACAGGACTCTGTACGCGACGTATTTAAACATAATTGGCTTGTGCATAATTTGACTAAAACATTGTCGCTTAGACAAACATCAATATAAAATTATATATTTGACAACTAGAAAGACATTTACGTTATGTACTTTATAGTCATGACGTCGCAAATAACGTTTTAAATGTTATTACATGGGACGCATTTCTGATATATTTGTACATTTATAGCGAAATTTCTTCTACAACCAATTCTTTTTAAGGCACCAACCGTCTTGTTATCCATGTCAACACTGCTTTATCATATACCACGAAGCTGAATGGTTATAACGTATGCATCGATGTCATATTTAAATGTTCGACACTGTTCGGGTCTTTGTTTCAGGCCTCCCTTAACGCCTCGTTGGCAGTTCTGGAACAAGCCGTCAGTGGTATTGAGGTACGGATATGTATCACGCAGCATGGACATTTTGTTTCTGGTCAATTGCTATTTGTGGGGCCTGAGCAAAGATGACAGGATGAAGGCCATAGACACCCCGCTGTAACAAATAGGACGGGATGAATGTCGTAATAAATTAAAGTTCCAGTATACCCCAATTTGTTTTGGTCGCTACACCAGAAGGAAAAATGCGCTCGACACTATTCAGCCTGGCGCTAAAACTCCGTTGACATAGCTTTTAGTGGTGCATCTTTGAGTCTCTATACATAGTATATAAAACATGAGTAACCCATATGTCAGATACCGAATGAGACGCTATGACGAATAGTTCGGTGATAATAGGTTTCAAATTACAGCCCATGTGTGCGTTCTGGCCCAGACGCACGTTTCAATTAAGGCGCGAAACAATGTTTCGTGCATCTTACAAATTTAGAATTATAGAAACATATCTACGCGACATGTAAACCGGGAGTTTTTCCATGAACACATTTTTCCCATAACGCATCGAGTACATATAAAGGTTTCTCATATCTCCTTTATAAAGATTGGTTCTCTAAGGTAACCCTCATAGCACATTGGTTGATATAATCCGCTGTAACCAGGTTTCGGTGGACAACACTATTTCTGCAGCAAATGCAACGCAGACCCTAATTCAAAACGAAGCCCCAAGCATAATTCTGAACGTAAGTGTACATTTGTCTTCGGCCACTTTGTTTTAAACTATGTATTAACATATGCTATATAGCATCAATCAGTGTTTGGTAATCATCAAATGGCTTCCCCCTCATTATTGTAAATAACTTTTGTCTCAATTTTGAATGGATGATTTGATTGCAGAAAGACATTGAAGATTACTGATTACAGATGTTAATCTGAATCTAAGAGAACTTTAGCGGTATTTGATATCATGCAAGTTCGCAGAGTGAAAGACGTCGTAACTTGTGATAAATAAATAAGTGTAATAATCTGTATATTCGTTTCCAATCAAAAGGGAACCCGCGCGTTCATGGATCATATCCTGAACTACATAAAGCAGTACACGGACAAGACACTTGATCTGGTAAGTTTCCGCTTGTACCTATGTTGGTGGCTACCATAAGTAAATGCAAATTGTAGAAGCACGTGTGTGTATATGGCATTTTAGTTTTGAAGAATGTATGCAGGAGTTAGTTCCTGGAGCTAGGGAAATATATATAATATAAATATAATTAGCTTTGGATTTACTTATTCTGTAGCACTTGGTCGAATATAACGCTTCATCCACCAGGTCTACAACGATCTAGCCAAGTGCAGACCTCTGTGGAATCTCTACGAATCCGTCACTACCACCCTCTGTCGATACATCGTGGATGCTCTGGTAAGGAACTTTTCTTTAACGCATTTGGCATTTGTCAATTCATTATGACTAAGGTCAGCGCCCTAGACCGCAAATGTCTCCACTGGCAACTGGAACGGTCTATTAGAGATGGAAATTACACACATTTTGACTCCAAGAGCGATTCCGTGCACTGGGCAATTACGAAGACTGTGTGAGGATGTATGTTAATTTACAAAATTAAACGCAATTTGTCCCACTGCATTCATTAGTAAACTACAGCCAAAAACACATAGGAATGATAATTCCCCACCTTGTGGTCATGTTTTTGCTTTGGTTCTTATTCGGATTAAAGCCATATTCAGCCAATGACAGTTTACCCCCCCCCCCCCCCTGTCATGTCGCGCGCGCGTATATCAAAACTCCAGGGGGAAAGTGATCCCAACTGTCATGTCACACCGCAGGGGCGGATCTAGGGGGGGGGGGTTACGGGGGTTGCAACCCCTCCCCCCCTTCCCTTGGTAACCGGAACATACACTGTCGGCTTCTCCGAGCAACCCCCCGGTCGCAAGTTTTTCAGAGTGCACACTCCACACCCCCGGTCGGAAGTTTTCAGAGAGCAACCCCCCCCCCCCCTCCTTGGCAAATTCCTAGATCCGCCCCTGCACCGGGCTACTGTGGTAATTTCGATGTGTACAATCTGTACCGAAACTTTCCTCTAACATGAATACTTGGTCAAAAAGGTCATTAAATGAAAGATTCAACGCTAACCTGGACGTTGCGATTCTGCTGCTTTCAGAACGGCTTCTGGTTCGGTATCGGGTGGTGCCTGCTCTTCTTTATCCCCGCCATAGTATGCGCCCTCAAGCTCTCCAGACACTACCGACGGATGAAGCGATGCGAAGGGTATGAGGCCGATAGAGATGTCAAGATACCGGTCGACAACGAGCTGACTGTATAATAGAGATTGCAACTGGATTGGATTGGGATGGAAATTAGATTTAGCCATTTTATGGACACTTTTTTGCAACTGCTTTGCTTATAGTAATGTTAGAATGTGATATTTGTTACCTTTCCACACAAGCGATCAACTGTATAATGATAAACGATACCCGATTTGATTTATCTGAGGACACTTTTTATATTAATAACGGTTGTGCGTATAGCAGTGGCAGAATGCGATATCTGTTACCTCGAGGACAATAAATATGTTGCTGAAAGAAAACGTGTTGGGCTCAATGCCAACGGAAAAAAACTTACTTGCGTATCGAAATATATTGTAAAATCCACTGATGACGTCACTCCATTGTTCTCTCACGATATTATTTTTCTGTAATGTAGTATGTTTGAGTCATAAAGACGTGGATTTTACATAAGTTAATAACCTCGGAAAACGACATTACCGGATAACAATGGGACCTCTGGCTTCGCCCTCGGACTCGAGAATTGACAGACGCGTTTGTACTCGTTAACATCTCCCACCATGGTGAAGGAAACTGAAATCGTCCAAACGGAAGTAGTTCATGCTGAAGTCCAATGCCGTTAGTCGATTTCCCCAATGACTCATCATGGGTGACCGAGCAATGGGGGGTACCGCTCTTTGTTGTGACGGTGCCCGTACAAAACGCAATGTGTCAATTCTGAGCTTAGGGGTTTTCCGAGAAAGTTCAACCCTACTCTGCAACGCAAAGATCTTGGTCTAGCTTGCATTTCTGACTTGTAACCATTTTTTTTAATTTGGGTACAATCTGTAGACTTTATCATTGGGCTTAGTTCCGATGTCGTGAAAACGTCAACGTCACGTCACATGACGTCACTGACCCATACCAAAAAGTAACAAACGACCGCAGGTGTCCCTTGATAGCAAGTATAACGCCAAATAAAATGGAAGTCCCTGTGACGTATAATAGCCAAGTAATGGCCTTTGAAAAACTATGACGTCATCACATCATGGTGACGTCATGGCGTGACGCACGACAACCAAAGTACCAAAAAATGCTATACTTCATCGTTACGGGTACATTAAGAACGTGCAGATGTAGAAATGACACTGCAGCTACCAGAAAGACGAACATTTTCGACAAATGCTCTAATTCAGCCAGAATATGTATACTTTATCATTGGGCAAATGTTCGGTCGCCATGGAGATGGAATTAAAACACGTGTTCGCCGTGTGCGTGCCCAAAGTCTCTGGTATAGTCGTCAACATCTTCCGCCATGGTGAAGGAAACAGAAATAGCCCAACGGGAAATAGGTCATATTAAAAGAAAGTTTGATTATATCCATAGCAAATCACATAAACAATCACATTACAAAAAAGACACGGAACTTGTCATGTACTTGCGTGTAAAACCAGTGAACTTTGCAACATTGATGGTCTGGTCATGAGAGTTGTCATAATAGAAAACAACCATGTGCACCTCTGTGTGTTATTCTTCAATGAGAAACGGAAATGTTACGCTAAACACAAGGGTCCATCTTCCATGTTAGAACCCACGAAATGTATTATTGTAGTAAACGTTAGGCGTGAGTAATACGTGAGCTATGCTGAAATAATGTTTTGGCCTTACATGGAAGAACGACCAACACAAGCCAGAAGGACTTGGTCAGAGAATACAATAGTGTAAATGCTAACGCCCACTGGGCGCGTGTGGGGCGCGGCGACGGAACTGACGCGGCGCGGAAAAAAAGGACAGTTGAGTTGCGCTTGGCTAACGCCCACTGCACGCGTCAGCGGGACGGCACCGGCGCGGTGCCGTCGCGGTACCGTCGAGGCTCCGCGGTGAGATAGGACATGTTCTATTTTTCGGTCGTCGGTCGGCGCGCCGTCGACATTTCAGCCAATCAAAAAAAAGAACGAAATTCAGCGCAAATCACACTCTCCAACCTGGCGGCAAAAGCGTTTGTTTCGGACACAAAGACGCGCGAAAGTTGGTGGAGACATGATACCAGATCCAGCAACTCCTGAAACTGCACTGCATGGTGTCAATCTGAAGTAAATTTAAGTCCTAAACCTCTCATCGTTTGCAATTTTTAGCTCCTGTATGAGCCTGTGGTATTCTCCCAGCGTCAGTCTTCTTTGAAGGGTGCGATGAATCCAATATCTCATCCTTCTGCGACGTCTATACTTTGCAAAGTGAGTGCGTCCTCATCAGAAGAATCTATCTTTCATTTGTTACAAAATACCTCCAATATCTAAAAATAGCCTAAGCCGTTAATTCAGACAGCTGCTATACGGTCACTCACCGCGCGACCACCGCGTGCAGTGAGCTATAGCCACCGCGACCGAAACGCGCCGCCTCGGCTCCGTCGCCGCCTCGGTTCCGTCGCTGCGTCAGTTCCGTCACCGCGCCGCGAACGCGTCCAGTGGGCGTCAGCACTAATACTACCTGGTAGCGAGACAGCTAGCAAGCCCAAAACGATGCCAGCGCAACCAACTCACGTTGAGCTCAATTGCCGGACCGGACAGTGAGCAATACACATGATACAGCTCACACCACAATACAATAGCCTACCATTACTTTCCGTGCTGGAGCTGGGGGACAAGGGGTATTTACGTTCCTCGGGATTGGGTTTTTCATTTCACCGTGAAGTGGGAATGAGGAAAATAATTCGTTGCGAACTGGGAATGAGGAAAATAATTCTTTGTGAACTGGGAATGGGGTATTAGCCGACCGCCGTGATGTTCAAGGATGTTCATTAATCGTTAACTGGGTATTAATATTAAATAACCGTGACTCGGGAAATCGTCAATTTAGGATCGTGTAACTGCCCTTCCATTGCATGCGGAGAGTTAATATGCTTTTAATTCATTTGGGGAATAACGAAATTTATTCTTCGTGATCTAGGCACACGACCCCCCCCCCCCCCGCCCCCCACCACACCCTTCAAATCCTGAAGTGTTATTTCCAGCTCTTCACGTTTAGGAATTTAAATTCTAAAAGCCCGTGGGCTACCTGGCGAGAAGCGAATGTGATATCTTTATAGCCAAACACAACTTCGTGTAGGCCTAATGACCAAATATGTGTTAATAAAATTAACACGAGGCAAGTTGTTTTATTTGGGCTCCATAATAGTTCAAATAAGCCTTGCACAAGTGCGGATAGACTTCTGTTCTATAGGCCTACATAGAAAGTCCGAACCGTAGGCCTATATGCGGTAACGTTTTGGTCGGATGCACTTTCCGGATGCTAAATGCAAGAACTGAAGGATATTTATAACAACGATCACGCTTTATGCATGACGCCTTTTTATTTGGCCAAGGAAACTCTGGCCGTCTGATTCGTGCAGTCCCAGCGAAGTGAACAGAAGGCCTTGCGACAAGTCTATCGCACTGGTAAATTAGGATGTTACTTGTTATATATCCCATGGCCTCCTTGTAATTATCAACGCTTTGCGAGCGAACGCAGGCGCACGACTTTTGCTTTGTGGGCGCGAAAAACAGCTCCGAGTAAAACGCCCTCTGCCGGCAAATCGTTATATCACATACAGGTGAGCGCCCTCTGCAGTGCGATTGTCGTCTGCATTTATGACCAATTAGAACGCAGCCAATGGGTTGCTGCGGTGATCTAATGGTCAGATGCTAGAAGGCGCTTGACGTCGCTGTCAATCCTAGGTTAGAAAGGCCCAAAGTTGTTCTATCATAGTTCATTTTATAACGATTTCATCATTATTGAGTTCCAAAAGTGTTTAAGCCCAGGCGCCTGAAGCCAAGGCGTCTGTGGTTACAGCATGAATGAGGTGACACTGCCTGCTCACTGTTTCAAGTCAATCTTGCCACTGCCCTTTCTTTCACCACGCCGTCCACGGGCACGGGCACTGCCACTGTCACCAGGTCACCACTGGTCACTGACTCGGTTCATGCTATCATGGGATAGAAATTCTGTGGCTCTGTATATGCTATATATATATACACAGGCTGTAGGACTTCTATCCCATGAACCGAGTGCCCGTGACTGGCCCTGGCACTGTAACAACTTTACTTAGTCTTAGACATCTTAGCAGCTTAGTAGCTGTAATGTGTAAGTTAGTAGGCCAATTAAGTAACCATACGATAGCTATACCTGACCATTACATTTATGGTAAGCATAGAGGCATTTGAGCAATGTAACTGTAATCTCTATGCATGTCATGTATAGCTATCCTTAATTATAAAATAGCCTAGCGAACTGTTATAGCTTACGGGCCCTGGCTAGTCTTCTACTGCTACACAATCCTCCCCCTCCCCCCCCCTCCACTGCCCCCAAATCCCATTGCCCCTGGTCCCAGTTATTTGTATATACAGAATAGTTTTTGAAGGGGGGTTGTAAAATACAAAAAATTATTGTTTGATTGCCTCTTAATGTAATCAGTGTAACATATTACGGCTGCCATCTTCACATAAATTATATTATAGTAATAGTAATAATCTGGCCAGACAGCAACTTAATACTGAGTAGGCGGGACAGTGATTTATTAATATGCCGTAAATGCCAGGAGAGCCAGCCACTGGTGTGACACTTGATAAGAGGTGTGATGGCAGAGGTGAATGTTTTGTCAGGGTTTTCCTTTTATATAACTGATGCCAGAGTAATTAACTTGGTTTGCTGGATGGGATTATGATAAGCAGGGATACAGGAGAGGGCACTGCATGGGTAGCTGGGAGGAGATGGGGGGTTGGGGGGAAAGTCAAGAGACACAGAAGTCTAGGTGCTGCTTATCATATGGAGTTTTCCGGAAATTGTTCTGGGTGCATGCCGACCTGGTTCTTAGTTCAAAGTAGGGGTGCGACTTCTAATATGTAGGCAGGTTCAAAAATGCAGTTTACAGTATCAATAACGTTTTTATACCATTTCCATTCAAAGCCAGTTTCTCAGGGGAAATAGTGCTGTAGGAGTAACTTTAAGTAAAATAGATCTATGTCTATCACTATACTATCGCCCCTGTGCTAGATATATATCAAATTTATGACTAGTGGGCACAGTAGAGTAATTATAATTGCTCTGGACCAATGAAGTCTACACAGACAGGATAAAGGTATCTAAAGGATAAAAATATACTAGTTCTACTTGAATATTTCTGATATGGCATAGGGACAATGGATTTCATATATGAATAATACTATGGTTAATGTAACCACCTATGACATTACAAAATAAAATATGTACTTAACATGTTTACATGTTTTAATTTGATAGTTTTTGATAATACATAGGGAAAATATAGTGAGGTCAAGAATTATCTCCTTGGATTTATTTGTGCCATGTAAATTTTTAGTGGAACATACCCTAAATCACTTTATCCAATTTAATACCCCAAACTATTGCAACCTGATATTGATACTGCAGTGATTCTGATAATTAGGCAAGTGGGTGGGTCCCAGTGTCCTAGAGCTCCTTAAAATTATGGGACATCCCAAAAATAATGGGACATCAATATAAATGAAATATTGCGTAGTCTGCTCACTATAAATTTACAATGCATCACCATGTCCCCTCACAGCTCAATGAAGTTGCACCATTTGAACTGCTTATGCGACGACGCAGTACTCCTACCTATCAGAGTCTGTTCTGGTGGAAATATTGGCAGATAGGATAGGTGTATAGAGTGTTTGCCAGCAAATTTTTCTTAACCTATTTTTGATATTGATAATGTCATATATATATTATATTATAAATTTGAATTGCAGCAATCTTGCTATGCCATGGTTGGACAAAGAATAAGTAGTAGCATATATATAACATGGATGATGTGATAAGCAAGAAGTAATAACTGGACAGCAATACTGCTTCACCAAGGAAATGCCAATGTGGGTGACATGGAGCAAAAGATGGAACAAAACTCTCAGCCACAACACCAAGGCCCTGATCAGAAGCAAGAGGTTGACGGAAAGGATTGTCATGGGCATGCACCTATGCATCGGGAACCAGCAGTAAATGTTGGCTCTAAGAGAAGCAGACAAGATAGCTCTTCCGGAGACAACAGTAAGAGGGCTGTACTCAAGTCTCCAACCACTCACATTGGCAAGGAGATGCCTCAACAGCAAAGGGCTCCAGGCCGCAGACCAAGTGAGACAATTCAAGACAGGCGAACAACCACTGGTAATACATGTAGTTTGCAAGTCTGCATGAGCGCTTAGCTTTCCAACATTTATGGGCATTTGTATCATATATGCTTAGGGAGTGCATTTGCTATTGTAAGGCCAAACACGTTAGTGATTGTATTTAGATTTATGCAACATTTGTGTGCCTGCATGTATATATTAAGTACACCTATATAAATGTATCTGTGAAGTCATTGCATAGTTGTGATGGTATAGCGCAATGATGCAAAAGTTTTCCTTCACCTCATACTCTCATTTAGCAGCTGTATGTTTCACAGATGGTAACGCAAGGTCTGCAAAATAAGGCTTCTTCAACCTTTTATGAAATGTTATTTTGTACTTTATAGCATTGCGGAGGGGGCGCATGAACCGTGTGTGGATCAATGAAGACTACGAGTCTGCAGTGCGTACAGAGAGGGCCAATGCCAGGTCTTATACCAGACTGACTGTGGCCTCATACAATGTCCTGGCTCAGAACCTACTTGAGGACAACCTCTCTCTGTATTCACATTGTAACAGAGACTTCCTCAACTGGGAATACCGGTGCAGAAACCTCCTGAAAGAAATCCTGATGGCATCACCTGATGTGAGAAATGTTGCATTTCCATTAAAAGTTGTTGATTAGATGTCGCTTTGATTGGTGTACCAGATGCGTCGCTCATTTATTCCTGAATGGTTGATAGTTAGTACAAGTTATTAATTATAATACGCGTTCTGGACAAAATTATATTTATAATTCCGTCTTATCTTCGTCAGCAAAAATAAAACTATCCCTTTGTAATGGAATACCCTTTGGTAAAATGCTTCTGCCTATTTCTCTTTAGCTTAAACTTGTGACGAGATATTACAGTCATATAACTCTTGTAGCAAGTCCCATACCGTACATCACAAATGTGAAAGGTTTGGGAGTGCGTGCTCAGTTCGGTCAGCATCGTGCTGTTATGTTGCAGATTATATGCTTGCAAGAGATATATCATGAACACTTCAAGAACCACTTTCGACCGATGCTGGAGAAAAACGGTGGGTGTTCACCTAAAGAAACATGTAGTTTTGACATAGCTAGCCTACTCCATATAAGGTACTATCTTATGTACATGTACATGTATGTATACTTGCAAAGAGCAGAATCACGTCTGCTTTTTCGTTTTTCTTGTAGATATGTCATTCATACGCTATATGATAACAAGTGCAATTAACTTAGACTTGTTTTTCATTAAGCGCAAGATGTAAAATGCGTGTCACTGTTACCATTCAGGATATTCCGGCGTGTACAAAAAGAGGAATGGTGACAAGCTGGATGGTTGTGCGACCTTCTTCCGGCATGACAAGCTGACGGCCGTGCGTACAGCGCCCGTGAATTACTACAGACCCGGGACGTCCGTGCTCAACCGCGACAACGTCGGTCTGCTTGTCGTCCTACGGCATCGAGACAGCACTCAGCAGAAATCCCATATCTGTGTGGCCAACACCCACCTGTTGTTTAACCCGCGCCGTGGGGACATTAAGCTCGCTCAACTCATGGTGCTACTGGCGGAAATAGACAAACTGGCCTTCAAGCGACGCTACGATTGTCCACAGTATATGCCTGTGATATTATGTGGTGACTTCAACTCAGAACCCGAGAGCGCTATTGTGGAGTTCATCAAGTCTGGTCGGCTGGAGTACGAAGGACTGTTGGTGCGGGGAATCTCCGGCCAGGAGGAGGGGCGGTGTCGAGGCCGGGATGTGACGCTGCCCAGGGCCTTCCTCCCGCCGCACGTGGGCATCACCGACCGGTGTCAGTACGTCGCCACCTTCCACCAGCACGTCACTAGTGACGGCAACGCCATCTTGAAGCGAAACTGCATAAACGCCGCTTCGCCGACCGTAGCTCCGTCTAGTGACTGTGGTGTTGGTTTTCGGATATCAGAGGCTACAACGCGTGAGGAAGGCAAGGAACAGAGTGAAAGTACCCCTTCTGCTACAGAGCAGACACAGACGCCACCAAGTGGCGCGTCGGCCGCAGCCATGGCAACCAAAAACAATTGCCATGGCAGCTCGAACGTCACTACTCAGAATAATGACTCCCAAGCAGTATTACCAATCTCTCCCCTTGGCGAGTCTAGATCTGTTCATCCTCAGAGCTCATCCCCTAATTCCTGCTCCAGTGGTTCTCAGTTAAATGAGCATAGCGAGGGGACGGTTATTGGTGCAGCGAAACATCCGGAGGATACTCACCAGTTGCACGCTGCGTACCTGCAGCAAAGCTCTGGGATCGTCTCTCATAACTACAACTTTAGGTCCGTATATAATCACACCATTATGCCACCTAATAGACATGGGAAGGTTAAAACGGAGGTGACTACCAGCCATGGCAGAGCGAATTGCACTGTCGACTACATATTTTATTCGCGAAGAGGAAATCTCTTTCCTGGTGACTCAAAAGCAAACAAATGTTCTCGTGATCGGCTGATCTTGGTGAGTAAGCTGCAACTTCTAACAGACCAGGAGATGTGGAACAGTGGAGGACTGCCAAACAGCGATGTATCATCGGACCACCTCATGCTCATGGCACAGTTCCTTTGGAGATATAGATGACCATCAGTTCTGCTAACTTTCACGTAGTAAATTACATTGGCAGCTGCTAATGCCGATTTCGACAGACCTGGATAACTTGCAGTAAGATGTCCAATTGGAGAATTGTTTGAACTCTCAGGTGTTTGTGAAGTCTTCTTTTGTAAATGGTGTTAAATAAATGCTGATTTGAGAGAGAAAAAAGATTGTTTTTCATTTATAGTAGATAGCACATAAAGGAAGTAAAGTTGAGGCAGTATGCTACTTTTCACAACTTAGGGAAAAAAGGTCCGGTATTTTTATTTGATATTATTTGCCGTTAAGTACATGGACAGTTTTGACAGCAGTATTTGTTCCAAGAATAACCGAAGATTATCCAGAAATGTCTTTGTTTTCCGTTTGTCATTCGCGCTCAGGTATGTGGATGATAATCGATACCTTTTAGTTGTTAGATGTAAGAGTCTTAGCAGGGATCCTGGTTACGCATAGCAGTATTCGCTTAAGAATGTGGCGACGGAAACTAGATAGTGACCAGACTTAAGCCCTCGTACAAGTTTATTTACATACGAATCATGCAAAACATAATTCGATCCAGGTCTCAATCATAGCAAAATAAAAGTATATGTCGAGAATAATGAATAAAAAAAGCTGTAAAAAAAACCTCCGTAAAACTGTATGGCTTGAATTTCTAATTAAAGATCGGCGTTCAAGTTCTATCATATTCGCATCTGAAAGTCGATGGGTAGTTTAGAGACTTCTTGGTCATTGTGTTCAGATTTCGAAGTGGTTTGTCTCTTCGATGGCGACCGCGAGCTCAGTTTCTTGGGAGACGCTGGCTTCCGCGGAGACCTGAAGGTTATAAAATACATTTCATCAAATTTGAAATCAAATAATTTTTGGAATACGGAATATCACGGCAAATATGCTTTCGTTGACCGGAAGATCATCCACCGACAAAGAGCGTGTTCGATTAACAGGCAACAATTTACAATTAAGCGCGATACATGTAAACTCCTGACCTTAGCGGTGTTCCGGACTTGCTATGCTGTCCGGATGCTGGACTCATTCTGGATTTTCTGCCAAGCTGCGGACTTCCAGCAACAGGCCGGCTCTGATAACACAAATATTGTCTAAACATTGGAACGGTCGCCATTAGTATATAAAAGATACAAATGGTAGTGGCACTGCTCTACATAACCATAAGGTTAAGACCATATCGCACCAAGATCATATATTTAACATTAATTGTAGCAAAGTATCAAAAAAGAGTACGATTAAACAGTAATTTCTAGTGTCGGTTACAAATAGAAAAATAGCTCGACATTACACAAACATTTAGTATAATGAACGCCCATTGTGTCCTCGCGTATTGCAATGGTTGAACATGCTGCACATCATTTTAACCTCAAGCCAATGAAGTGAAAAGTCGTAATGTGAAAAAAACATGTGGGTTTGTGCTCAATGATGCTCCCCTCGGCGTAGGTCCGAAGGAAACTGGACATCTTTGCCTTTTGTGCAACCCTGGTGACCTACGGGCCACTCGCTGGTTCTTCTTTGTGAACGATATTGTAATATCAGGCCAGGTTAAGATCGCCTTCGCTCTGCCAATTATATCGTGAGCGGGTCGATCTAGTATGAATAAGAACTACCTTGCAGCAATCTGTTGGTTATCAAGATAACGCACTGTTTTGTCTGCCATAATTTATATAACGCAAGGCTATGTCTAAAATAAAGAACTATTTCTGTTTACTGGTGAATTCGTATGAATAACGAATAATAAGAATTACACTATTACCTAGCTAACACCTAACATTTGAGTAACATTATTTCGTTACTGTTATAACGTAACCTTCTAGAAAACGTTCCAGGAACGTTACATATGTTACAGTTATGATGTAACCTCACGAAAACGTTCTGGCAAAATTTAACAATTTTAGGGTTATGATGTAATCGAAAACGTTGTTTGAAGGTTGCACAATATTAGGGTTACAAGAAACGTAACAGAAACGTTCCTTGAATGTTAGTAAAACGCTAACCATAACTTTATAAATATATCTTCTAACGTTAGCATAACGTCAGGGAAACTTTCCCAGATAACGTCCTCGGAACGTTCTCTTAGCTCTGGGCAAACGTTCGCCTAACGTTCCACAAACGTTATGTTAGCTGGGTAAAACAATATAATATTGATATCGGCGGAAGTGGGCATCAACTGTGCAATACAGCTTAAACCACTTTCGTCCAATCATTAGACGATGCTTATATATGAACGACAATCATCGTACAAATCGATGTTGCCATATGCATTTGCCATAGGCATGCATTAAAAACAAAATCTATAATCCACCTTTTTTTATCTTGGTTACAGTGGTACATTTTAACCGCTGTACGGCATTTCGCAACAATCGCAAGGATCAAGGTAGAGAGAGGGCAATCACCGGGAATAACCGTTCCTATGCTCTTTGCGAAGGAAACATATTGGATCATTTTCCTGCTCCAACACAAGTCATTTGCACAGGTAGGGCGAGAACCACGCATCCGCCCCGTAAATCCACGAGACCATAGACTGAAGTTAAAGCCGCCCCGTAGGACGAAAGTAAAAAGCTGATGCCAGTGCAAGACCAGACCATAACCAAGGAGCAGTTAGCGTTGTTAATTTGTACAGCCTGAAAGCATTAAGCGAAGCAAGTCAGCATGCTTTATGGACTAGGACAGCATGAATGTTAACACGGAGGAGAGCTAGCAGGAAGCCAAGCAAGAGTGGTCAGTTATGGGCAGTGACACTGCACAGTAAGAAACACCCACAGGCTTAGTTCGCAGATCTATTACCTGACCGTGTCTATACACTGATGACAGCATCTCCACTCTTTTGGACTACAAGTTCGGAACGTTATAACGCACAGTTTATCTTGTATATGCCTCACAATCCTCAGGGTCACTTCCATACATATAATACGAATGAACAAATGATGAAACAACGTGTTTAAGCTGAGATGAGTCCGTTTGCATATAAATATATATATATATCTATTATCATACATCTTATATTATTCAGCTATACGTATATAAATAAATACATACCACGAATCTCTAAATACCAATACCATTTTGCTATGTATTCGATATGACAGGTGATATCGATGGGATATGACAGGTGTGTGCCTTCGCATAAAAACGGTTGTGTTCATGCAGTTCTCGCGATAATTGACACAATCTTGAATGTACAAAAATATGTTACCTGGGCCCGCATGTTCCGTGCATGTCGGTCAGTTTCCTTGCAAATGTTTTCACTGGTCATTTTCGGTATACTCAAGCTGACGTCCTGCAGAAGAGCAATAAGGGACATGAAAGTGGCGAGTAACCAGTTTGATTCTGACTGAAAGTAAATTCGGCATTTTTATAGGTGGGAATTCATTAAGGGAGGGAAATGAAGTGCCAAAAGCATAAACAATGCCTGACAGCTTTCGTTTCTCGTGTAGATCAGTGCTAAATTTAGTTTTACATATACATTGACGACTGTTAATTTGATATATACAGTAGTTCACCCGATCTGTTGAGGGTAGGTACACAAAGGCGCGCTTCGACGCACATTAGGTACGAAACTAAACAATGAAAAGCGGCCTCAGTTCAAAAATGAGTTAATCAGAAACATAACACTTTGTATTCGCATAGGATAAAAAGTGTGCGTTTTCCATGATTGAGCACATATATCTGTGCATCTGCTTAAGATCAGATTACCTTCCATGAAATGCGCTCACAACTGTGTGTGTCGTGTGGAACAGGCACCCCGAATTTCACTTTCTTTACCTGGTGCCAGTCTGAAATACAAAGCAAAGTGTGACCATAATGACTTTTCCATGTGAGCATCAATTGTGAGGAGATTGCCCCGATATCATGAACATTACTGCACACATATATCAATCCGTTATTGTATATAATGCAGTTTTGTAAAGTCGAAACTTAAGCGAAGGTTTCTTGCGATATTACCTTAAACATGAGCAGAGCGGCTTGCTTTTCTGTATAAGAAACCTAACATAAAGGTATGTAAGCGCCGACGAATTAGCATGCGCACTATTACGTTGTAGAACTTTTGTCGAGCCGAACTACTGGCAGGTCTTGTGTAAAAAAAAAAACAATAACTATTTGCCTGCGGAACACTTACATCTTTTGTACGACTGCAAGTAATCCAAAATCATGTTGGAGAGATTCTGCAAAATGCGTCATAGATAATGATAACAGTTAATATAAGTAACTAACAGCTTGTGACTGTCGCCGTAAGCCGCAAATGCTCATGTGAGCCACTCGTCTTTCGAGATCGATTTTGGAGAATTAAGGCACAATGAATGGGATTGCATTTGCTACTACGTCTGACTACATATATCGTTTTAAAGAAGCGAAAAGACTAATATATCCATTAGGTATAGCTTAACTAAAGGTTCTTATCGGGAGGGGAGGGGGCCCATCTAATCTCGGGAAAACGCGTTACCGTGACAGCCACGCGTGCAACAACATAATGACAAATTCGAAATGATATGACATAATTGCTGGCTGAGATGAACTGACCTTGAACCTAAGCGGCTTGTACATGAGGTCTGGTCTGCGGCTCATGCCCAGTGCGCCGTACGTGCCGGAGTGTGACACGCCTAGCACAACGTGTCTGTACGTGTTACCGTTAAAACACGTGGTGAAGCTGATCATGAAACGGTCCAACATCTGAATGCCACTGGTCAAATAACTTACACTTGTAAAGGACCAACTCAGATTTGATTTTTTGATAGGAGCTTCATCCGTTTGGAGGAGTACAAGAAAAAGTCAGTTAAACATCACAACTGGACAAATTTCGCATGTAAAAATTAGACCTCAGTTTAATATAATTTTACTTGTAGTATTGATGATGGTAGTTATTCTTACATTACCAGTGGGCCATCCGGGGCGGATCAAGACTTTGGATTTAGAGGGGGCGCGCAGAATTTTCGCGCATTTTATAAGTAATACCGCTGCTTCCCCCACACCTTGATCTGGTCGCCTTGCTGTTAGTAAAGGCCGGGAGCCAACACGTACCCTACAGTTTAGCCGTGTGAGTGCGGCAGCCACTTCCCGAGTTAATCTCAGGGGGTCGGGGCGGCGCAGCTAATTAGTTAAGCCCATAGTTGATTTCGTTATGGATTGGGTACGCATGATTCCAAACAAGGAGTCTTCGAAGATCCCAGTGCAGGTTTTAACCATCGGTTCTCAAACACCGTCACTAAGTTTAACTTGGCTTGTATCATGCCCGTTAGCTACAGAGTACTCCACAAGCCTCAGCGGCCGGCGATAACGCCGGCTATTCGTATAACTTGCGCCGTCTACTTTTTTCATATTAAATATGTTAAAAGGTACAAAAAATGACAATGTGCTGGCTACTCCAAATGCTTTGTCGGTCTACTCTGTGAAGTGTGGAGCACCCTGTAGCTAGCCACCCGTACCGCAGGTTAATTCTGTGTGCTTGTATGATTCGTTAATGCATGCAATGTTAATTATATATATAGTACATCATATGGTTAGGATGTTTGGTTGCTTTAGTCGGGACGCTTCAACATCTGAGGTCATGGATATATAAGGACAAACTTAATGTGAGGTCATGGATATATAAGGACAAACTTAATCTGAGGTCGTGGATATAAGGACAAACTTAATCTGGGGTTATGGATATATAAGGACAAACTTAATCTGAGGTCATTGATATATAAGGACAAACTTAATTTGAGGTCATGGA
Organism: Arenicola marina; assembly: GCA_964019135.1. Taxonomy (NCBI): domain Eukaryota; kingdom Metazoa; phylum Annelida; class Polychaeta; family Arenicolidae; genus Arenicola; species Arenicola marina. The sequence goes on from OZ025252.1 coordinate 35,112,468, forward strand.
TATATAAGGACAAACTTAATCTGAGGTCATGGATATATAAGGACAAACTTAACTAAGGCTTCACGGAAAGGATACAGACCAAGGATCACAGCTTCAAGGCACTTTATGGGCAAAGCTTCCTTTATCATATCCTTAGCGGCATCCATCAATCTGAAAAGATTAACTGATTACATGCATGAAATGTGCAAACCACTAAGTTACACAGTATCAATAAAAGTTACATTAAAGTGCAGCTACAGCTATATTGATCTTAACTAGTTCCAACCAAGACTTTACCACTGAAAACTAGATGGCAGAATTTTTTTTTTACTTACCCTGAAATGGGTCGATCTTTCCGTATTTCAAAGAATTGAGTGCCTGTATGATTATATCTGATAGTGTTAAGGACACTATTAACAACATTTGCTGATGATGCATAAGTTTAGCTTAACACACATTAATCTAAATGAAATGAAACCTACGAAAGATATAATTATAATATGGTTGACTATATATGAATATATATATATGATTATATATATATATTATATATTGTTCTTGAACTTATGTATTAACTAAGACCTGATAGCCTTGCATGGGCCGGGTGATCGATAAACCAATATTACATTGAGGATACTGTAAATCAGACATGTATTTCTGAATCCTTTCCATTTGATCATCCATGGCCATGTTTTGTGATAGACCCAAAGGTGCACGAGACACTGGTACCTGTAATTAAATATTGGCTCTATATTCAATACATGTATATTGAACATTAATACAATAATTGACATATTTAACAACTGTATCAATTTCAAGCATATATTCCAGAATAAATACCATCAAAACTATAGTTAAAAAAAGATTACTTACTTGTAAAAGAACCAACAAATATCAATATCTTGAAAATAGTATCATTTTCAAAATAACAGTTCCATATATAGTGAACACATTCTTACATCAGGCAGCTTCTGGTTCTTGACTTGATGCAAAAGTTTGTAACCATCAGGATGAATTTTGGCCACATGGTTCCACATTCTTTCCCAGGTGAAGTTGTTTATAGGGAATCCATGTCTGTTGACATAGAATAATACTCCACCATCTTCAACTTCTTCCTCCTGTTCCTCCTCATGAGTTTCATGCAATATCTGGGTTGCCGTATGAGATGTCATGGTCTTATCCAGTAAGACTCTTACCTAAATACACATGAAATATAAAAGATCATTAACTGGGATAGCAATGAATTATCAAAATATAACACACAAAAGAAATACATGGTTGTGCCATACATCACATTCCATTAATGAACTTACTGATGAGTTGGTACAAGCCAAGCCCAAGCTTAGCCAAGCATTAATCCAGGCTGGCCCAGAACCATCCATTCAAGCCAAGCCCCTGACCCTGCATCCCCATCTAGCATAGCCCAGGCTACTACCTTCCAGTTGGTGGCACCCACACTAGGACACCCGTTCTAGCAGCAGGTTGACATACCAGTGCGACCTACTAATTATTTTAATCCTGCAATGCCCTGTAGTCCTTGACCTGACCACCAGTTGACTGGGCCTATCCATACAGCGATGATGTAAGGAGGTCATCTGCCCACCAGCCATATCCGGCTTATGCTCAGCGCAGAACCCCCTTTCATACCTGCAAAACCTATAGTGTCTCTCGGGAGTGCATGCATGAGATCACTCAATAGGGACTGTATGGCACATGCTTATTAACATGGGGACTAAATCTATATGCATATACTACAATACAGATTAAGGATCTACTTTCTGAAAACTCCATATATCAGAGCTCATCTGCTGTATCTATAAGACTAAGCCCACTGGACAAAGGTGTGGTGAGTACCCACAACAGTGGGCAGGGTGATTTAGCACTATCTCAGCTGGTGCTATATTCCTATTTAAGTTGGTCCCAGGCGCCTTTACCAGTTTACCTGGCCTAGGCTCTAAGGCGCTGTTAGATACACATGCTGCTTATAGAGGTTAGCCTGAAAATAAGACTTTACTGTCATAATTAAAATTAAGACATCTGCAGTTGGCAATGGGATAACAAGTAACTTGTCACCCCAGTAATGACAAGTAACTTGTCATCCCATTAACAACAAGTAACTTGTCATCCCATTGCCTACTGTCTTAAACAGTAGGCCAGGTCTACAGACAGGATGGCTGTACTAGCTGCCAGAACAGCTTTATGGTCTCCCCACCCAGGTGGGGAGACCATAAAGCTGTACTAAGGGCCTTTAGTATGGGTAGGAGGAGAAGAGCTTTGAATTGCAATCATCAGATCCCAGAAGCATGACTTGTAAATATTTATAAAACATTGAATAGACAAATCCTCTGATCATCGTTTTAGGGTTAAGTTTTAAATAAAAAACTGTTATTATTTCCATTAATTTATTTTCACACCCAACTCCAGTGTAAGCACTAGTGCTCGGTTCATGGGATGGAAGTCTTACAGCCTGTGTATACACTATATATAACAAGTTACATATAGCGCATACCACAGGCATTCAGATCTGCTGACAGAATCCCAGAAGTAAATGAACAACGCCCCTCTCTCTATTATAGGCGGTGCCTGAGAGGGGGGCATTGCTTATTTACTTCGGGGGTTCTGTCAGCAGATCTGAGCGCCTGTGGCGCATGCACAGGCTGTGGGACTTCTATCCCATGAACTGAGTGCCTGTGAATGTAATTTTTAGTTTCCCTTGCCTCCTTCCATGCATATGACTATGCATATGACTAGCCACTCGACCTGGCTGCTAGCTCCACGTACACTTCCTCCCTCCACCCTAACCCATACGGCCGTCCTGTCCATACACCGTAGCCTAGCCCTCGCCTATAAATTTAATAGGCGTAGCCGTAGCCGTAGCCGTAGGCCTAACACAATATTCAATAACATCGATGTCGATGAGTCTTGTTTTCACCCAGGCTACATAGCAGAGCGCACAGTAAAAGTCAATCAATAATGTCAAATAACCTTCCATCAAACATCGGCCTTATCAGCTTACTGGACTTGAATGTGGTGACTTCATCACGACGTTTTTAATCTATCGAGTTTTACTTGAGATCCAAGCTTACTGTGGTAATATTATTGCGACCGCCCGCCATATTGTTTTCATTGGCAACATTATAGATCTGCACAAAACAGTCTTGTGTGTTTTTTAACTGGTAAGGGGAAAATGATCGGAAATATTTAAGAACAAATTACAGTAAATTTAGTTTAGAAGTTAAATCTGTATTTATTAAGAACAAACGTTCTTAATTTAAATTTGAGGGTATCTGTGGACTAATTTTAATTTTCTGCGAGCCTATGAATTGTATGTTCTGGCTACCCAGAACTTTGGATTCACCGTTGTCTGTCACGGACGAAAGAGCGATGTCTCAGTGTTTGCGGTATCTGCAAGGATGGATTGGCATCGTGGGTCTGATGGCTCTGGGCAACACCTTGTCATGCTTCAGGAGTTGGGAATTTTTAGCAGATAAACTGTATACTGGTGCTCCAGAGGAAGGTATGCATAATGTTGTCAACGTTGTGCCGCGGCTAGTCCCATATGAGACAGTTGTTGCTACACACAACAGTTGTTTCCCAACGACGCCACATGGGGCTATGCCGCGGCAGGCTCAGATGTCAGATGACAGATCTATGACCCGATGACTATGACCACCACAGGCGCCGCAGATCCACTGACACTACATAAAACAATCAATGCGGATTCCTCCCCCCCGGGCTGTGTCAGTCGATCTATAGCGCCTGTGATTATGACTGAGTTAGCCTCTGGAGAACCAGTATATTTACCCATGCGAGTAAACCGTTGTACAGCTTGTCAGGCAGTAGCGGATCATTTGTCTAAGGATTGATTGAGAATGTTTTCTAAGGAGCTGGTGCATCATCTTAGGCTCATTCTTTTTCAGAAATGCAGGCTCTTTTCATGTGTATCAAACTTGATCATTCTCCATCAACAACCTGTCTAAAAATGGTCCATGTTGTAAGGTACTGTATTAGGCAGTAGCGGATCATGCCATCTTGCGGCCTGTTTTGACAGTAAAGCAGGTATCATAATGTATCGCCTGTCTCAAAAATACGAAATCAGGTTGTCAACGATTTAATATGGCATATAGTTTATAGTTTGGTAAATAATTCATGGCTTATTTTGATATTTTCTGAGCCATACCGTTACTGATATGGGACAATGAATTCATACCATACCACCTGTTGGTAAAGCTTGGCGGCAAAGAAGTGCGTCACTGATTAGCTACTGCAGAGAAAGCAGCTAACGCAGTTTGGATGACAACAGCAATTCTGCTTTGTGGAGGGATCTGATTATTTTTTTGAAGGTTCATGGTATATACAGCCGACTGGTAGCGAGAGGGTGTTGACTTCATCACGAGGTCTGTTAGACGGACACCGACTGGTAACAGGGGAGGGTGGGGACGTTGTCACGAGGTCTGTTAGACGGACACCGACTGGTAGCCGGAGAGGGTGTGGACGTCGTCATGAGGTCTGTTAGATGGACACCGACTGGTAACAGGGGAGGGTGGGGACGTCATCACGAGGTCTGTTAGACGGACACCGACTGGTAGCCTGGGAGGGTGTGGACGTCGTCATGAGGTCTGTTCGACGGACACCGACTGATAACCGGGGAGGGTGTGGACGTCGTTACGAGGTTTGTTAGACGGACCCCGACTTGTAGCCGGGAGGATGGGGACGTCGTCACGAGGTCTGTTCGACGGACACCGACTGGTAACCGGGGAGGGCGGGGACGTCGTCATGAGGTTTGTAAGACGGACACCGACTGGAAACCGGGGAGGGTGAGGACGTCGTCACGAGGTCTGTCAGACGGACACCGACTGGCAACCGGGGAGGGCGGGGACGTCGTCACGAGGTTTGTTAGACGGACACCGACTGGTAACCGGGGAGGGCGGGGACGTGGTCATGAGGTTTGTTAGACGGACACCGACTGGTAACCGGGGAGGGTGAGGACGTCGTCACGAGGTCTGTCAGACGGACACCGACTGGCAACCGGGGAGGGCGGGGACGTGGTCATAAGGTTTGTTAGACGGACACCGACTGGTAACCGGGGAGAGTGAGGACGTCGTCACGAGGTCTGTCAGACGGACACCGACTGGCAACCGGGGAGGGTGGGGACGTCGTCACGAGGTTTGTTAGACGGACACCGACTGGCAACCGGGGAGGGCGGGGACGTCGTCACGAGGTTTGTTAGACGGACACCGACTGGCAACCGGGGAGGGCGGGGACGTCGTCATGAGGTTTGTTAGACGGACACCGACTGGTAACCGGGGAGGGTGAGGACGTCGTCACGAGGTCTGTCAGACGGACACCGACTGGCAACCGGGGAGGGCGGGGACGCCGTCACGAGGTTTGTTAGACGGACACCGACTGGCAACCGGGGAGGGCGGGGACGTCGTCACGAGGTTTGTTAGACGGACACCGACTGGCAACCGGGGAGGGTGGGGACGTCGTCATAAGGTTTGTTAGACGGACACCGACTGGTAACCGGGGAGGGCGGGGACGTCGTCATGAGGTTTGTTAGACGGACACCGACTAGTAACCGGGGTGGGTGTGGACGTCGTCACGAGGTCTGTTAGACGGACACCGACTGGTAACCGGGGAGGGCGGGGACGTCGTCACGAGGTCTGTTAGACGGACACCGACTGGTAAATACGGAGGGTGGGGACGTCGTCACGAGGTCTGTTGCATGGACACCGACTGGTAACCGAGGAGGGTGAGGACGTCGTCAAGACGTCTGTTAGACGGACACCGACTGGTAACCGGGGAGGGCGGGGACGTCGTCACGAGATCTGTTAGACGGACACCGACTGGTAAATACGGAGGGTGGGGACGTCGTCACGAGATCTGTTGCATGGGCACCGACTGGTTACCGGGGAGGGTGGACCGACATCGTCACGAAGTTTGCTAGACGGACACCGGCTGGTAACCGGGAAGGGTGAGGACGTCATCAAAAGGTCTGTTCGACGGGCACCGACTGGTAACCGGAGAGGGTGAGGACGTCGTCACGAGGTCTGTTCGACGGACACTGACTGGTAACCGGGGAGGGTGGGGACGTCGTCACGAGGTCTGTTAGACGGACGCCGACTGGTAACCGGGGAGGGCGGGGACGTCGTCACGAGGTCTGTTAGACGGACACCGACTGGCAACCGGGGAGGGCGGGGACGTCGTCACGAGGTTTGTTAGACGGACACCGACTGGCAACCGGGGAGGGTGGGGACGTCGTCACGAGGTCTGTTAGACGGACACCGACTGGCAACCGGGGAGGGCGGGGACGTCGTCACGAGGTTTGTTAGACGGACACCGACTGGCAACCGGGGAGGGTGGGGACGTCGTCATGAGGTTTGTTAGACGGACACCGACTGGAAACCGGGGAGGGTGAGGACGTCGTCACGAGGTCTGTCAGACGGACACCGACTGGCAAGCGGGGAGGGCGGAGACGTCGTCACGAGGTCTGTTAGACGGACACCGACTGGTAACCAAGGAGGGTGAGGACGTCGTCACGACGTCTGTTAGACGGACACCGACTGGTAACCGGGGAGGGCGGGGACGTCGTCACGAGGTCTGTTAGACGGACACCGAATGGTAAATACGGAGGGTGAGGACGTCGTCACGAGGTCTGTTGCATGGACACCGACTGGTTACCGGGGAAGGTGGACCAACATCGTCACGAAGTCTGCTAGACGGACACCGGCTGGTAACCGGAAAGGGTGAGGACGTCGTCACGAGGTCTGTTCGACGGACACCGACTGGTAGCCTGGGAGGGTGAGGACGTCGTCATGAGGTTTGTTAGACGGACACCGACTAGTAACCGGGGAGGGTGAGGACGTCGTCACGAGGTCTGTTAAACGGACACCGACTGGCAACCGGGGAGGGCGGGGACGTCGTCACGAGGTTTGTTAGACGGACACCGACTGGCAACCGGGGAGGGCGGAGACGTCGTCACGAGGTTTGTTAGACAGACACCGACTGGCAACCGGGGAGGGCGGAGACGTCGTCACGAGGTTTGTTAGACACCGACTGGTAACCGGGGAGGGCGGGGACGTCGTCACGACGTCTGTTAGACGGACACCGACTGGTAAATACGGAGGGTGGGGACGTCGTCACGAGGTCTGTTGCGTGGACACCGGCTGGTTACCGGGGAGGGTGGACCGACATCGTCACGAAGTCTGCTAGACGGACCCCAACTGGTAACAGGGGAGGGTGGGGACGTCGTCACGACGTCTGTTAGACGGACACCGACTGGTAACCGGGGAGGGCGGGGACATCGTCACGAAGTCTGCTAGACGGACACCGGCTGGTAACCGGGAAGGGTGAGGACGTCATCACAAGGTCTGTTCGACGGACACCGACTGGTGGCCGGGGAGGGTGAGGACGTCGTCACGAGGTCTGTTAGACGGACACCGACTGGTTACCGGGGAGGGTGGACCGACATCGTCACGAAGTCTGCTAGACGGACACCGGCTGGTAACCGGAAAGGGTGAGGACGTCGTCACAAGGTCTGTTCGACGGACACCGACTGGTAGCCTGGGAGGGTGAGGACGTCGTCATGAGGTTTGTTAGACGGACACCGACTAGTAACCGGGGAGAGTGAGGACGTCGTCACGAGGTCTGTTAAACGGACACCGACTGGCAACCGGGGAGGGCGGGGACGTCGTCACGAGGTTTGTTAGACGGACACCGACTGGCAACCGGGGAGGGCGGAGACGTCGTCACGAGGTTTGTTAGACAGACACCGACTGGCAACCGGGGAGGGCGGAGACGTCGTCACGAGGTTTGTTAGACACCGACTGGTAACCGGGGAGGGCGGGGACGTCGTCACGACGTCTGTTAGACGGACACCGACTGGTAAATACGGAGGGTGGGGACGTCGTCACGAGGTCTGTTGCGTGGACACCGGCTGGTTACCGGGGAGGGTGGACCGACATCGTCACGAAGTCTGCTAGACGGACCCCAACTGGTAACAGGGGAGGGTGGGGACGTCGTCACGACGTCTGTTAGACGGACACCGACTGGTAACCGGGGAGGGCGGGGACATCGTCACGAAGTCTGCTAGACGGACACCGGCTGGTAACCGGGAAGGGTGAGGACGTCATCACAAGGTCTGTTCGACGGACACCGACTGGTGACCGGGGAGGGTGAGGACGTCGTCACGAGGTCTGTTAGACGGACACCGACTGGTTACCGGGGAGGGTGGACCGACATCGTCACGAAGTCTGCTAGACGGACACCGACTGGTAACCGGGAAGGGTGAGGACGTCGTCACGAGGTCTGTTAGACGGACACCGACTGGTAACCGGGGAGGGTGGGGACGTCGTCACGAGGTCTGTTAGACGGACACCGACTGGTAACCGGGAAGGATGAGGACGTCGTCACGAGGTCTGTTAGACGGACACCGACTGGTAACCGGGGAGGGTTAGGATGTCGTCACGAGGTCTGTTACACGGACACCGACTGGTAACCGGGGAGGGTGGGGACGTCGTCATGAGGTCTGTTAGACGGACACCGACTGGCAACCGGGGAGGGTGGGGACGTCATCACAAGGTCTGTTCGACGGACACCGACTGGTAACCGGGAAGGGTGAGGACGTCATCACGAGGTCTGTTCGACGGACACCGACTGGTAACCGGGGAGGGTGGGGACGTCGTCACGAGGTCTGTTAGATGGACACCGACTGGTTACCGGGGAGGGTGGACCGACATCGTCACGAAGTCTGCTAGACGGACACCGACTGGTAACCGGAAAGGGTGAGGACGTCGTCACGAGGTCTGTTAGACGGACACCGACTGGTGACCGGGAAGGGTGAGGACGTCATCACAAGGTCTGTTCGACGGACACCGACTGGTAACCGGGGAGGGTGAGGACGTCGTCACGAGGTCTGTTAGATGGACACCGACTGGTTACCGGGGAGGGTGGGGACGTCGTCATGAGGTCTGTTAGACGGACACCGACTGGTAACCATGGAGGGTGGGGACGTCGTCACAAGGTCTCCGTCTCTTGCCAAATGTCATACCGCAAACATGCATGGCCTTGTAAGGCTTTTCCACCAACAGTGGTCAAGTCATAGTCATACAGTTTATGGCCAAGCTGGTCAGCCTTCGCCATGTTGTACTAGTTTAACTAAATATGAAAATATTTGCTCTGCTCTACGTGAACGAGTTTCGTTGTCAGCAACAAACAAATTGCCACACAGTGGAAGTCTTCGTATCTAAGTTGGTAAGCGGGCTGGTCTGCAAATCAACCGGTGGTGGACATGCTTTTGAGGTGTATTTTATGCAGCCCCATTTTATAGTCCCTTGGGTGTTTCTTTTGACCAATTTAACCCTCATGTATCTTCCCTTTGGTCGGGCGTTATCTGTAAGGGTGAGGTTTGCCGGACTGCCAAGCGAAGTATTTGTTTCAATACGTACACCACTGGCGGTCTAACCCCGTGAACCTTGACTTCTCTCTGTAATTAAGCTTTGTCGTTAAGGGCACCGCTTTGTTTTAAGCCAGTCACATGCAAGCCGCGGTGGTCGTTAGAACACTTGGTGTGGATGATAGGGTAACGTTGGCGTCACTTTTGTCCTTTCAGTGAACGGGTTGATGGCTCGGTTGTTTGGTGTGTGGACCTTGCTTGCGGCCATTTTGCGACTCTATTGTGCATATGATATCCGGAATATGGGGTAAGAGTGTCAAGACCCGTTTGTGTGTACAGTCTAAGTGTTTTGGAAGCTCAGCTGATTGATGCTTTGCTTACTAGGGAGATGAAATCTAGGGTCCATCTTTCACGTTAGAGCCCACGAAATAGATTACTGTAGTGAATGGTAGACGTGAGTAATACGTGAGCTATGTTGAAAGATGTGTTCGCCCTAGCGTGTAGGAATGACCACATCCGGAGTTACGCCTTACTCTACATATCGGTCCTTTCCCAACTCTCTTACGACAGTAACTTCTTGTTTTCAGGCTACTCTCACGTAGTTCTTCTTCATTCATTAATCGCTGTTCTATCAAATCAAGATGGGTAATTTACAATTATGCTTTTGCTATGTTGTAATGTTCCGTGATCGGGGTAACCATTCCATAAATGTTTGCCCTCGTTATATTCTCTGTAATTGATGTATTAAACATATTATATTTTGTAACGTTACATATTATTACGTCACACTATGTAAGGGACTGCACACTATTTTATGTACACGTTCTGTATCTTCCTTTCCTTGCTTCTTTTGCAGGATTTACAACATGACCTACATATCGTTCATCTTGGCGCTGGGTCACTTCCTGTCTGAGTGCTACGTGTATGGGTCTGCTCCCTTCACCATTGGAGTTGCAGCGCCGCTATTTGTCTCAGGTGGGCATCGGGTTCTCAACGCTTACATCCATTGTATTATATGATATCGCTCATATATGTCGCTCCCCTAGTCTCCTTAATCCGGCTTCCTCTATTGATGTGGATGACTATTGGATACATGTGTTAACACCGTGTCTCTGCCTTGTAGGGTCGTCATTGATGTGGATGACTATTGGATACTTACATTTGAGACGAGAAAGGAACGCCGTCGACGACGAACTCTCCAAATACAAGTCGCGCAAAGATATAAATAGGCATTTGTACAGCGCCAAGAAAGCTTCTTAAATATGTTTACTTATTTTATATTAAGATGTAGTGTGACATCCAGAATAAAAATGGGGAATGAGAGATTTTCATATGAATGTTTTTTTTCATATCATAGTGGTATACGTACTACATTCCTTTATTGTATGTGAAGCGTCCTAGTTGACGTAAAATTATTTAATATTTGTAATTTATAAATGTTTTCTTTAATGTTTTTCTTTAATTGCCGCAGTTTTTCCCAATAATTGTTACGTCAACGTCACGCGTCGTAATTTTGTACAGGAGTATTTCGAAGCTGCTGGATAAGTGGTCTACTCCTGCGACGTACGTGTGTGTTTGAGTCACCACATATAGGTTATGAGTCAGCCACAACGCTTTGGTCAGAAGTGATTCTGTCGAGAAGGTCTCGCAATAATCTTGCGCGCTATTGTCTTCTTCATCGCATAACTAGGTAACCTTCCGCTGGAACCCGAGGGCAGGTGGAGTGTAAAATATCCCCGTCACGCTTCTGTACAGAGCCTCGACGTTGTTCCGGCCCAGGAACTTCTGAATCCACCATTTGCCATTGCGTTTCCAATTGTATCATTATATTGATATTTCATGCCTCTACGGCCTCTGCTTGTTATCCTATTACCAATAAACGGGCTGGCTGGGTCAAAAGTTTGGGATTCAGTTGGCTCACTGCAATAAAACTTTAATTCGAGATGGCTTTTCAAATGTTGTTTATATCAACATGGCATAATGTCCACGGAATTGTAAGTTAATTTTGGCTTCGACCGCCGCCACGCTCGATTGGGGATACGATCAAGACGGTCATATGTAGGTCCGCTCTGTCAGCAGAGGGAGCTCGTCCCCCACATCACCTCTGCCCCACGAAGCCTCCAACCTGACTGTTTACCTCAACGGCGCTGAATGGGCCACAGAACTGGGGCTAGGGTCACGGATTGTTTAGGTTGAATTTTGTATTTTCGATGCAGCATTTGAAATGTATAGACATTCCGTGGTCGTAAGATCAGAATGTAAGTGTTTAGCGAAACAATATCCCTTGTCGCCTTTGACCGCGATCGAAATCGACAGCATAGTTCGAAAGTAACAATGCCTCTAAATAGAATTAATTCGTCCGGTACGGTACAAGTTAAATTATCGAGCATGAAGGATAATTCTGATGGTTAAATTTGACGTGGGGCAGATGGACTATAGCGTAAGCGGAAGGCCCTCGGCCGAGAGGTCGATGCAGATCTTGTTGTAAGGCATGGAAAAAGAAGAAGAAAAAAGAAGCGTTGAATGAAGATAATACAACACGTGTAAATGAAAACAATGTACAGTTTCCTACATGGCGTGACGTGATATTATTAGGCTATAAAGTATTATCTTTATTACATTATCTTTATTGCATAACGATGGCAAACATTCTTGGAATGGGTACTCTGATCACGTAACATCTCCACAAAGCAAATCATAATTGCTAACAAACTGGATATGATACGAAATTCTTGCAGCGAATAATGAATTAAGACAGAAGCAAACCACAAGCCTAGTCGTTTTACTAGTTGATTATTATGTCACCCTCTAGCGGAGATCGCCACAGACGTCACTCGATCCCAGAGTTCCTCGCGCGAGGGCGATACGATTTCTCAACAAGTTACTCTGTACGGAGAACGGTACCTGATTTATCACCGCAGTGGCCGACAGCCTATGAATCACCCGTACATTAAAGCTATTAAACGCGACGTTTCCCGCAAATTAACAAAAATCTGCATATGATACTGAAAAGACAAAGTTTATGAATCAAAACGAGATTCATCAATTAATATGGAGCATCAATACAGGCAATCATGTCCATGTTTCCAGACATATCAGGCATTGACCACTTTAGCCGTAACTCATACGCAAGATCAGCAATGAAACATCATATAATATATGATAAGAGTGTGAGGTACGGCAACAGGACTGTTTGTATATACTCCCACAACAGTTGTTGATACTTAAACCAAATTTGTTTTCCATTATTTACGCCGGCCGGCCACCCACACAACAACGTTAATACACTGATACCATAGGCCTATCGCCAAACGATCGCCGATGACTGGCCCCGCCCCCCTCCCCACCCCCCAAACACACTGATGCCAGTGGTGCTTGCTTGCACCTGAATCGCGCAACTTTTAATTCCATTCCACGTCTAAATTATTGATGCCGGCACCTGGCAACCTGCACTCCCGGGGGGGACCGGTGGCGGCCGACACGCGATCCGGTCAGTGAGGAGCCCCAGTTTGAAGCAGTTACCATGCCAAAGCCGCATCCACACAGAGGTTCAGCGCTTTCCAAGAACGGCCCGCGTATGGTGGTAGATACACAGAGATCAGCCGCGTTGGCTTAAACCCGGTCAGCTCAGTCGTACACCCACAAAGCCAACGATCACAAGGAGACACTGACCTAAAGATGAAAATAATGGATTAATTACGCTTGCAAGATCGTAGGACAAGGAATCTTTATTGCATACTCAATTAATAACCAGTGCTTATACGGGTAAGTAATGTTTGAATTGCTTAATCTAGGCCAATGATAATTATAGCGGATATAGACACTTTTAATGTTTGGTGCTCTCCGAGATATGAATAAGAATATGTTAATATGCGTTATTATGTCTGAAGATTTCACATATTTGCTTACACATAAACACGTTGATCCACAATATTGTTGCTTCTAAACAAACAAAAGTATTGCCCGATTTCTATGTCATGGTGTCAAGATCGATCTAAATATCGAACATATCTTCCCGTTAATTACAAATACGATGGAATAATTAGACTCTCTGCGGTCTTACTAATCATTTCCCATGTACCCCCGATAACTTTCGTGTCCTGCCCACCCACCCCTTATTAGGCACACCGGCGGAATCCTCCTGCTGGTTGTGGGGTGGGGGGGGGGGGGGGGAGGCACCGTACGTTTTGTACACGCTGCCCCCCCCCCCCTCCACTGATTTACTGTGCCTGTGGATAGAAAGATTTCTTTCACATTTGTTATTCAGCACTGATGCGAATGATTACGTAATCCGTCGCGACTGACTGTCCTAAAGGTCGCGCAGTTCATTACAATCAGTTCATAGAGGAGCGATCAATATTGGTTGCGAATGATTAATGATTATCAAATAATAATTTTAAAAGGGGGGGGGGGGAGAGGTACCTTTCTGATCTCCGCGATTGGCATCCATGAATTCTTGGAGATTCGCGATCAACTGTTGGCTATTTTGGGGGATCGCTATCCGTTATCCGTACAGTTCAAGGCCTAGTTCAACGCGAAGACCCTTTGCCTATTTACAGCGATCGGTTATAGCAGTCTGCGAATTCTTCGATATTTGCGATCAATGGAGCCCTAGCGAAGTTAGTCGAAGGCAGAGTGATTCGCGATGTCATCATTAGCGAGTTTTTTGTTCGCGCCCAGCTTTAAACTGGAGATTTGATATTAGTCTCCGTAACTCTTGGGGATTCGCGATTCAGAAGGAGTATCCCCCACCCCCCATTAAAAAAACTGCAACTTTTTGTGGCTGTGGTCCGATAACACATATGGGGGTGGGGGTCGGGGGCGGGTGGTATTTCCGTTCCTCGGGAATGGGCTTTTCAATTCACCGTGAAAGTTGCTATAATTGTACCCATGTATCCCTCTATACAGGTTCCACTGCTACGAACAAGGGAAGGACAATCAGACACGACCATTCAGCCATGCTACCTTCACAAAGCGACAACTGTAGAGATTTCTTCACGATGGACTGCGGAAGTGACTACCCACGGAACGTACGGAGGCCTTCGGGTGATTCCGTCATCGCTCAGCACCATTCGGACAGCGATCCCGAGGAAGTTGGATACGTGGATTTGGGAAGTGCCCGGAGCTCTAGTTCCGATGACGGCCGTTGCGTAGGCGCCGGCGACACTCTCTGGTCCACAGGCGGGGCTGGGAGCCACAACCAGCAGGAGGATTCCGCCGGCGATGAGGATATCGAGGTTTACGTGCACAACCACGACACGCTGGAGATACACGACAACTCCCACTTACTGGCATCCCTCACACCGCAACCCAAGCGGGACCCGGCGCTGGATATTCTGGTGTTTCCCGGATCGTTAGACCCATTCAACCCTCACCAATATCCGACAAAGCCGGAGACCCGGGAATACGTCAAGCAGCAGTTGTTATACAAACGGGCAAAGTCAAAATTGTGCTTGAGCGGTGTGGACGAGGAAAGCAAGTTGTCATGGGGTACGTCTCCGAGATCGAGCAAGCCACCCAGCGTGGTGAGCTCTGAGGAGACCAGGCAGTCGCCCCACAGCACCTCGTCGAGACACACGCAGCGGTCCTCGAGGGCCAGCGGGTGTCGCCGTGCCTCCGAGACAAACTCCTCCCTCTACTCCACGAGCGATGCTCGGTCCAACACGGCCGACCCGCTGCATGCCGGGATCGCCAGCCTCCGCAAAGCGACCCCCTCGCCGGGACTGTTTCCTGAAGAACCGGATGATTCAGGATACGCCGAATCGTCCATCGGCAACTCCAACGACACCAGGACGACGCGTGACTCGGACATCAAGCTGAGGCTGGGACACAGCGCATGTTCAGACCCCTCCACGGAGTCGGACTCCAGGTCGGTCCTGTCAGAAGCGTGTTCGCTCAACGGTATTGTGCCCGTCCCGCCAAGCGAACGACCTTCGTCCTCCAGAATACGCAGCAGACGACAATTTCACCAAAGCGCGTTCATTCGCTATCGCTACCCGTCCAAATTCCACGAGGATACCTCGGCGGACGCCAAGAGAGCGGCTGACGCTAAGTTGAGGTTACCGGCCAGTTTTTGCCCACAGACTCGCTACGGTAAAGAACCACGAATACAATCAGCGAAAGGTAAAAAATCTAGCACTCGCCAGTGGTCTCAACCCCCGCTGTATCCCCCAAAGGCCCGTCACCAGGGCACGGAGTGTGAAATCATCAAACGCGTGGAACAATTGGATATCGGGGTACAGTGTCAGCCCTCAATGGCGACCACTGGGTGTCAGTGCGGGGCACCCACGGTGGATACGGGGACCCAATACCCGAAGCGGAGTCTTAAAGACACCGGCGCGCAAGCCACCACGGAATACCGCCACCAAGCCGTCCAAAACCAACCAGAGACACACAACAAAATGGTGGAGACATCGGTGCGTCTTCTCTACTTCCCGGAAGTAAATACGCAAAATACTGGGACTCAGTGCGAACCAGAGGAAGAGACGCCGCAGCAGGGCCAAGACAGCTGCGGCAAAGACTGCTGCGACCCTGGCAAACTGTATTGAAACCCCTTGAAACTCATTGCTCAGGGAAAATAAGCAGATGAATAATTTCTAACAAATGTCCATTGCTTCAACGAGATTTTGTATTAATATATATATATATATTAATTAAATATTATATAAATGTTTTAGCTCTGACTTCGTGACTAAATACAGGATATGATGGTCACCCGCTTGTTCTAGTACCGTATAATGATTACAAACGTGGAATAAAGGGAAGACGTAAATATAAACCACACAGCACGTGTCGTTTGCAGTCTGGTTTATTTCTGTCAAAAAATTGGCATCACAATAAGATTGTATCGGTATTCAGAACGTATTGATCCAAGGATACACGCACGCTATAAAACAATGTAATTGAAATCTGTTCGGGATGCTACAAGTATGGTTTATTTCTGTCAAAAAATTGGCATCACAATAAGATTGTATCGGTATTCAGAACGTATTGATCCAAGGATACACGCACGCTATAAAACAATGTAATTGAAATCTGTTCGGGATGCTACAAGTATAAAGTAATATATCTAAGTGGAAACTGATACGTTCATTGACCAAAAGTAACATGATAAAGTTGTTCTCATTCTAACAAAGTGATTCTTTGTGAGTGAATCCCTATACTTCAAAGAAATGTCCACCGGCATTTCTGTATAAAACGTCATAATTCTTGATGTGTTTTATGCGGCAATAAGGTTACTTATAACAAGAAAATATGTGAATATATCAGTTGACAGCAAACCCCTGTGTGTTATACCCCCGTATCAGCTAACCTGCATAACGTTAGTGCCGGGTACTCAATAATATCACAGAACAGTGGAAAGTCAAGAGTATGCAAAACCTGTAATAAACATCAACGTAAACAAAGGTGTGAATGCCATTTACAATAACCATATGCTAGAACTATGAGCCCATTTGGTGACTGGACAGCGATCATGCAATCATACCCAAGATTCCCAAAATGCCATAATGATCTTTACAACGGAGTTTGATTTGAAACTACTATGCATTAATGTAAAAAAACATCCACAACAAAATCGCGAGTATTGCAGTCACTTCACGTCTCTGCCAAAAAATGAGGTTTAGGTTGTTTGTGGGTACTCGTCCAACAATGCCCGGATACAGCGAACTCAAACGTCCGGTTCGTTGATGACGTCACCGCGTCACACTATGGTTGCATTTCTTTGGGCTAGTGCGACTATGCCGCGTTGAAAGCTCTACCTTTTCCGGGCGTGCCGATATGGCAACGTCGTATATAATGAAATGTTAACATCGGTCATGTCGGGTACATTTAGGGGCAACGGAACCAGCCTAATTCACCACATTTGAATCAGTGACCCACTACTCCCATAGGCCCCGTAGTTTTGAACGGGGCACAATTGGCACGCCGAATGAATGCACACGCACCCGATCGGGGTAAATGAAGCGTCGGCAGGTATGCCGGTGCGTAATATGAGTATTCGGCTTACTTTGGGGATATGCCCGGGCTGACAACGATATGCAACCGATGACACAAGAATGATGTCACAATACATACAGACAGATCGTCAATGTCAATGAGGTTTTTATCATGGGGAACCGAAGCGAATGAGCTTTTGCATGAGTTGTGATATAACAATTATTGACTTGTTATAATACGTTACACATGCACCGTACTGTATTAAGCTGGCAAAACGACATACCGGGGTGAAATCTAATCAGTCTGAAACGGTTGTCACCAACAGCTTCCTCGTCTGAACTTTGAGCAATTACCGAACAGTTCAAAGTGTGTTGCAACAGATGTGACTTTGACATAATTGATGTACATAAAGCCCTTCACCGTACGAGTGGTACACCGTAATCCATACAGTATATGGTCGCAATATGAAACGTTTGACATAACATATAAGGTATGATACCAGCTTGATTCTACTGTAGTAGCGGTCGGTTGCAGAAGGTTACAGAAGGTTAGTATGTGAGATCATGAGGCGTCAATGGTTGGTTGGTTGCATATCTAGAACGCTTTAACCACTTTTGGTCATATCGCGTCAATGGGAGAAGGAAGGGAGAGTGGAGCCATGTCCCCGGGGCCGGGTAAGCCCCTACTCTTTACGAAGAAAGACATGGGATCTTTATCCTGCGACCACACCGACATGGCCACCGATCCACGTGTCGTTAGGCTTCTCAGCACTGAATGCGAGCACTCTAGCCCAGTGAGCTATCGCGCCGGCCCCGAGGCGTCACTGGGACGGTGGTACTAGTGGTGTCTGTATGCATCAGTCATATAGAACACCCAGACCATTGTGATGGGCAAACCACACTTCATGTACACCCTAGAATATCGAACCCATCCACTGTATACTACGACTGAACGTAGACTTCGCTATACGCTAGCAAACACATTAATAAAACCATATAGATTAGAGTATAAACTAACGCCACTAAACGCTTGGGTGTCTTGAATAATGAAAGAATAACATATAATGTAAAGCATGTATAGTTTGCCACGGGGAAACCTACAATATGAGTTTTCACCCAATTAAATCATCATCTAAATCACTTGAATCAAAAACAAGCAAATAAATGGCGAAGAAGATGCCCATGAGAAAATGAAGTGCACAAATATTAAATAAAAAAAGAAAGAAAGAAGATAAAGATACATATACCAAATGTACTTTCGCCCTTAAGTTTCGCGAGGCTGGACAATATGTGTTTCACGACCGAACAAATATATAGTGATTTGGGTAGGTTATGGAAACTACCGCGTCTTATTAAATGCCCATGGGCGGGACACGCCATGATATTCCTACTGATGTCGCGACAGTACGCGTCGTTATCGGGTATTAAATTGTTTTCATAAACTTGCAGTAAACTGGCGGTTTAATGAAATATCCGCAACAGGTTTTCTGTTTAGATAATGGTGATATAATATCACAAAGGCGATCAGCTGTAGAATGCCGTCAGACAACCCGAGTATCTACCACAAAGTACTCACACACTTTGTATTCGCCAAGAGACATTCATGAAGTATCAATAACAGCATAATCAAAATTAACAGCCACTTTCGTTTCATTTCGAAAAATGCATAACCTTTAAATGCTGCACTATTCTCTACAAAACATAGTCTGTAAACGGGAACATCGGAAGTGAATGTAACCACCAGCGCTAAACCACATTAAGCATTATACATGATAGGAGTCCATGACCGGGAGTCCGCTGGTCGTGTTCGTCAACCCCCAACTTATCTACTCCCCTTATGGTAAACATAAGGAAACCCCAAAACGTTGGCAATATTAGGACAATAATTTTTTTTTTACCAATGATCTATGACGACTATTTTAGACGTCGCATATAGTTTGCTTAACTTCTTAACCATGGGTTATACATAAGACGACGGGATCCATGTACCTCGACAAATAATGAACAGTGAATGCATGAAAGTCTCATGGATGCACCAACAAGTCGTTATAAAGCACCTTGGCAACAACAGCTGTGACCATCCTCCCACTTTCACCATTGGAGATCAGTGACCGTGACATCGCATGCAACAGGACACAAATGTACAGCCACCGCCCCCCCCGCTCTCCACCAACATCACAGATATCTAAGATCAGTGACATCGCGAATCACTGCTGCAGCCCTGAGATTTTAAGTAGTCTTAATGAAAAAAACACACGATTAAATCCCAGCAAAAGTGGTAACATAGGTAAGATGAATAGAGCATTAAAAGCCAGTTAATGACCAAATTTTTAGCCGATCGGTCTCGTCGTAGAAGTGCGGCTCGGGTGTCGGGGAATAACCGCTTTACTCTATGTCCCGTCGTAGAACTGCGGCTCGGGTGTCGGGGAATAATCGCTTCACTCTATGTCCCGTCGTAGAACTGCAGCTCGGGTGTCGGGGAATAATCGCTTTACTCTATGTCCCGTCGTAGAACTGCGGCTCGGGTGTCGGGGAATAATCGCTTTACTCTATGTCCCGTCGTAAAACTGCGGCTCGGGTGTCGGGGGAATAATCGCTTCACTCTATGTCCCGTCGTAGAACTGCGGCTCGGGTGTCGGGGAATAATCGCTTTACTCTATGTCCCGTCGTAGAACTGCTGCTCGGGTGTCGGGGAATAATCGCTTTACCCTATGTCCCGTCGTAGAACTGCGGCTGGGGTGTCGGGGGAATAATCGCTTCACTCTATGTCCCGTCGTAGAACTGCGGCTGGGGTGTCGGGGAATAACCGCTTTACTCTATGTCCCGTCGTAGAACTGCGGCTGGGGTGTCGGGGAATAACCGCTTTACTCTATGTCCCGTCGTAGAACTGCGGCTCGGGTGTCGGGGAATAATCGCTTTACTCTATGTCCCGTCGTAGAACTGCGGCTGGGGTGTCGGGGAATAACCATACATTCCATTCCGACGAGGCACACGCGGTGACACCGGAAGTAGACGCGACCGCCTCGGACGCCGGACTTCCAGTTGATCGTCGGTTGTCACTATGGTTACCGGGGCGGGGGAGGCCGCGTTTTGGATCAAGTATGACCTTTCGCCAGGCGTCATCCTGTAAGTAATAAGGAACAGCTTCAAAACTAACTGCATAAAACAACGATTAAAATGAAATGATCTGCAGGTATGCGATATTATTAGAGAATGTTCCAAAGCACAACCACGTGTCCTATGACGTCACCAGGTGCACAATGGCACCACCACTCACCCCGCCACGCGGTCCATGGCATCACAACTCACCCCGCCACGCGGTCCATGGCATCACTCAACCCGTCACGTGCTCCATGGCACCACTCACCCCGCCACGAGCTCCATGACACCACCACTCACCCCGACACGTGCTCCATGGCAGCACCACTCATCCCGCCACGTGCTCAACGGCACCACAACTCACCCCGCCACGTGCTTCATGGCACCACCACTCACCCCGCCAGGTGCTCCATAGCACCACTACTCACCCCGCCACGTGCTCAACGGCACCACCACTCACCCCGCCACATGCTCCATGGCACCACTAACCACGCCACGTGCTCCATGGCACCACCACTCACCTCGCCATGTGAACCATGGCACCACTCACCCCACCATGTGCTCCATGGCACCACCACTTACCCCGCCACGTGCTCCATGGCACCACCACTTACCCCGCCACGTGCTCCATGGCACCACCACTCATCCCGCCATGTGCTCCATAGCACCACCACTCACCCCTCCACATGCTCCATGGCACCACCACTTACCCCGCCACGTGCTCCATTGCACCACCACTCACCCCGCCACATGCTCCATGGCACCACCACTCACCCCGCCATGTGCTCCATGGCACCACCACTCACCCCGCCACGTGCTCCATGGCACCATCACTTACCCCGCCACGCGCTCCATGGCACCACCACTCACCCCGCCACGTGCTCCATAGCACTACCACTCACCCCGCCACATGCTCCATGGCACCACCACTCACCCCGCCACGTGCTCCTTGGCACCACCACTCACCCCGCCACGTGCTCCTTGGCACCACCACTCACCCCGCCATGTGCTCCATGGCACCACCACTCACCCCGCCACGTGCCCCATGGCACCACTCACCCCGTCACGTGCTCCATGGCACAACCGCTCACCCCGCCACGTGATCGTTGGCACCACCACTCACCCTGCCACGTGCTCCATGGCATCACCACTCACCCCGCCACGTGCTCAACGGCACCACAACTCACCCCGCCACGTGCTCCATGGCACCACTCATCCCGCCCCGTGCTCCATGGCACCATCACTCACCCCGCCACGTGATCCATGACACCACCATTTTCATCATCCTCGCTGTCATAACGTCGCGGGTTGTCGAAAAAATATGCAGGTGAATCGAAACTCTCCGACGGAAGACTAGACAGAAAGACCTGAGTAAAAAAGGAAAGAGGGCCATAAATGATAACGTACAATGGGTAGACAAACATCAGTCATTATACGAACTACACTATATTTCGGCTGATATAATGTATGAACGGTTACCGATATCTTTTAACGACATCCCAATAGCGAGATGGCGGGAAAAACAATTGCTTGTGAGAACTGATATGGTACACGAAAATATCATACGTGTCCCCGATGTATTTATTACATATTTACATTGGATTGCTTGCTTGGATTTTCCAATATAAACGGTTATTAAATAAGTATTACATTTTTAGTTCTAAAACAATACTTGTATAGGCCATCTATGAATCTATACACAAGTGAGTGGTCCATATATGTCTTTTTTTCGGCTTGAATGGACGTCTATTCTCAGACTTCTTAGCAATTAAGCTTCCTTTAAACGAATTTTCTCAAATTCCCTTGTCTGTGCCACCATCGATTTTTCCTCATTTGTCATATTTAAAGAAGAATGAACTAACAAAGCCACTTGTTTCCGATAAATCCGATTAGCCCCGTAGATTAGTTTATCAGTAAACTGGAGACCAATCGAACTGTCTAATGAGCGCTCGACAGCGCTGCACACAGATTTCAGCGTTCGTTAAGCTGCCGTATTTGTGGCAAAGTGGCGGGAGCTCAACTTACCGTGGCGCTATTTGGCTTCTGAACTCTGAAGAACATGACCACGATAAATGTGGGTAAGAACTCCCAGATGAAGAGGACGACGCCGAAGGAAATGAAGGCCGGTCCCTGTTGTAGGTTCACGAACTCCGCCTGTTGAAGGCCATATATATCTTACATGTGGCGTTCCCCATCTCACGGAATAAAGCAACAATCACAATCTAACGCAAAAAATAGATCGATAATACCGCATTTCATGTGTATGTACGTTTTCGGATACTAAAAGATAACTATTTTCTCGGCTGTCCGAAAACATACATACATAAATATAATCACGTACATCGATTAATGACCCACAGCACCTAGGTAGATGTTGCTCTTTCACACACAGGTGACTGAGTAGGGCCTGTAAACTACTACCGCGACCCACAAAAAGAACATTTTCAAATTTAGAAACTTATCCCTCTCCCTGCAAATCACAAGCACTGAAGTGCCATCACCGCACCATAATATTGGAGGCGTATTTTTTAAGGTTTGACGAGTGGCCGAAAAGAAACATACGCGTGAGAAATTACCTGCGTTGGGTGTCCGAAAACTTACAGTCAATAAATTCATCATTTTCCTGGCTTGTAAGGGAAAACATACAGTTTCCGAAAACACATGAAATACCAACATAAAGGAAACACGTTACACATATATGTCGTCACCTGATCTGACACGTTGATCCAGTCGTAGCCGAAATCGATGATGTGGTTGAGTCTGGCAATGGCGACGAAGTTATAGAAGGCTCTCGATGAGTAAAGGATGATGATGAGAACACATGCGACCAGCGCTTGCCTCACCGTGGTACCCTGCAAGTAAAAAGATAAGGCTGAGAACGGAAGCATCCAGCCAACAAGGTAAACATGGACCATCATGTCACACTCGTGCACTCGGAATGGTGGAATGAGGGGGGGGGAGGGCTCTGTGTTATGACATCCCAAAGATAACCTTGGAAGCCAAAGTCAAATCCAGTTATTTTCGGCCATTGCAAACATGATATCACTGACAACTCTCACATACATTTTGTGAATAGCAACGATGATTTCTAAAAACAATGCTGATAATGTCTTACCTTTGCTTCCAAGACAACACTGCTGGAAGCCATTTTACTCATGTTATAGATGCAGACGGACAAGGCCACACCGACGATGACAAAGAGAGAGTCGTTGATAGACACCCGCACAAATGACACCGTGTCTGGCGGACTGTCGGAGTTGAAGTCATATTGTTTGACGATGATCGCGCAGGTCACATTCGTCGCCAAGAAAATGACTATGGACAACGAAATGGCCAGCCATAAGGGTTTCCTGGAAAACAAAAAATAAGGCACTGTATACATTCTCGCATGTAAGAAATATCACTTATAACAAGACCCCTGTCGGGGCATTACCCAGTAGTCTAAATTAGGTTTATGCATTACCTGGTAGTTTAAATTAGGTTTATGCATTACCTGGTAGTTTAAATTAGGTTTATGCATTACCTGGTAGTTTAAATTAGGTTTAGGCATAAGGTTATGTGATGTTCTTATAGGCATAGGATTAGAGTTCGGCTAGAGGCCACAAATTCCTTGCAGCCATTGCAATGTACATTCCCCTGCCTAACATCCACACCTTCTTGCTTCTTGGCGGATGACTATTGTATCCACTTTTGCCCGTGTGCAAGACAACAATTCGCCATTGAATATGTAATCTGACATCCAAGATGAAGAGAGAAATATTGAACATCTCCCATTACATCATGACATTGCCTATGACCCTCACTTGGTTATATTAAATTTGCTCTGTCAAATTTAACAAGCTATCTACCATCTAAATAACAGTATTCTTTTTCAAGAAGCTACCATGGATTAGAAGACAAGACAGAATAGCCAGTAACTGACCTTCAATGTGATATTCACCTTTCAATAGTGGACTTACATCCTCTACATCTCCTACATACTGACTTCAACTAAATATTTATTCACATAAATATAACATATTGTTTGCAT
This sequence comes from Arenicola marina, assembly GCA_964019135.1. Lineage (NCBI taxonomy): Eukaryota > Metazoa > Annelida > Polychaeta > Arenicolidae > Arenicola > Arenicola marina. Next base: position 35,136,907 of record OZ025252.1, read on the forward strand.
GCTTAAAGGCCAATATCCTAATCTTATGAACTAGTAACCAACTTAATACTACCCACAACGCCATATAAATTTGTATACCTTAATCGACTCTCTTCATGATGATGAGGTTTCCCACGAAAAAGCACCTGAAATAAAAAATAGACCAGTAATACATTTTTTTTATAACTTTTTCTGCTTTTACAAGATTCCAAATTCAGTACTGGTTTATTTTGCTGTCTGTTGCTAAAGATGCAGACAACAAATAATTGAAACCTATACAAGGATAATGTTTATTTTCAGCTGGTTAATAATGAAACAGATCCCCCCAATATAGCTCTAGACCACTCCAGTACCAGCTGTGCAAGTTACCAACTACCCCTTCTTGATTCTCTTGCCTTGGGCTTGACAAAAGCCATCTCTCATTTCACTGACTGCATGTTTAGGCATTGCCATTACATCTACCTAATTTATATCTTACCATGCTTACCAAGGTTAAATATTGGTCTACTCGAACAGATACTTTCAGGAAGTCTTACTACTTCATTAAAGTAATGAAATTGTTGTCATGTATCAATTAATGGTTTACGCCCATTTTGACTAAGGGATGTTTGGACCGCCAGTGGGGTTGGGGGGTAAAGTTTGTGTTGGGCATGGTGTGGGGGGTTTAGTAGTTAATGTTTAAGGAATTAGAGCCATACTCAGGTGAAGAGGGATGGAAATAGCTGGTTGTCATAATTAATCAGCTGAAACATAGCAGCTGGGGGGCGAGCAATGGGAGAGGGTGTCACTGGGTGGCAGGGGCATTAGCCACATCAGTTGAGCAACATCAGCTCCAGTGGCGGGAATATAGGGTAGGGCATACTAGGGTCCGATGAGCTGGCTGCCTGCTGAAGTAGCTAAACAAAGATCTTATTCCCCAGCTACATATGAGGCCTATACTCACTTCCCTTTCACATTTCCACAGTCAAATTACCCAGCAGTCAAAATCAGCCATGGTCAAAGTAGACCTCAATTAATTACAATATAACCAATTTATTAATTTAATAAGTTAATTATAATAGATCCAATTAGGCAATATATACTGAATACTAAATTTAGATATATACAAGAAATATTAATAATGGGGTTATTTTAATGTAAATGTATTCATATTTGATACATATATATGAAAGTCTTACCTGTGCAAAGAATATCAACAGTAAACAGACCGTGACATACTGCAAGCAAACTGGACAACAGAAGAGTAACCAATATACAAATGTATCTAAGTTGTTAGATGAGGATGTGTTCATAAAATAAAATGAAAACAGCACTGTTCTGAGACCCGCCCAGGCAAGACACAGAAAGAGGAAAACTGTCTGATAACTGAGTCGTTTGTGCTTGTAGCATAAAATCATCCAAAGCTGAATGTAAACAATGAGGAAAAGCAATCCGTAGATAACTGTGTAGACGATCGTCAAACCTAGGTGAACGCTGGGTGCGATCGCAGGTTTGAGGGTTGGAGGTTGAACTGAGCTCCCTGGACCAGCTGTCATTCTTATCTTGGTATGACAACCCCTCTAATATCTGCAATCTTCATATTTTCCCTGATATCATATTTAACAAACCCCCTCCTCTTCAAACAGTACAGAAAACCAGTCACGGATTAACCTACTGTGTGCAGTCTTCATTGGTTGATTTTATTTTCATGACGAACCAAACATAACAACTTTGCACATGGCCATTCTCTGAGCGACAGATGTCGCTCACGTCGTTCACAGTCCGGCTGGAACGCTCTCTATCGGGAGATTGGTAGTTCCCGCTAAAGGTAAATAAATTGATTGACTGATTTTATTGGATTCCAGTGGAGATATTTGTTGCGCATAAATAGAAAACTAAATAAAATGTGAGGGTAGCTTTAGGATTTAAAAGAAAATGGTGCACGGTTGATTATTTCTTGTAATAATTTATATCGCGGACTACAATAAAGTGAGTATAAGTCTTAAACCGTTACAATATGGACAATCCGAGTAGACCGACAGAGTAGACTTTACTCTGTGGCAGATCTAATTCGACTGTTGACGAGTCAGCCGAGTACCGTAAGTAACAATAATGTGTCCTTGGAATATAGGGACCGTTCTTTTGACAAGTAGTGTAGTTTGCATCATCCCGCCAAGACTCGTGCGTCGCTATGGTGACAATTTAACCATGACGTCAGCGCCTGGTTTAGACGGCCATTGGTTCCATTCCATCTCTGCCTGAGTTGCGCAATTCGATTTCCTCGCAACTATTGCTGCAAAGAGTCGAAAGAAAGTTGCGTTGGGCATGAATAACCATGATTACAGCATGATGACCCCATCATCATCGAGGTATTCCTTTAAGATTGGTCAAGGGTTATTTACTCAGTGTGCGACACTAACGCTCGGCCGGCGGGCCGAGCCGAGTATTTGATTGGCCGGTCGAGTGTAAAGGCCCTGACATTTTTAATGCCGAGACACTGGACCGGCCGGTCTTGTAACTATTTCGTCGCACTATAAAAAGTATAAGCTCAATAACATAAGCTTAAAGCGGGTATCCAACCTAATTTAATCGCTTTCTGCACCGAAAGTTTATATCTTAAAATTATATTGGCGAGTGTTAACGCTACGTTTCTGCCGACTGGTAAGGAGAAAAAAATTAAGGCAACCCGCCCCCAGCAATGTCAAGCAGCACGCCATTTTGCCGGGAGCAGTGACGCATATTGTGACTATTCATATGCCGCCGCCTTACGTTATAACTCGCGGGGAGAGAGATCAGGACCGCGATTTACCGATGAACAGCGGCCGTTCCAAACCGCGCAGTAGCGCAAGATCTTAGTGTTTCATGGAAAAGTACCGTCCAAACAAATTGATTTACGTCTTGCGACGATTGACTCCGCAACAATGCCATGATTGGAGTTAGAATCGCAGCTATTTATATAAGAGATTATCACGCGCTCTTGTTTTGCTCACACAATCGCGGACACGCCTCCAAAACGGGCTGCCGCCTGGGTAGGCGGCGAAATCATTCATGGCGGTTACTTCTAAATTTTATTGTGAGCTACAGATAGAACAAAAAAATTCTGTAATTTGGAGGATAGACAATTAGGTATTATATGAATCGGTAAAGCAGCGTTATAGGCCAGGCTGGCGGTTCCCTTTTAACCTGTTTCAGTAATAAGCTTACCAATGATTTCTTTTTACTAAAAAAATTACTAAAAAATCGTGAGCGCGCTGCTTAATTAGACCATTTCCAGCCACTGTCTTGACTAAAAAATCTAAATAGTGTAAAATATTGATAAATAAAAGATAATAATAAAGTATCGACATTTACTGGTTATCCCCACTTATTTGAGAAGAATCGTCTTCTAGAGTTTAATATTACCATGCGGGGCTGCTCTTGATCGCGGCGAAACATACCCCACTTCCTGTTCAAAATTATACGCGTCCTTGACCAATCCGCCAATTTCAAATCCTTATTTGTCGTTGACGATGCCGTGCGCACGCGGTCGACAGCCATGAGCACGAGCGCGTAACTTCTTCGTTCATTATTAGTCCCCACGCGGTCATCTGTACTAAGCCCTACCTCTCATAGTCTATAATTATAGACTATGACTATAAGTCCCCCATAGTCTATAAATCCTCTCATAGTCTATAATTATAGACTATGAGAGGTAGGGCTTAGTACAGATGACCGCGTGGGGACTAATAATGCTATTTATGAACGACTATAGACTATGACTATAAGTCCCCCATAGTCTATAAATCCTCTCATAGTCTATAATTATAGACTATGAGAGGTAGGGCTTAGTACAGATGACCGCGTGGGGACTAATAATGCTATTTATGAACGAAGAAGTTAAGCGCTCGTGGCCATAAGCAACGCACCCCTGGACTGGCTGCAATAGACCGATCCACACTCCGACACTAAGCCGCGCTCATGCACGCTCGAGTCCTTTTTCGTCAAGCGTGGGTATGAAATTGACAATCGTAGCTGAGGGTAAGTACGAACGAGTGAGCAGTACTCATCTCTCAAACTAACAACAAAGTGACATGCTGTTTTGTTTGTCCGACTTGTTTGTCCGACCTAACGCACGTGGAAGACCTTTTTTCGCCACATGATTGGACCAAAAAAGACGTCAGTGAATGATTGACAGCCTGGATCGGGCTATTTGCGCCTGTTCCGGAGGAGCGTCTGGTGGGGCACTGAATGCGCTTATGGGGGACTTATCCTGTCTTGGGGTGGATATAAATATCGGAGCGCACGGCACACAGGAACACAAGATCCAGAACCGGCACCATCAAAAAAAAGGAAAAGACCCTGGCGGCGGGCTGCCTGGGTGGAGACTGAGCTGTGGGGCTGCTGGACGCCCGGGGACTGATAAACTTGGTTCGGCTGCGGCGTTGCGGGCTGCGCGGTGGAGCTTTCTGCGGGATCGTTGTGTACGCGGACAGGCTGCCTAGGGCGTAGCTGCGGGCTGCGTGGTGGAGCCGGATCTGCGAGGTTGCTGCAAGGGACGTCGTGGAAGCGTCGTGGGAACGTCATGGGAGCGTCGAGGGAGCATCGAACGAATCGTGTGAAAGGATTATGGAGGTGACTATATAAACCGACTCGGTATATTATGTGTGGTGTACGTGAATGTATATAAGAGGGCGGGCGGGGGGCGGGGGGGGGGGGGGGCTGTTGATGCGAATATAATTTTTGAAAACCGTTAAAATGTTATTTCCGTCAATACTAAATCTGCAGTTTTTACGCACGTGTTATCACGCTGGGAGACATGTCCCTGGCAAAAAGCTTGATCTCCGAATCGAGCTGTTTGTACTCACGAATAGGTTAGATTCAGACTCACTTACCTTATAGGCCCTATAAAGTTTAACACGTGTGGTCTAACGCTATATCGAAGTTTAATTCGCCAGAAAGGGGTGAAGGATTACGAGGATTAGGTGGTTGCACTAAAGCGCGTACATGCACATGTTCTTTGCCCAATCAATCTAATGGGACAGATGCCAGCTAGGGGCGCGAACACATGATCTGCAGCTCAGCTGGTTTCGCATCAGAACTGCGATACCACCCGATATGGGCCTTGTATCCTTTTCGGGTCGCACTATTGATTAACAGTTCAACCGTTCCTCCAGCCAAGGCTGGGGTGCTCTAACCAGCGGGGTGCATCCTCTGTAGCGTCAAACCTTACCAGTTTAAAGCAATCACGCAATGCAAGCAATCAAGGCGACAAGAACGCGCCACCAACCAACCAGATTGCTTCAAAATTTACTGTTCTGCGTGTATATGATAACTTTACAAATTAATTTACCCAGAAGCTGGCCTTGAATTAGTAGGCCTACATGTATATATATATTTTCCCGTATGTAGATTCCTTGCTTGACAGCTTGCTGTCAGAACCAGAGATCTGCGTAGCGCAGCGCCATCTGACGATAAAGAGTAATCTTGAAGTCAATATTGGGTTTGTCATTACGAAAAATGGCCGCGCCCATCGTTTGACAGTTTTGAACGCTGGTTTTGAGACTAAAAGGAAATAATAAAAGCTATAATATTTCTTTTATCATGATACTTAGACACTCCATTGTATATCACAGCTTCTGTATTCGAAGCTTTCACAATGTTTCAAGGCTGCACGCCAGTAAAAAGTACGCAAATACGTTGAACTTGCCGAAGACAACATTTCAACTGACGATGAAAGATGGAATGGCAATCAAGAGAGAACTTCAGATTCAAAAGGTCAACCGGTGAAATATCTTCTTATTTAGTTCTATGAAAATTCTTTGTCCCATGCTTTAGTTTAGTTGCTATTTGTATGGCAAGTCGTCAGGGAGAGACATAACTGTCATAACTGACTCCGAAACCGATTGCTATGCAGGGACAGTGGATTTACATGTTCACATGTTTGGAAGGTTGGAATCTTGTTTACCCCTGCTTTTAAGGAATGCTATGCAGAATGGCCAAACGGCATAACAGCCGAGACGCTCTCACCACCCCCTACTATAGGTGGAGTGGGGGGGATGGTCGGTATTGGTCGAGCCGCGAGGGGATTAGTCAGCAGCGATTGAGGGGGGGTGGGGTTGAGGGGATTAGCCTGCGGCGATTGGACTATCTGCTGTTGTTCGTACCGTCTCGCCAGAGTGACTGCGAGGCTGGGTTGGTGTGATCAATTGTATGGAAGAATAGGCAGTGAAATTTTATAGAGATTTATAGAGATTCAACAACAAATTTAATAAACATAGATCAACAACTCCTGTTATACCCAATTTATCCATGATATCCATAATCAACCAATTGGTTGGATTGTTGTACTGAAACCTTTAGGCAGGTAGACAGTGACAACCATTAAAGACAGCTTTAGCAAAGAAGAAGCCAGGATTCAATTATATGCCAATGTGACTGTAGAGTTGTTTCAAAGGGCTACTAATTCCAGATGGCAGGGAAGTTGTAACTAATTTACTAACAAGTTGTTACCAAAGGATGTAGCGTTGTATTGTGGATTGTTATAATGCTGTTCTCAATTGGCCATACATGTGAGTTATCCGCCAGTAAATGGGTGAAAACCAAAAATTAAATGAGAATTCATAATCATAAATGAAAGTATATGAAATTCGGGCCGCATGAATATATCGGTAAAAATCTTTACTCTACACCCTCATTGCCATTAAAATCTGTGTTATCAATACTCATTATGGGGTTCCCCATGGTAAATTGGCTATGTGCCAAAATCCGTGTGAATATCTGCAAAAATCTACACCCTCATTACCATTAAAATCCATGTTATCAATGCTTATTACGGGGGTCCCGGCGGTAAATTGGCCATATGCAAAAATCTGTGTGAATATCCGGAAAAATTCAGGCTCTACACCCTCATTACCATTAAAATCCACGTTATCAATGCTCATTACGGGGCTTCCCGCGGTAAATTGGCCAAGTGCAAAGATCTGTGTGAACTCTACACTCTCATTACCATTAAAATCAGAGTTATCAATGTTCATATTACGGGGCTCCCCACTGTAAATTGGCCGTGTGCAAAAATCCGCATTATCCATTGCTCATTACAGGGCTCCCCCAAACATGTGCAAAAAAGTGATATTCCCTCAGGAAGCCAAGCTCGACCACTCATACTCAGCTCCTCAATATCTTTCTCGTTATTGCCCTCAAATTTGACGTGGGACCAATAGTTTTCAAGCTAGTTCTGTCAAAATGACAACAGTGATGTCATAAAATTCAAGTATAGATATGCTCTTCCGATCAATACCAAAATTTGCAGAGACATTAAGGTTACTGCTGAGCAGGCATGGGGCGATTACATTGTAAATGTAATCAATTACGATTATGATTACTTGAAAATTTCATGATTACAATTACAGGAAATATGAAAGTAATCGATTACGATTACATTGAAAGTTATCATGATTACAATCATGATTACTTGCTATGATATTTTTGATAAATGAACCCTGGACTAGACATTTAAGTAGCTATTTCAACACCGTAAACATTGGAGGAGCGCAGCCACACATATGAAGACTGCGCAGCTTGGTTGGAAGAGCGGTGGATTTCTGATCATAGAGCTGTGCGTTCAATTCCCAACAATCAATTTTGTTGAGAGCATTTACTGATAGTTACAGCCCACGGTAGTCACTTTCTGGAGAACAATCCTCAATCGTAATCAGATATTCTAAGACTAATTACAACACTAGTATAAAATATACATATAAAGTATTATAGTATAGAATTATATTAGATATATTAAATAGTAAGTTTAATATCAAAAACACAATATATATTTTTGATACAAACCTGCTGCAATTATTCTTATCTTCCTTAGAAGGAGGTGTGGTGGGTAACTGAACTTATGGCCTCTATGTTAAGTGGCAGGTAAAAAAATGAAGCCACAAGGCTATAGGACACACGGGGAGATCCATACCATACGTTGCCACATCCCACTACTGAACCTAGACGAGTTCGTTTTATAACAACACTTCTTCCAACCCATCTATGCAGAGAACAATAACTATGCAGAGAACAATAACACAAGCATCCAACCCCATCCCATCACAGCCCCCACCCACCCTCTCCCAACAATACAGGTGGCACTGGACCATTCCTAGTGATCCAATGCAAACAAGATAATTATGGGATTAGAAGGTGGTCACACTTTCGGGTACCCAGTCGGCTTAATTTGTTATATCTGGTTATGTCTCCGGGTGGGGCACAAATGACCGGAAGGGTAGGGGTGGTTGGGGAGGGGGGGGAGGGGGTTGCATCTCTACAGAAGGACTCAAGTGACCAGTTTCCATTTATGATACTGGCGACATGGAAAGCGTGACGCTCAGTTTGGGGACTGATTGAACATTGTCAAGTAATCATCAAAAGTAATCATGATTACGATTACTTTAGCAATGTAATCGATTACAATTACATTGCTTTTAAAACCAATGTAATCCATTACGATTATGATTACTTGGAAAATATAATCGATTACAATCGATTATGATTACAATCGATTACGATTACTAATTATGATTACCCCATGTCTGCCGCTGAGGTACCGTATGTAAAAAATCAGGGCGATTCCCATCAATACTGTAGGTTCCTATAGTGACAAAATTCCCCATTATGAGCCAATGGAAGTTGTTGTCCCCCGATTTTTATGACTTGCCTTACAGTTATCGCAATGCTGCTTGGCATGGGCATTCAATAAACAATTTCTGGCTGTTGTGCAAATCAAATTATTTCTACTATTCTTCTCCCACACTTCCATGATGTTTTAAACTTGAAATTAGTGCATGGTAATCATTAAAACAGTTTTATGCAATGTAAAGTTTTTATGTGCGTTACAGACAGCTGCCTTTCAAGAATTATACAACTGGCAATGGCAGGATGCGGAGAGGAAGGCAACCTTTGTATTACATGATGGACCTCCATATGCTAATGGAAATCCACATGTGGGACATGCTCTGAACAAGGTTTGTATGATCCATTTTGTATATCTTGAACTGCAAATTAATTAAAAAGATGTTATTAATTTTAAAGAGATTACTGAATAATTGTAATAATAATAATAATAATAATAATAATAATAACCTTTTTTTTTTACTAAAAGAAGAATGATACAAGTGTAAGTCTTAAAGTAAAATCATTGTTTTCCATTTACATGCATGCATTACATGTATAGTGACACTATTGATACTGGATACTTATAAATCAAGTTTGATATTCTCTTCCTTATGTATATTACAGATACTGAAAGATATCATAAACCGCTACAAGGTATTACAAGGATATCAGGTGCACTACATTCCTGGCTGGGATTGTCATGGGCTTCCTATTGAACAAAAGGCTCTTGCAGACATCAAAGCAGACCATCGATTACTTGAACCCATTCATATCCGCAAGACAGGTGAATTCTGTAGGATATTAGCCTCTTAACTGTTTTAATAGAAATGCATTGAAATGTAAATTATTGTTCTTTACCATGACAAGGGGATCGTATTATAAGAGTGAAGTTTGATAACTACCGGTACATCAAATATCTACGGACTAATACCTAATGTGTGGAAAATTGCGGCCTCAAATGATCTTTTCATGGTTTTTAATGATGCTTTTACCCTAAAATATTATTTATATACCTGGTATACATTATTGCTTCAATATCTTTTAGCTGCCAAATTTGCACAGAAGACAATTAAGAACCAATTGTCAGCGTTCAAACGGTGGGGTGTAATGGCAGACTGGCAAGGTGGATGTTACCGTACAGTAGATAAGACTTACGAGGCCAATCAGCTGGAAGTTTTTTTTCAAATGTATGATAAGGTAGGTCACAACATTAGTACATGTACGTCTCACATCCCTTTAAAGAATGAATGAGGACATGGCTCTGACGAATCCTCATTCTTACACGCTAACGCAAACCTAACATATTCTGTTCAAACCATCCTATTCTATCCAACCATCCCTATTATGGCAGATTCTATGTCCACATATTCGGAAGGCTGGTGAAACAATATCCAGGTTAGAGATGACAACTTCTCTGGTTTAGTACTAGGCTTTTTAAGTAATGAAGGTGCAATACGTATTTGAAATGATAACCTTAATGCTTTCTAATGTAGGCATGGTGTTTACTATTTTGCAGGGCCTCATCTATCAAGACTTTATGCCAGTATACTGGTCCCCATCATCAAGGTAAATTTTTGCTTTGCTTTAAAGGTTTTCCTAAACTGGTGGCAGTTGCTGTTTATTGTACCAGCCGTATGCCTATACTTACCACTGTTATCGGAGATGAGACATGGTACATCAACGTTTGTGCGGGATAACGATTTCATGTCCTTCACAAAGAGTAGAGGTTAGCCCAGTGACATGGCTCCTCTCTACGTTGACCGTTTCCATTGTCGCGATATGACATAGGTTATAGTGGCCTACTTCATCCATCAGACCTGGCGCTGTGTGCACGCACCAAAGCCCTGCCTGGGATATCGCATCACCAACTGCTAAAATGGTTCTTACCTGTGTTAAAACTTTTTAATAATCATAACCAGTGAAGTAGGTGGGGATTGCGATGATGCATTGCACCCATTACGAACCGCCGCTTTGTCCGTTCAAGCGGCTTTATCTGTAAGTAAATCTCGCCTCATTCATTATTTAGTGTGAATGATACATTTCAGGACGGCCCTGGCCGAAGCTGAGCTGGAGTATCGTGATGATCACATCAGTACATCTGTATACGTCAAGTTTCCGCTCACCAAACTTCCCCAGGGATTATTAACATACCTGGGAGGTAAATGTGTTTGGGGTAGTGGCATTAGTTGTGATATATACTTTATGTGATCCGTTATGGTGATCGATAGATGCACTAATTTCTGGTGAACGCTACTAGTCACTAGACGTCGGATTAAGACACGTGTATATGTTTCATATAAGGTTAAGATTTGAAACACGTCTAGGGTTTGTCTCGAACGTGATACTTAGCTAACGAAATGTAAAACTCTTGGAATTGTGTAAACTGTGATAATGGATTAATTAAGTCTTCTCTAAAAGGTTGTGCCAAAATCAATTTCAGAGTCCCAAAAGAAGGTCAATGTTCTTATATGGACAACAACACCTTGGACCCTTCCGGCAAATCAAGCTATATGTTATGGAAGGGAAATTCAGTAAGTACTTCTACTTAACTTTCGGGTGTGCTCTGCTCTGCTCAATATCCCATGTCGTTCTTCTCAAATGGTAGACATAGCTCCTCTCTACATTGACGCTTCCATATGTCGCGATATTAGCGGTTACAGCCCCCTACTTACATAAACCTACCAAGCTCGTACGTTATTACACTACTTGCCAATGATGTGTATGCATCTTTTACTATCCTTGCAGATATTGCTTTGTGGAGTCTTCTGATCAAATCTATCTGGTCTGTAGCAGTTTTGTTGAAAAGCTGGCACACATTTTGGGACATGAGCTTTCAACCATAGCTTCCTTTGACGGTAAGTTAAACATTACATTAATTAATTCTGGTAATATTCTGTGTGGTCACCGCTGTAGTCTCTAGTCTGTGGTATCTTCTTGGTAACGACTCCACACCGTCACTGATATATACCGGTAATTATATACTGTACCTTGGTAAGATCTCAATGATATGAGCGGCGGGAAGGTTGCAGTATAATAGCGACTGTGGTATTTGCTACGTTGAAAGTATGTCTGTCGCAATACTCTTCTGCATACGAATAACCCACCGTATGCACTGTATTGGATCACAAAATTTAATACTGGCATGATGCACATTCTTGGTCCAAAAGAACTGTTTGTGTTATAGTTTAGAAGGAATAATAGAAACACTAAACATTAGTCTTGTGGTGGAGTTTCTATGCTATGTGGTTAATTCATTATCGAGAATATGCCGTCATTGTGTTTATGTATTTCACTGGACAGGACCTTTCAAATGACTTCTTGATACCTTTGCCGTCCTTCATACTTGCCTAATGCGGCTAGGGTGAAAGACACTAAAATTGCAACTTGTCGCATGTACATGTCCCTAATATATACTGTATTTGATCTAATGCTTTTCAGAAAACAATATATATGAACATAGATGGATTGTTATTTATCACCTTACTTGTTATGTACCAAACCATGCGCCGTTACAAGGCTCCTTTCCATTCGTTACTCCAATTTACATACAAAAAGTGCGATCCAAATGCGAGACACAATCCAAATTACCACTTGGCATAAAGAACCGTTGCGCAATTCAATCATTAGCAAAGTCATTACACATTGCTTGGCTCTTCGTTTATGGAACCTCAGGGCCAATAGTCGAACCAATTGTGTACCGGGCGGTTATTCGCGCCGATTGTTGAATCTTCCGCGAGATCGGCCATCTTCTGCATTAAAGGTCCATCGCGCAGCTTGCGACAAACAGTTGCGTCACCACATCACCACATACTTTTCCCGATTGCACAATCCGATACCCCGACGGCAGGTCCGTTGGTGATGATGTCCGATCAGCAACTGGGCCACGTTTCTAACCTTCTGGGATGACTAGCCTCGAAAGGGACGTTCGCACGCCGAATTCTTCCTCCAACCTGAATGAGACCGTCACTGGCGAGGGTCGGAGCGAGGCGACAGAGGCTGATTTGCGCCTTGAGCGCCTGCTTTCTTTCCCGGCGTTGCTTCTTTTCCTTATACGTCGAAGCGTCATCAGTTCGCTGTGGAAGGCGTCTGCTTGCACTGCAGCCAAGATGGCGTTTTCCGCGACTTGCATTTCCGATACGCTCACAGGCCAATGACACCGCGATCTCGATTCTTTATCCCCTGCCATATGTCCTTGTTCTCATCTTCTGGGTTGGGTCACTGGTATCAATCCTTGACTTCAAGAGTATTTTTTACCGCAAACAGAATTCAAGGCACGTTCCGCTCGGTACACTGGCCGTATACGTTGCTGCTAGCGTCAGAGAAACCGTGTAACTCTGCGCTCACCACGGACCCATGGTTGAAGTCAGCTTATGCTTGCATTACTGGTCCGTCGCCTTATTTCACTGCTGGCCACTCAGTTACACACGTCCTGGTGCGAAATATGTTGTTGTGGCAAAAATGGTAGTTCTCTAAGCAGAGTAACTGCGTCTAGTATCATTATGTATGTATGTTTATTCCCGTACTTTGGCTGGCCTCCAGCCCTGGTACAAATTACAAAAACATTCAACATAGAAACACAAACACAACGATCCACTACAATAATCAACTTAACCCCATCCTTAATACCCCTGTTGTTCCCTCCTGCTAAATGCGGCAATTATAAACTTACCGATTCCGTATAGAGTTTTCTCGTCAGTTGCGCACATAAGTCTGATATAATTTACTTTTGATGGGTATTTGTAAAAGCTATTATTGATATATTTCTCCCTGATATCTGTAAAAAGCTGACAATTAAACAAGAAGTGGAATTGGGTTTCAATTTCGTCAATACAAAATCCCTGACAATATGGGCACAATATTTCTTCTCTGGTATGTTAAGTTGTCTGCCTCTCTGAATCTGTTTACCGCTACTACATCTAAACCAGCTATACGCCTTTCTTAACCTTGTACTCGTTACCACCGACAGATATCTCTCTGGGTTTAAAAGGGTCTTATACAGATAATATTGATCTGCTTTCGCAAGCATTTGCATACCAATTTTGAGATAAAACATCTATTAATCTCTGCGTAACTACCCTCATGAATTACAGATTGTCCCCAACCTCTTGACTGAACCAGACAAAATCAAATCCGTATTTAAAAACCAGTTCTTCACTTGCGATGCCCAATTCTTTTTTGTTCTGCCTGCACTTTCATTGCTACATAACATCGTATAGATGGCCTTGGTCAGTCTGTCTTGTGGCATGTGCAGTGATTTGACCCAATATTTAATAACTTTAAGTTTACAATGAAAGCATGGTTGTCTACTTCATGTGCGCCAATTACAGTCGCTTTTTGTAATAGTTCTATCATCATTATCTTTCAGTGTTTTTGTATCTTCTGCTTACGATATTACTATGCGTAGCAGCATGTCACTATTCTACATTTCGACGTGATTTCCAAGCCGCAAAACTTTCTTTTCAGGGTTTTCAGTGAGCTATCGTAATTTACTGTCCTGTCTTGCTGGAGTGGGAAGATTACGACGTACTATTATTTGGAATTTAACGATGAAACTAATCTATTACGATTAGAGTTTATGTAATCACGATTGCAATCACGAATGCATGTTTTTCGACCTTAACATAAAAAAACGCAACATCTCTTTTTTATAGAAATAAGCGGTATTTATTCTCCTTTTTGCAATCCGCATTTATTACACTACGCGAAATTCGTTGTCGGTTGCCGACGTAGTTGATATATTTGTGGCATTTTATGAACATATTCGTCCACCGGATGGTATTTCCGGGTGAGCCCTGCAAGAGCAGGCATTGTGCGTCAGCGGGTTAGCATCCTCGGGAAGGCACGACTCCTCCGTGTATATGTTGAGCTCCCCTTCAACGGTGTTGGGGTTGTGATGGGGGCAGACATGAAGCTAATTGAGTTTGCCACGTTCTCTTGACGATGATGTGTAGTGGTTTCTCCGCCGTTGTATTTTGATTGCACGTCGTTGAGTTGTGCCCTTAGACCACTGACACATCAAAGCACAAGGCTGGAAGTAACGACATGGTCGCCTTGTTTGTAGTGTGTAGCCGCTTTAAGCGGACCGATGGCGTCACAGAGGTCGTGTTAGAGAACGCGCTCGTACTGTGACAGCTAGCGAACAGTTTGCAGCCGATTTAAACTGCCCTGTGAAATCCTGAGAACTGAGTACATTATTTTCATGTACTTCCGCCTGGTGGCGTTTCCACGATTTAATAGACATGAACGTATTTCCGCGCATGTGACACAACTGCTGAGGCTTTTGTGGTGACCTTACAGCCCCCTTTATCCCGGCGTTTCATCACAAGATGGAGGGTTAGGGCAAAGCTGCCACCAAGCCGAGAGGGCAGAAAGGCAAGCCGTAATTATGAATATTTGTATTTATTGAAGGCCCGAAAGACTCATTGTCGGATTCGGGGTCAGATGAATCTCCAGTTTCTTCAGGAGTAATGGGTGGTGTGTACATAACTAAGAAGGTTGAACTCTCTGGCCATATTTTTAAAGCTTTATCCGTTATGATATAATTCAACGTCCCTGCTGTATTAAAGTTGCTCATGACCTCTCCGACACTCGAAACGCTTACAACCCAGCATAGCTGTCTGAAGCTTGCAACCGCTGATGAAGTGAGCAGTTATTCCGATGTAACTACGCGTCTGTCTGTTTGACTAAACGTCAATTGTTAGGGAAACAGTTGACACATCTCTTAAAGCGCTTACAAGCCTGCCTGGCTGTCTAGAGCTTTCAATCGCCGATGAAGTGAGCAGTTATTCCGATGTATCTCCACATCTGTCTGTTCGACTAAACGTCAATTTTTTGTGAAACAGTTGACATCCCCGTGAATATTCCGCGATGCGTTTGGTTGATGGACTATTATCGATGTGCTTGCGGGTCGGAACAACAACGCCGGCGTGTAAAGTATGCATTATTTTCCCGAATTCGCCACCCTTGACGATGGAAAGTAACTACAGTGTACCGGCGATGAATAAAGTGATTCAGTTGGTGATACGCATCTGCCGTTTGCATCAAACCACTTTGTCTCACATATAACTGAGGTGTTTTTGACTGGTCACAGTCGAGTGAATCTCGCTTGAACGGCTTAGCAAGATGAGATATACTTTCATATACTTAAATTGTCCTTAAAATAATAACAGATAAAGAAATCCATATATTAGTCTTCATATTCGTCCGTAGATTTAACGTGGTCTTGCCTCGTGCTGATGTAAGTAGAAAGCAGTATTCACATTTTGCTTTCAGTATGTCGCCCGGTAATCTAGAGGTTACATTTTGCTGAGCCAAAGAGGTAAACATGTACCACAACTACCACATACAATATAAAGCTTGATAACAGTCGAGCATACTGCAAAGAAAGACTTTTTGCAACAATATTTGTTACATTCAGTTTTAGAAGAGAAAAGTACAAAATTTACTGAAACGGCGATAGGAAGCGCTGCAGTTGGCGTTGCTGGCGCCCATTGAGCACGCCTGATCCGTTGCAGGGGGCGACGCTGGATAGGCTGAATCGTATGATTCTACTCCCACGAGCCCTGTCACGGTGGCGCTATCCCGACCAATGACATCAAGGATGCGGTCACTCAATGCGGAGATAACCGCTGGCGGTCCGCCTTTAGTTGTCGGACGCTTGGCTTCCGACGCCAAATTCCTTCGCTTTCGGCGTACGTCTTTGGCGTCCCGCAGATGAGAGCCCAAGCCGACCGCCGACAGAGCACTCGTAATGTCGAGCCAAACAGACTGTTTCACTTTGTTTGTGATGGTGCTTGTTAGTTTGACCGTTAGAACATTCTTGTTTTGAACATAGAGACCAAAAAGGTAGAGATCAACCACCGCAGAGATGCAAATCCATCTCCATCGTACTTTCATGTCCTGCCTTGTAGTAAATTCAGAGATGCATCATTTCCATTGTACTTCACGGTCCTGCCTTGTAGTGAATTCAGAGATGCATCATCTCCATCGTACTTCACTGTCCTGCCTTGTAGTGAATTCAGAGATGCATCATCTCCATCGCACTTTCCTGTCCTGACTTGTAGTGAATTCAGAGATGCATCATCTCCATTGTACTTCACTGTCCTGCCTTGTAGTGAATTCAGAGATGCATCATCTCCAACGCACTTTCCTTTACTGCCTTGTAGTGAATGCAAAGATGCATCATCTCCATTGTACTTCACGGTCCTGCCTTGTAGTGAATTCAGAGATGCATCATCTCCATCGCACTTTCCTGTCCTGCCTTGTAGTGAATTCAGAGATGCATCATCTCCATTGTACTTCACTGTCCTGCCTTGTAGTGAATTCAGAGATGCATCATCTCCATCGCACTTTCCTGTCCTGCCTTGTAGTGAATTCAGAGATGCATCATCTCCATTGTACTTCACTGTCCTGCCTTGTAGTGAATTCAGAGATGCATCATCTCCATCGTACTTCACGGTCCTGCCTTGTAGTGAATTCAGAGATGCATCATCTCCATTGTACTTCACTGTCCTGCCTTGTAGTGAATTCAGAGATGCATCATCTCCTTCGTACTGTCCTGTCCTGTCTTGTAGTGAATTCAGAGATGCATCATCTCCATTGTACTTCACTGTCCTGCCTTGTAGTGAATTCAGAGATGCATCATCTCCATCGTACTTCACTGTCCTGCCTTGTAGTGAATTCAGAGATGCGTCATCTCCATCGTACTTTCCTGTTCTGCCTTGTAGTGAATTCAGAGATGCATCATCTCCATCGTACTTCACTGTCCTGCCTTGTAGTGAATTCAGAGATGCATCATCTCCACCGCACTTTCCTGTCCTGCCTTGTAGTGAATTCAGAGATGCATCATCTCCATCGTACTTCACTGTCCTGCCTTGTAGTGAATTCAGAGATGCATCATCTCCACCGCACTTTCCTGTCCTGCCTTGTAGTGAATTCAGAGATGCATCATCTCCATTGTACTTCACTGTCCTGCCTTGTAGTGAATTCAGAGATGCATCATCTCCATCGCACTTTCCTGTCCTGCCTTGTAGTGAATTCAGAGATGCATCATCTCCTTCGTACTGTCCTGTCCTGCCTTGTAGTGAATTCAGAGATGCATCATCTCCATTGTACTTCACTGTCCTGCCTTGTAGTGAATTCAGAGATGCATCATCTCCATCGTACTTCACTGTCCTGCCTTGTAGTGAATTCAGAGATGCATCATCTCCATCGTACTTCACTGTCCTGCCTTGTAGTGAATTCAGAGATGCATCATCTCCATCGCACTTTCCTGTCCTGCCTTGTAGTGAATTCAGAGATGCATCATCTCTATTGTACTTCACTGTCCTGCCTTGTAGTGAATTCAGAGATGCATCATCTCCATTGTACTTCACTGTCCTGCCTTGTAGTGAATTCAGAGATGCGTCATCTCCATCGTACTTTCCTGTTCTGCCTTGTAGTGAATTCAGAGATGCATCATCTCCATTGTACTTCACTGTCCTGCCTTGTAGTGAATTCAGAGATGCATCATCTCCATCGTACTTCACTGTCCTGCCTTGTAGTGAATTCAGAGATGCATCATCTCCATCGTACTTCACTGTCCTGCCTTGTAGTGAATTCAGAGATGCATCATCTCCATTGTACTTCACTGTCCTGCCTTGTAGTGAATTCAGAGATGCATCATCTCCACCGCACTTTCCTGTCCTGCCTTGTAGTGAATTCAGAGATGCATCATCTCCATTGTACTTCACTGTCCTGCCTTGTAGTGAATTCAGAGATGCATCATCTCCATCGCACTTTCCTGTCCTGCCTTGTAGTGAATTCAGAGATGCATCATCTCCTTCGTACTGTCCTGTCCTGCCTTGTAATGAATTCAGAGATGCATCATCTCCATTGTACTTCACTGTCCTGCCTTGTAGTGAATTCAGAGATGCATCATCTCCATCGTACTTCACTGTCCTGCCTTGTAGTGAATTCAGAGATGCATCATCTCCATCGTACTTCACTGTCCTGCCTTGTAGTGAATTCAGAGATGCATCATCTCCATCGCACTTTCCTGTCCTGCCTTGTAGTGAATTCAGAGATGCATAATCTCTATTGTACTTCACTGTCCTGCCTTGTAGTGAATTCAGAGATGCATCATCTCCATTGTACTTCACTGTCCTGCCTTGTAGTGAATTCAGAGATGCGTCATCTCCATCGTACTTTCCTGTTCTGCCTTGTAGTGAATTCAGAGATGCATCATCTCCATTGTACTTCACTGTCCTGCCTTGTAGTGAATTCAGAGATGCATCATCTCCATCGTACTTCACTGTCCTGCCTTGTAGTGAATTCAGAGATGCGTCATCTCCATCGTACTTTCCTGTTCTGCCTTGTAGTGAATTCAGAGATGCATCATCTCCATCGTACTTCACTGTCCTGCCTTGTAGTGAATTCAGAGATGCATCATCTCCATTGTACTTCACTGTCCTGCCTTGTAGTGAATTCAGAGATGCGTCATCTCCATCGTACTTTCCTGTTCTGCCTTGTAGTGAATTCAGAGATGCATCATCTCCATTGTACTTCACTGTCCTGCCTTGTAGTGAATTCAGAGATGCATCATCTCCATCGTACTTCACTGTCCTGCCTTGTAGTGAATTCAGAGATGCATCATCTCCATCGTACTTCACTGTCCTGCCTTGTAGTGAATTCAGAGATGCATCATCTCCATCGCACTTTCCTGTCCTGCCTTGTAGTGAATTCAGAGATGCATCATCTCCTTCGTACTGTCCTGTCCTGCCTTGTAGTGAATTCAGAGATGCATCATCTCCATTGCACTTCACTGTCCTGCCTTGTAGTGAATTCAGAGATGCATCATCTCCATCGTACTTCACTGTCCTGCCTTGTAGTGAATTCAGAGATGCATCATCTCCATCGCACTTTCCTGTCCTGCCTTGTAGTGAATTCAGAGATGCATCATCTCCATTGTACTTCACTGTCCTGCCTTGTAGTGAATTCAGAGATGCATCATCTCCAGCGTACTTCACTGTCCTGCCTTGTAGTGAATTCAGAGATGCATCATCTCCTTCATACTTTCCTGTCCTGCCTTGTAGTGAATTCAGAGATGCATCATCTCCATGGTACTTCACTGTCCTGCCTTGTAGTGAATTCAGAGATGCATCATCTCCATCGTACTTCACTGTCCTGCCTTGTAGTGAATTCAGAGATGCATCATCTCCATCGTACTTTCCTGTTCTGCCTTGTAGTGAATTCAGAGATGCATCATCTCCATTGTACTTCACTGTCCTGCCTTGTAGTGAATTCAGAGATGCATCATCTCCATCGTACTTCACTGTCCTGCCTTGTAGTGAATTCAGAGATGCATCTTCTCCATCGTACTTCACTGTCCTGCCTTGTAGTGAATTCAGAGATGCATCATCTCCATTGTACTTCACTGTCCTGCCTTGTAGTGAATTCAGAGATGCGTCATCTCCATCGTACTTTCCTGTTCTGCCTTGTAGTGAATTCAGAGATGCATCATCTCCATTGTACTTCACTGTCCTGCCTTGTAGTGAATTCAGAGATGCATCATCTCCATCGTACTTCACTGTCCTGCCTTGTAGTGAATTCAGAGATGCATCATCTCCATCGTACTTCACTGTCCTGCCTTGTAGTGAATTCAGAGATGCATCATCTCCATCGCACTTTCCTGTCCTGCCTTGTAGTGAATTCAGAGATGCATCATCTCCTTCGTACTGTCCTGTCCTGCCTTGTAGTGAATTCAGAGATGCATCATCTCCATCGTGCTTCACTGTGCTGCCTTGTAGTGAATTCAGAGATGCATTATCTCCATCGCACTTTCCTGTCCTGCCTTGTAGTGAATTCAGAGATGCATCATCTCCATTGTACTTCACTGTCCTGCCTTGTAGTGAATTCAGAGATGCATCATCTCCATCGTACTTCACTGTCCTGCCTTGTAGTGAATTCAGAGATGCATCTTCTCCATCGTACTTCACTGTCCTGCCTTGTAGTGAATTCAGAGATGCATCATCTCCATCGTACTTCACTGTGCTGCCTTGTAGTGAATTCAGAGATGCATCTTCTCCATCGTACTTCACTGTCCTGCCTTGCAGTGAATTCAGAGCTGCATCATCTCCATTGAACTTTACTGTCCTGCCTTGTGGTGAATTCAGAGATGCATCATCTCCATCGTACTTTCCTGTCCTGCCTTGTAGTGAAATCAGAGATGCATCATCTCCATCGTACTTTCCTGTCCTGCCTTGTAGTGAATTCAGAGATGTATCATCTCCATCGTACTTCACTGTCCTGCCTTGTAGTGAATTCAGAGATGCATCATCTCCATCGTACTTCACTGTCCTGCCTTGTAGTGAATTCAGAGATGCATCATCTCCATTGTACTTCACTGTCCTGCCTTGTAGTGAATTCAGAGATGCATCATCTCCAGCGTACTTCACTGTCCTGCCTTGTAGTGAATGCAGAGATGCATCATCTCCTTCATACTTTCCTGTCCTGCCTTGTAGTGAATTCAGAGATGCATCATCTCCATGGTACTTCACTGTCCTGCCTTGTAGTGAATTCAGAGATGCATCATCTCCATCGTACTTCACTGTCCTGCCTTGTAGTGAATTCAGAGATGCATCATCTCCATCGTACTTCCCTGTCCTGCCTTGTAGTGAATTTAGAGATGCATCATCTCCATTGTACTTCACTGTCCTGCCTTGTAGTGAATTCAGAGATGCGTCATCTCCATCGTACTTTCCTGTTCTGCCTTGTAGTGAATTCAGAGATGCATCATCTCCATTGTACTTCACTGTCCTGCCTTGTAGTGAATTCAGAGATGCATCATCTCCATCGTACTTCACTGTCCTGCCTTGTAGTGAATTCAGAGATGCATCTTCTCCATCGTACTTCACTGTCCTGCCTTGTAGTGAATTCAGAGATGCATCATCTCCATTGTACTTCACTGTCCTGCCTTGTAGTGAATTCAGAGATGCGTCATCTCCATCGTACTTTCCTGTTCTGCCTTGTAGTGAATTCAGAGATGCATCATCTCCATTGTACTTCACTGTCCTGCCTTGTAGTGAATTCAGAGATGCATCATCTCCATCGTACTTCACTGTCCTGCCTTGTAGTGAATTCAGAGATGCATCATCTCCATCGTACTTCACTGTCCTGCCTTGTAGTGAATTCAGAGATGCATCATCTCCATCGCACTTTCCTGTCCTGCCTTGTAGTGAATTCAGAGATGCATCATCTCCTTCGTACTGTCCTGTCCTGCCTTGTAGTGAATTCAGAGATGCATCATCTCCATCGTGCTTCACTGTCCTGCCGTGTAGTGAATTCAGAGATGCATCATCTCCATCGCACTTTCCTGTCCTGCCTTGTAGTGAATTCAGAGATGCATCATCTCCATTGTACTTCACTGTCCTGCCTTGTAGTGAATTCAGAGATGCATCATCTCCATCGTACTTCACTGTCCTGCCTTGTAGTGAATTCAGAGATGCATCTTCTCCATCGTACTTCACTGTCCTGCCTTGTAGTGAATTCAGAGATGCATCATCTCCATTGTACTTTCCTGTCCTGCCTTGTAGTGAATTCAGAGATGCATCATTTCCATCGTACTTTCCTGTCCTGCCTTGTAGTCAATTCAGAGATGCATCATCTCCATCGTACTTTCCTGTCCTGCCTTGTAGTGAAATCAGAGATGCATCATCTCCATCGTACTTTCCTGTCCTGCCTTGTAGTCAATTCAGAGATGCATCATCTCCATCGTACTTTCCTGTCCTGCCTTGTAGTGAAATCAGAGATGCATCATTTCCATCGTACTTTCCTGTCCTGCCTTGTAGTCAATTCAGAGATGCATCATCTCCATCGTACTTTCCTGTCCTGCCTTGTAGTGAAATCAGAGATGCATCATCTCCATCGTACTTTCCTGTCCTGCCTTGTAGTCAATTCAGAGATGCATCATCTCCATCGTACTTTCCTGTCCTGCCTTGTAGTGAATTCAGAGATGCATCATTTCCATCGTACTTTCCTGTCCTGCCTTGTAGTCAATTCAGAGATGCATCATCTCCATCGTACTTTCCTGTCCTGCCTTGTAGTGAAATCAGAGATGCATCATCTCCATCGTACTTTCCTGTCCTGCCTTGTAGTCAATTCAGAGATGCATCATCTCCATCGTACTTTCCTGTCCTGCCTTGTAGTGAAATCAGAGATGCATCATTTCCATCGTACTTTCCTGTCCTGCCTTGTAGTCAATTCAGAGATGCATCATCTCCATCGTACTTTCCTGTCCTGCCTTGTAGTGAATTCAGAGATGCATCATCTCCATTGTACTTCACTGTCCTGCCTTGTAGTGAATTCAGAGATGCATCATCTCCATCGTACTTCACTGTCCTGCCTTGTAGTGAATTCAGAGATGCATCTTCTCCATCGTACTTCACTGTCCTGCCTTGTAGTGAATTCAGAGATGCATCATCTCCATTGTACTTTCCTATCCTGCCTTGTAGTGAATTCAGAGATGCATCATTTCCATCGTACTTTCCTGTCCTGCCTTGTAGTCAATTCAGAGATGCATCATCTCCATCGTACTTTCCTGTCCTGCCTTGTAGTGAAATCAGAGATGCATCATCTCCATCGTACTTTCCTGTCCTGCCTTGTAGTGAATTCAGAGATGTATCATCTCCATCGAACTTCACTGTCCTGCCTTGTAGTGAATTCAGAGATGCATCATCTCCATCGTACTTCACTGTCCTGCCTTGTAGTGAATTCAGAGATGCATCATCTCCATCGTACTTCACTGTCCTGCCTTGTAGTGAATTCAGAGATGCATCATCTCCATCGTACTTTCCTGTCCTGCCTTGTAGTGAATTCAGAGATGCATCGTCTCCATCGTACTTCACTGTCCTGCCTTGTAGTGAATTCAGAGATACATCATCTCCATCGTATTTCACTGTCCTGCTTTGTAGTGAATTCAGAGATGCATCATCTCCATCGTACTTCACTGTCCTGCCTTGTAGTGAATTCAGAGATGCATCATCTCCTTCATACTTTCCTGTCCTGCCTTGTAGTGAATTCAGAGATGCATCATTTCCATCGTACTTCACTGTCCTGCCTTGTAGTGAATTCAGAGATGCATCATTTCCATTGTACTTCACTGTCCTGCCTTGTAATGAATTCAGAGATGCCACATCTCCATCGTACTTCACTGTCCTGCCTTGGAGTGAATTCAGAGATGCATCATCTCCTTCATACTTTCCTGTCCTGCCTTGTAGTGGATTCAGAGATGCGTCATCTCCATCGTACTTCACTGTCCTGCCTTGTAGGGAATTCAGAGATGCATCATCTCCATCGTACTTTCCTGTCCTGCCTTGTAGTGAATTCAGAGATGCATCATCTCCATCGTACTTCACTGTCCTGCCTTGTAGTGAATTCAGAGATGCATCATCTCCTTCATACTTTCCTGTCCTGCCTTGTAGTGGATTCAGAGATGCATCATCTCCATCGTACTTCACTGTCCTGCCGTGTAGTGAATTCAGAGATGCATCATCTCCTTCATACTTTCCTGTCCTGCCTTGTAGTGGATTCAGAGATGCGTCATCTCCATCGTACTTCACTGTCCTGCCTTGTAGGGAATTCAGAGATGCATCATCTCCATCGTACTTCACTGTCCTGCCTTGTAGTGAATTCAGAGATGCATCATCTCCTTCATACTTTCCTGTCCTGCCTTGTAGTGGATTCAGAGATGCGTCATCTCCATCGTACTTCACTGTCCTGCCTTGTAGGGAATTCAGAGATGCATCATCTCCATCGTACTTTCCTGTCCTGCCTTGTAGTGAATTCAGAGATGCATCATCTCCATCGTACTTCACTGTCCTGCCTTGTAGTGAATTCAGAGATGCATCATCTCCTTCATACTTTCCTGTCCTGCCTTGTAGTGGATTCAGAGATGCATCATCTCCATGGTACTTCACTGTCCTGCCTTGTAGTGAATTCAGAGATGCATCATCTCCATCGCACTTTCCTGTCCTGCCTTGTAGTGAATTCAGAGATGCATCATCTCCATCGTACTTCACTGTCCTGCCTTGTAGTGAATTCAGAGATGCATCATCTCCATCGTACTTCACTGTCCTGCCTTGTAGTGAATTCAGAGATGCATCATCTCCATCGCACTTTCCTGTCCTGCCTTGTAGTGAATTCAGAGATGCATCATCTCCTTCATACTTTCCTGTCCTGCCTTGTAGTGAATTCAGAGATGCATCATCTCCATCGTACTTCACTGTCCTGCCTTGTAGTGAATTCAGAGATGCATCATCTCCATCGTACTTTCCTGTCCTGCCTTGTAGTGAATTCAGAGATGCATCATCTCCTTCATACTTTCCTATCCTGACTTGTAGTGAATTCAGAGATGCATCATCTCCATCGTACTTTCCTGTCCTGCCTTGTAGTGAATTCAGAGATGCATCATCTCCATCGTACTTCACTGTCCTGCCTTGTAGTGAATTCAGAGATGCATCATCTCCTTCATACTTTCCTATCCTGACTTGTAGTGAATTCAGAGATGCATCATCTCCATTGTACTTCACTGTCCTGCCTTGTAGTGAATTCAGAGATGCATCATCTCCATCGTACTTTCCTGTCCTGCCTTGTAGTGAATTCAGAGCTGCATCATTTCCATCGTACTTCACTGTCCTGCTTTATAGTGAATTCAGAGATGCATCATCTCCATCGTACTTCACTGTCCTGCCTTGGAGTGAATTCAGAGATGCATCATCTCCATCGTACTTCACTGCCCTGCCTTGTAGTGAATTCAGAGATGCATCATCTCCATCGTACTTCACTGTCCTGCCTTGGAGTGAATTCAGAGATGCATCATCTCCATCGTACTTTCCTGTCCTGCCTTGTAGTGAATTCAGAGATGCATCATCTCCATCGTACTTCACTGTCCTGCCTTGTAGTGAATTCAGAGATGCATCATTTCCATCGTACTTTCCTGTCCTGCCTTGTAGTCAATTCAGAGATGCATCGTCTCCATCGTACTTTCCTGTCCTGCCTTGTAGTGAAATCAGAGATGCATCATCTCCATCGTACTTTCCTGTCCTGCCTTTTCTACACAATATCATCCGAAAGTATTTTTTCGTTTTCGTATTTGTTTTCAGCTAAGTTTCAAGATCACGTTAATGAGGGCGGTGAAGCATCTTGGTTTTCAGATATATATGCTATGCTAACATACGCATTGCTTTGTTAACCGCTCTTTGCTGAAGCGCTCCAGCTCCGTGGTAATCTTCAGAGTTGTATGGTCCCGGTTGTCCTATTATCCATCTGGATATCCTTAGTCATCACAATCAACTTTAAAGCTGGTCTGCTATGTCACAAGCACGATTGAACTTTATGAACGCTGTGGCATGCTAGACTTCCAGACTTGTGTTTCCGCTTCAGGGTTGACAGCTACGGAAACACATTTCTGACATAAATTTGCCATCATTGGGATCAAAACCAATAGAATTTTTGTCTAACACATGGATATATATGCTGTAATTCGAATTGAAGTAGGTTATCGCAGTTCTCACTTGACAGCACAAGGTTATGATCTGAGATCCGCAACGGTTTATGTGTGCACAGACTGATTACTACAATTCCCGAAACATACTTTGCTGTGTGGGAGTTCCGCACTTCAGTCTTGCAAGTCCCTGAATCTAGTCCTTCCAATGACTGTATTCCTTCCAATGACTGTAGTCCTTCCAATGGATGTAGTCCTTGTAATGTAGCATCTGACCTTTCTGGGTGATTTTTTAATTCAAAATCTCATTGAAATCTCCAGCAAGTGAGCATACCATGTGCTTAACATCAGAGGCCAAATGTTCCTTATAGCCTTTGCCAAGGCAACAAATTCCGTCGTGACAACAAGTTTTCCTTTGCAGAACCAACAGGCATCTACTCGGCTTTTATCGCTTACCAAAGCTGTAAATATCAGTCTTGTATTGTGCTAAGGTCGCTGTTAGCAGCTGTTCTACCATTCGCGGTGTCATTTTATTTTATAAGTATAAGAGAATTTTCATTGACTAGGCCGGGGTTGCCTGTATTACGGGTTACCGAGGTATATCTGATTGTGTTATAGTTGAAACTTAATCATTGCGCATGCAGCGATAAGAGTTCTAATCTTGAGCAGATTTGGTTTGTTTGGCCTTATGCTGCAGACAATCTAGGTTCCTCTTAGAATAAAAGATATAAGAGATAAATATTACAGAAAGGTTTGTTATTAGCCCGTATAGTTACAGTGCTATTCGGAATACACAAATGCTTAAACATGTTCAGTTCAAGATTCGCATGCCAAATCCGTATCCCCCCTGTCGAAACACGTATGCTAGGCTTGCGTTTGAGGGTGTGTTTCAGGGTTCGCAATTTAATTAAGCAGCTGATTCTTTAACCATGCAAGACTCAAGTAACCAATGTTTGACGCATTAGATGCTCAAGCAAAACAACAGTAATTGTCAGTAATTACGACGGTGGACGATGACGCTCGGGTAAATGGGAGTGAGATTCGGTCCGGTCCGGCGATAGACGACGGGTAAACCAAAGCCTTCCCGGCCCGGCGTAAGTGACGACACGTCACATCAGAGACGAGGCGGAAGAGTATTGCAGAACTGACCCGGTTCGTCGTCAGGTTCGAAGCCGTTCCTCGTCTTATAACACTGAGCGTCTTGTATGGCATCAAGTCCACTGACGAGATGACCAAGCGAGATACTCTAATAATAACTCCGGGACAACTTTGCTATAATTCCTCGTTCACCACTTGTTATTCGTCTGTCTCCTCATATGCACACTCCACATTGCGTCATACTCGAGAATCACTCTAGCATTAACCCTTTATAACAATATTACGCCCGTAACGATTGACAAGGTATCGGTGATGGGCTTCGAATGTGTGTGTTTAGGGATCCTACCTTGTGTCATTTGAATGTGTTTCATGCAATAAGCTGTATCCTCCCATGCTGACTGTCTGAGCACTGTTTGGACCCAGCACGCGGTCAAAGGCTTGCTTGATTTGATTTGATGCCATCGAAATGAGGAGTATACAAACAGGTCACTTAAATAAATTATAATTCAAGAGTCTTAACTGAAGCGGGGACAAACTAGGGCATATATACATATCAAAGTATTGAAATTTAACTTACTGATAATATGCCGTTTACCTAATATTTCTTAATAAAGGACCGAAGTGTTCCAAAACAAGCAGTATAATGTATTCTTGCACTAAATCGCAACAAGTTGAGATGGTGCACCCACTAGGAACGCACAAAGCTTAGTGCCTGCGTATGACATCAATGAAGTAGATTATCGTACGGAGATTACTCTTTCTATGTCCACCCACATTTTGGAACTTGTACACCTTAGTACTGGGAAGTAAATTATAAAACGGCATTAAATGTTACACACTGTTTCACAACAAAAAGGGCAAGAAAGGAAGTCTCTATCTAGTATTGTCAGCATTCTAACCAAATTGAGAAAACATTGTCGGTGAGACGGGTGATTTTGTGAAATGCAATGCAATTTATTCACATTCAGAAATAATGTTGTGCCATTTTTACCCGACTGTCTTTCAAAATAATCCATGTTCTTGTTTTGACGTATAGAGCACAAAATAGTGTTGCAATAGTGTCATCAAAGTCGATGAGGCATTTCGTCTGGTTGAGATCGCCCATGCAACTGTCCATTGGATTCTGAAAGGTACATTGGGCGATGCCGAACTAGAACCCAAAATGGCCGACTAACGATTCGATACCTCGTCGTACATGTTAGGTGGTATCCCCCTATGTCGTTCTTTAAAAGGCTGCTGTCTTTCAATGTCGTGCTTAATGAGTTTTGCACAACCTTATTCTTCGTCTTTCACTGCGAATAGTGATCTGTTTTCGTTTCATAAAAAGCTTCTTCTCTTTAAATGTTTGTCCTCCTACAGTTATCCAATATTTAAATTATGTCCGAAAGTCACTTCAAGATAGATGATCTGCTGTTGTGATTTTATGTTACTATCTGCTGCTTGACCGCCAGTCGTTTTATATACCGGTGACACTTCTTTCAGTTCACATAATGGTGTTTTATTAGGGACGTTCATAGTTTCATTTGTCAGATTATAAATTTTCACACTCACACGAAGCTGTTCGATATCATTGCAGCGAATGTATACAGTGCGCTGACTATGGGTTTGGGTATTGGCAAGAGCGGCCATCTCACTTTGGCTCCTTAGTATACCAAGCTTACCATCTTCAGAGACAGTGGGCTGGCTGGCGAGTTTACAGCTCTTTTCCATGCCATTGCGGAACTACCTATTTCAACCGACGTGTAATGGAACACTTGATCAATAAGGCGTGTCGGGAACTATTACAAGAACGGCAATCTCTAGAGAGATCTTAAACACATGTTTCGGTAAAGTATTGTTCAAATCTACTACACCAACGATGTCCAGTGTGTGACGCGGTCCCACCGCAACATACAAGAAAGGATCAGAACCTGCAATTTGATAGGTACACCCTTAACCTTGAATCTGTGATGGAGGTGTGATGAAGGTCACGTGGTGTGTACCAATCTTAACTTGCACCTCATTAGCGCATCCAATCATTGCGGCATGCCAGAGCCGGACGGGCTGGGACTGTCGGAGGATCTTGAGGGGGGGGGGGGGGGGGCGGGGGGGCGTCTGTATGTCGGCCCTTGCCCCACACGACACGTTCGAGTTTACCTTAGCCTTAGGACTTTCGCGTCGCAGGCTGCACGCCTCTTTGACCAGATCGGACGTCTGATCATACATAAGCTTAGCTTAAAGGTTTTGTGCCCTTACGTAGAGAGCTAAAGTTTCCTACGTTGTGTCCCATTCATATTTCAGTGGCTGATCCTTCCTAAAAGCATCTGGTCGGGATTTTATAGATCATGTCCACCGCGGCCACATCCGGTGCAGTATACAGCATTACTCCTGAACGTTTTGTAACCAGCCATTTTTTTTTTATATATCTGACGTCGACTGTTCCATGTTTTTGACTTTTGATAGAGGCAAATCCAATTAATCGAGAGGAGCTTCCTGAGTGATTTACCTGTATCGATGCACAATACTCCTGACGGCTTTAAATGATTCTTCAAAAATATTACCATGACGGAACTTGTGGCTAGTGTCAAGTCTGTCACCCTGTAGCCCATTCCAAAATGCGCTACACAACATGCTACCTGACTATTTGTTTGATTTGAACTTTAAGACCTGTAATGTGATCTGGTAACCAAACTGTACTGGCTCCTCTGGGTGTTGTTTATAGTTTTATTTTACATTTTCTATGAAGATAACAATTTCCTAAAGAAGGCTTTTGGCATATTTAAGAGAAAGGGAGGGTTGGAGCCAGATATTGTAGCATTGCGGCTGATGTTCCACGTACTGACTTTTTTTATCGCATGCAGCTGACGATGACCTTCATGACCCCCCAAGGGAGTTCAAACGAAATATCAATCAACACAATATACACACTTCAAACACTGCCAGTCGGCTCTCTCTATGTTGCTCATGTGACGTACGCTTTCACCCTTGACTTCTGACTTAACAAAATAACACTAAGCCAATTATAGCAACCTCACTCCCTATCACGATACATCCATGCTCTTGCACTACATATGGACATTTGTGAGCTACGGCCGAACCGGCCTCTCGCACTTTTCTTTGCACGGGACTGACACTCACAATCGTTAGGGGTCGTGGCTTCGATGACGACGACTAGATGGCGCCACCGAAGCCCCGGTAACAGTAATAATTACGAAATTCGCTACACTATTTGTATCATGTTGCTGTTTTTTTAGTTTGTAAACTATGCAGCTCTTTTTGGTTTTCTCGGCGAACTATGTGAAGGGTAAACAGGGGGGTGTGCAGGAATCCTTGGGGGAGGGGGGCGGGGGCACACTGATGAAATCTTGCGACTGGGGTAGGGGGGGGGGCACAGATATACTTTAAGGTCTGAAAGGGGGGTCCCTTATCACTACACACTTTTCTCCAAAACTGAACGATATATAAAATGTTCATAAACAGATCTATTTCTCTCTTTGACATTTGGTTGCGGCTACATTAGTTCCTAATAAGAAAACACGTTTAACAGGTTGTTAATACTTAAAGTTTCGTTGTTACATGTCGTAGAATAAATGTACTGCTTAATTATTGTAAATAAGTGATTATAAGAGTTTTCTGTTATCCATAGAACAACTTTGATGGTATTAACGTATTGACTAATATCCAAATAAGGTTGCAGGACCGTTTCAATGGTCTCCCAGAAGTGCCGAACACATGTACAGCCACAAAAAAATGGTCGATTTATAAGGTAGCAGAAATATCTTTTTCCATATGTCTAAGTGTATACTTAATCTTTCTTTCAATTTTGTTAGTCTCCTCTGTATAACTTCACATCTATTTATTAATTCCCAGTAGACGTAAGTGCAACAACGTGTAGACTCTACTGCATTTGACAAACATCGTTCCTTTTATCGTTCATCGTGATCTTTGGTATACCCTATCTTTGAACTAGTAATTTATTACCTGGTTCTCAAACGATAACAAAATCCAAGAAATTCAAGTTAACCTTATATTTAGTATTAAATTTCTCACGTGGTATACCTTGGCCATCAAACAAATCCATCGCGTGATAACTATCATTTCAGAAGAGCTGTTCCTTAAACTTTACTATATTGGTACTTTTTAGATAATGTGCATTCCAAAAGGTAAGCTTCAGTTCAGTTGACGCGTATCAGCTGATCTGATGACTCGGAAAACCGAGATTATATCGCTATCTTGACGGGAGACAACTATTTGCAGTTCAGTATTGTTGGTTGCGTTTATTGGATTAGCCGTTTAGAAAAAAAACGTTATGGTTACAGTTGTCGGGTATAGGGCGTGGTACTGTCAAACATCTAGGGAATAAACTATCAGTCGAGGATGATAAACGAAAATCTATTGCTTTGTGGACTACCTGTGATAGATGTTTCCGCGGTGGTGGCGGTTTGAAAGGGACAACCACTGGTAGAATATCAGGTCATGTCTTTGTTGACTGTAAATAATAATGGGGAAACCTCAATATATCTAATATAATAACAACTAATCTGTCATAAATGTACTACCAGTAGCGAATGCATTGATACATAAAGCTTGCCTGTAAATAGAAAAACAAAACTGCGGGCGTGCCGCCAACGCAATTCTCACACCCAATCAGCGCGGGGTTTCGCGTCTCGCTTGCAGAATTACAGATTCGATGGGTGATTATCCAATGAGAATGTGGATGTGATATCATAAACAATAGTGAGTGCCCCCTAGCGAATGTAAGGGGTGATAACGATGAGAATTAATAATTTGAATATATTTATGTATCTTTATTCGTACTCAAGGTACACATATGAACGCGGAATGAGCAGTAAGTCTAAACAATGCCATCTGCCCGAACAATAAACGATTTTAACCAAGCAATAAAACACTAGAAGCCTAAGTTAATGCAATCGTGGATGGTTGCCTATTTAACTAGTGCAACTTACAGTAATTATTTCCCGTAAATCAGCAGGGTCTGCATCTTGTTTCCCATGTCTATAGCTTGAATCCCTAAATAATGCAAATTCACGAATGGAGTTAGCTGTTTCTAGGTCCGTCGTTTCGTTCTTATCACAGATCTTAAAATTGACATCAAGCGTACGACGCACATGAAACTTGTCCAACCCATACTTCTGACATACAAAGGTTATACTGTTGGCAACTACAGACTAGCTTCTATTAATACTGTAATTTTGCATAGAGAGACATCATGGTTATTAGACCTTACAAGAAGACTAAAACAGTTTAGAAATGTTTATGGATCTGCGCGTTAGCGGAATCGTCATTGCATATAACATTGAGCAGATAACAATGTTTGGCATTTGGAATGTCCCATGTTCTGCGAACGCACTTGCGCCATGCAACGAAAAACCTTTCCACACTAGCATGACTGAGGTCTCATGGCGGGCAACCATAAAAGCGCACACACAATATTTAAATAATTTATATTTGGTATCTGCATAGACATGGCCAAATTGAGCTAATGTGATATTGACACGTCTGTGTGTGCATTTCTTGACGTCCTTCTTCGTCTGACGCAAATTGTGTCCTATCTGCACAACCGCAGGGACATCCCTCGGTCTTGATCCGTTGAACGTTATGGTAGTATCAACATTTGGAGTCTTGGAAAAACAAACTGTACAAGTGTACTTTTGGTGGGATTAAAGTTAACATTAAATTCCTTGGAAACGGTATCAGCTATATTCATCATACGACATGATCCACATTTAGTGGGTGCTAGAAGTCACATCGTCTGCTTATGCACTTGCGCCGGCAAATGACTGCACTATATGACATCCATGTCCAGACATTTTAAGTCCCTCAATAGTTAGTTCAGATATATCCCCAAGAGAATAGATGACCTCACTGGTGCTAAAGTAAGGCTGGGTTTGTGTGGTTCGACAGCGGAGTGTCCTGGGCCACCGTCCTTAAAGGTATATCTCCGGTCCAGCGCTGGACATTTGGTTTGACAGTGGTGTGCCATGGGCCACCGTCCTTAAAGGTATATCTCGGGTCCGGTGCTGTCGTCCGCTCAGTTGCCCATGTTGGTCTCCGGATGAACGTATCGGTGTCGTTTAGACGCGATGGTTCGATATAGCCTCAATTAAAGCTTGCAAGTGCCCGTTAAACCCCAACTAAATCAAATTGGCCAAGAGGCAGATCCGCAACATCCCCGACAGTGAGCTGATATAGACACGTTAACCCTTTGCGACCCAGGTGGCTGTCTGGAGGGATGGGCAGTGAGCTGATATAGACACGTTAACCCTTTGCGACCCAGGTGGCTGTCTGGAGGGATGGGCAGTGAGCTGATGTATACACTTTAACGCTTTGCGACCCAGGTGGCTGTCTGGAGGGATGGGCAGTGAGCTGATACATACACGTTAACCTTTGCGACACAGGTGGCTGTCTGGAGGGATGTCGGTACGTGCATCCACTGAGACGGGAGGAGCTGCCCCTGCTACCGGCAGGTCACGTGACGACAGAGAAGGGGACGGGTTTGGTCCACACGGCCCCAGCTCACGGTCCGGAAGACTTCCAAGTGGCAGTCAACCATCGAATTTCACCTGTGAGTCTCAATCTACTGAACAAATACATCTATTGCATTCCTAAGAATATGAAAATCTAATAATCTTTTTGAATAATGATAATTTGGTTTGCATGTTTTGTATGTTTAAGGTATGTCTGGTTTTGCATTCTGGAAATAGTGTTAGAAGTATACTTTGTATGTAATGTATATAATTCATGTTCAGCATCAAAGATGTCCACTGACCCGACTATATTGTATTCAATAATCTGTTCTTGTTCACCTCGTGTTTTGTTCACCTGCCATTTTCATATAATTATTCCCGGAGATTACTAATGTGACCAATCTGCAGAAAAGATCCAGTGAAGACCAAGTCGTACATAAAGGCTTCACTGACTATTCTGTGTTTGGTTAACCTAACTGCGTACTGTTGTCGGTAGTTGTGTCTGGTGAATGAGGAGGGCGAGTACACGGACGAGGCTGGTCCCCAGCTCTCGGGGAAGGCCGTGCTGGATGCAGGGAACGAGGCAGGTGGGTGAGCGTACAGACGTTTTACTCATTGCCAGTCGGGTGGGGGGGGGGGGGGGGGTGGTTGTACAGTCAGTAAATGAAATGTACCTTTGTTTCGATAGTTTTAAGCGATTTACTTGTCTTGGTCAATAACAATTAAGTTATGCTCGTGTCTTCCGATACAGAATATAACAAATTTCTCACAGTTCTGCCTTTGAATATGACTCTGTGAGCAACAATATTCCTGAACTTCTATATGTATTGGTTGTGTTCTCTTTGCCTCCCCATAGTACTTACTCTGATGGGAGAGTGCATAGTGCGCCAGGAGAGCTTCGAGCACTCCTACCCGTACGACTGGCGCAGCAAGCAGCCGGTCATTCTGCGGGCCAGCAAGCAGTGGTTCGTCGACACCAGTCAGATCAAGGACCAGGCACTGGTCAGGGTCCACTATCTCTCCGTGTCCTCTCTTAACCAGTCACTTATGGCCAGTTATCGCTGGCTGTAGGCTTAACCATTATTTATCATAAACGCAAAAAAACAGTAGTGCCGTGTGGAAATTCTCGCAAGTTGTCTTTCTTTGGTCGATTATTAGCT
Organism: Arenicola marina; assembly: GCA_964019135.1. Lineage (NCBI taxonomy): Eukaryota > Metazoa > Annelida > Polychaeta > Arenicolidae > Arenicola > Arenicola marina. Next base: position 35,171,709 of record OZ025252.1, read on the forward strand.
GTAATGCTTTAGATGAAAAATGATATATATTGTAATGATTTAAACATTACATGGACGATGTTGTGCCAATATTTTAATTTCATTAACCCGAGATCATTTCCTTTTTGTTTGAATAAAGTTGTTTACTACATAGTTTCAAATTTACCGGTTAACTTGATATATCGTAATGGTCGTGCCATTGAAATGGTGTTGATTCTGTGTATAACAAGCCGGTCACCTAACGTGTCGCGTGTCCTGGGCCCTGCGGCCTTGCAGGCTGAGCTGGAGAAGGTGTCCATCCTGCCCAAGGCGTCCGGACAGGGCATGCTGTCCCAACTAGGCCTCCGGACTTACTGGTGCATATCCCGACAGCGCGTCTGGGGCGTCCCCATCCCGGTCTTCCACGAGAAGGGATCCGGAAAGCTCCTGCTGACGAGGTACGTCCTGGATACATACACCATTGAAATCCATCGATACAGGAGTTATACCTCAGCGTCTGATTCAGCGGGGCGACTTGATATGGATAGGCTTTTAGCAGATATATGCATTCTAACTATCATACGCATTCTACCAATCATACGCATTCTACCAATCATACGCATTCTAACTATCATACGCATTCTACCAATCATACGCATTCTAACTATCATGCCCCAAGGTAAGACGATTGCCTTATGTCACGATAATAAATGTTTGCATGAACTAATATGATCCAAAGACCTGGTGGTTAATGTATTTTAGTTCTTCATCCAGTATAGAAAACTGCCGTTTTTACAGCGTGGTAGCGTGCGGTGCCTTGCATGAGCTGTGGTTTGTAGTGTGGTTCATGTATCGTTCAATATGTGGAGCGTTTTCAGGAGCTCCGTGGACCACTTGAAGTCGTTGGTGGAGCAGCACGGTACGGACTGCTGGTGGACCCTGCCGCTAGACCAGCTCCTGCCGCCCCACGTCAAACAGCAGGTAACTCATGTCCTCTCAGGCCAACACATGTGGCATGAACATCCCTCTAGGGTCAACACATGTGGCCCGAACATCCCTCTAGGGCCAACACATGTGGCCCGAACATCCCTCTAAGGCCAACACATGTGGCCCGAACATCCCTCTAAGGTCAACACATGTGGCCCGAACATCCCTCTAAGGCCAACACATGTGGCCCGGACATCCCTCTAGGGCCAACACATGTGGCCCGGACATCCCTCTAAGGTCAACACATGTGGCCCGAACATCCCTCTAAGGCCAACACATGTGGCCCGGACATCCCTCTAGGGCCAACACATGTGGCCCGGACATCCCTCTAAGGTCAACCCATGTGGCCCGAACATCCCTCTAGGGTCAACACATGTGGCCCGAACATCCCTCTAGGGCCAACACATGTGGCCCGAACATCCCTCTAGGGTCAACACATGTGGCCCGGACATCCCTCTAAGGTCAACCCATGTGGCCCGAACATCCCTCTAAGGCCAACACATGTGGCCCGAACATCTCTCTAAGGCCAACACATGCGGCCCGAACATCCCTCTAAGGCCAACACATGTGGCCCGGACATCCCTCTAAGGTCAACCCATGTGGCCCGAACATCCCTCTAAGGCCAACATATGTGGCCCGAACATCCCTCTAAGGCCAACACATGCGGCCCGAACATCCCTCTAAGGCCAACACATGTGGCCCGAACATCTCTCTAAGGCCAACACATGCGGCCCGAACATCCCTCTAAGGCCAACACATGTGGCCCGGACATCCCTCTAAGGTCAACCCATGTTGCCCGAACATCCCTCTAAGGCCAACACATGTGGCCCGAACATCCCTCTAAGGCCAACACATGTGGCCCGAACATCCCTCTAAGGCCAACACATGTGGCCCGAACATCCCTCTAAGGCCAACACATGTGGCCCGGACATCCCTCTAAGGCCAACACATGTGGCATGAACATCCCTCTAAGGCCAACACATGTGGCATGAACATCCCTCTAAGGCCAACACATGTGGCCCGGACATCCCTCTAAGGCCAACACATGTGGCATGAACATCCCTCTAAGGCCAACACATGTGGCATGAACATCCCTCTAAGGCCAACACATGTGGCCCAAACATCCCTCTAAGGCCAACACATGTGGCCCAAACATCCCTCTAGGGTCAACACATGTGGCCCAAACATCCCTCTAAGGCCAACACATGTGGCCCGGACATCCCTCTAAGGCCAACACATGTGGCATGAACATCCCTCTAAGGCCAACACATGTGGCATGAACATCCCTCTAAGGCCAACACATGTGGCCCGAACATCCCTCTAAGGCCAACACATGTGGCCCGGACATCCCTCTAGGGTCAACACATGTGGCCCGAACATCCCTCTAAGGCCAACACATGTGGCATGAACATCCCTCTAAGGCCAACACATGTGGCCCGAACATCCCTCTAAGGCCAACACATGTGGCATGAACATCCCTCTAAGGCCAACACATGTGGCATGAACATCCCTCTAGGGTCAACACATGTGGCCCGGACATCCCTCTAAGGCCAACACATGTGGCATGAACATCCCTCTAAGGCCAACACATGTGGCCCGAACATCCCTCTAAGGCCAACACATGTGGCATGAACATCCCTCTAAGGCCAACACATGTGGCATGAACATCCCTCTAAGGCCAACACATGTGGCCCGAACATCCCTCTAAGGCCAACACATGTGGCCCAAACATCCCTCTAAGGCCAACACATGTGGCCCGAACATCCCTCTAAGGCCAACCCATGTGGCCCGAACATCCCTCTAAGGCCAACACATGTGGCCCAAACATCCCTCTAAGGCCAACACATGTGGCATGAACATCCCTCTAGGGTCAACACATGTGGCCCAAACATCCCTCTAAGGCCAACACATGTGGCCCGAACATCCCTCTAAGGCCAACACATGTGGCATGAACATCCCTCTAGGGTCAACACATGTGGCCCAAACATCCCTCTAAGGTCAACCCATGTGGCCCGAACATCCCTCTAAGGCCAACACATGTGGCCCGAACATCCCTCTAAGGTCAACACATGTGGCCCGAACTTCCCTCTAAGGCCAACACATGTGGCCCGAACATCCCTCTAAGGCCAACACATTGGGCCCGAACATCCCTCTAAGGCCAACACATGTGGCCCGAACATCCCTCTAAGGCCAACACATGTGGCCCGAACATCCCTCTAAGGCCAACACATGTGGCCCGAACATCCCTCTAGGGTCAACACATGTGGCCCAAACATCCCTCTAGGGCCAACACATGTGGCCCGAACATCCCTCTAAGGCCAATACATGTGGCCCGAACATCCCTCTAAGGTCAACCCATGTGGCCCGAACATCCCTCTAAGGCCAACACATGTGGCCCAAACATCCCTCTAAGGCCAACACATGTGGCATGAACATCCCTCTAGGGTCAACACATGTGGCCCAAACATCCCTCTAAGGCCAACACATGTGGCCCGGACATCCCTCTAAGGCCAACACATGTGGCCCGAACATCCCTCTAAGGCCAACACATGTGGCATGAACATCCCTCTAAGGCCAACACATGTGGCCCAAACATCCCTCTAAGGCCAACACATGTGGCCCGAACATCCCTCTAAGGCCAACACATGTGGCATGAACATCCCTCTAGGGTCAACACATGTGGCCCAAACATCCCTCTAAGGCCAACACACGTGGCCCGAACATCCCTCTAAGGCCAACACATGTGGCATGAACATCCCTCTAGGGTCAACACATGTGGCCCAAACATCCCTCTAAGGCCAACACATGTGGCATGAACATCCCTCTAGGGTCAACACATGTGGCCCGAACATCCCTCTAAGGCCAACACATGTGGCCCGAACATCCCTCTAAGGCCAATACATGTGGCCCGAACATCCCTCTAAGGTCAACACATGTGGCCCGAACATCCCTCTAAGGCCAACACATGTGGCCCGAACATCCCTCTAAGGCCAACACATGTGGCCCGAACATCCCTCTAGGGTCAACACATGTGGCCCAAACATCCCTCTAGGGCCAACACATGTGGCCCGAACATCCCTCTAAGGCCAATACATGTGGCCCGAACATCCCTCTAAGGTCAACCCATGTGGCCCGAACATCCCTCTAAGGCCAACACATGTGGCCCAAACATCCCTCTAAGGCCAACACATGTGGCCCGAACATCCCTCTAAGGCCAACACATGTGGCCCAAACATCCCTCTAAGGCCAACACATGTGGCCCGAACATCCCTCTAAGGCCAACACATGTGGCATGAACATCCCTCTAGGGTCAACACATGTGGCCCAAACATCCCTCTAAGGCCAACACATGTGGCCCGAACATCCCTCTAAGGCCAACACATGTGGCATGAACATCCCTCTAGGGTCAACACATGTGGCCCAAACATCCCTCTAAGGCCAACACATGTGGCCCAAACATCCCTCTAAGGCCAACACATGTGGCCCGAACATCCCTCTAAGGCCAACACATGTGGCCCGAACATCCCTCTAAGGTCAACCCATGTGGCCCGAACATCCCTCTAAGGCCAACACATGTGGCCCGAACATCCCTCTAAGGTCAACACATGTGGCATGAACATCCCTCTAAGGCCAACACATGTGGCATGAACATCCCTCTAAGGCCAACACATGTGGCCCAAACATCCCTCTAAGGCCAACACATGCGGCCCGAACATCCCTCTAAGGCCAACACATGTGGCCCGAACATCCCTCTAAGGTCAACACATGTGGCCCGAACATCCCTCTAAGGCCAACACATGTGGCCCGAACATCCCTCTAAGGCCAACACATGTGGCCCGAACATCCCTCTAAGGCCAACACATGTGGCCCGAACATCCCTCTAAGGCCAACACATGTGGCCCGAACATCCCTCTAAGGTCAACCCATGTGGCCCGAACATCCCTCTAAGGCCAACACATGTGGCCCGAACATCCCCCTAAGGCCAAAACATGCGGCCCGAACATCCCTCTAAGGCCAACACATGTGGCCCGAACATCCCTCTAAGGCCAACACATGTGGCCCAAACATCCCTCTAGGGCCAACACATGTGGCCCGAACATCCCTCTAAGGCCAACACATGTGGCCCGAACATCCCTCTAGGGTCAACACATGTGGCCCGAACATCCCTCTAGGGTCAACACATGTGGCCCGAACATCCCTCTAAGGTCAACACATGTGGCCCGAACATCCCTCTAAGGTCAACCCATGTGGCCCGAACATCCCTCTAAGGCCAACACATGTGGCCCGAACATCCCTCTAAGGCCAACACATGTGGCCCGGACATCCCTCTAAGGTCAACCCATGTGGCCCGAACATCCCTCTAGGGCCAACACATGTGGCCCGAACATCCCTCTAAGGCCAACACATGTGGCCCGAACATCCCTCTAAGGCCAACACATGTGGCCCGAACATCCCTCTAAGGCCAACACATGTGGCCCGAACATCCCTCTAAGGCCAACACATGTGGCCCGAACATCCCTCTAAGGTCAACCCATGTGGCCCGAACATCCCTCTAAGGCCAACACATGTGGCCCGAACATCCCCCTAAGGCCAAAACATGCGGCCCGAACATCCCTCTAAGGCCAACACATGTGGCCCGAACATCCCTCTAAGGCCAACACATGTGGCCCAAACATCCCTCTAGGGCCAACACATGTGGCCCGAACATCCCTCTAAGGCCAACACATGTGGCCCGAACATCCCTCTAGGGTCAACACATGTGGCCCGAACATCCCTCTAGGGTCAACACATGTGGCCCGAACATCCCTCTAAGGTCAACACATGTGGCCCGAACATCCCTCTAAGGTCAACCCATGTGGCCCGAACATCCCTCTAAGGCCAACACATGTGGCCCGAACATCCCTCTAAGGCCAACACATGTGGCCCGGACATCCCTCTAAGGTCAACCCATGTGGCCCGAACATCCCTCTAGGGCCAACACATGTGGCCCGAACATCCCTCTAAGGCCAACACATGTGGCCCGAACATCCCTCTAAGGCCAACACATGTGGCCCGAACATCCCTCTAAGGCCAACACATGTGGCCCGAACATCCCTCTAAGGCCAACACATGTGGCCCGAACATCCCTCTAAGGCCAACACATGTGGCCCGAACATCCCTCTAGGGCCAACACATGTGGCCCGAACATCCCTCTAAGGCCAACACATGTGGCCCGAACATCTCTCTAAGGTCAACCCATGTGGCCCGAACATCCCTCTAAGGCCAACACATGTGGCCCGAACATCCCTCTAAGGCCAACACATGTGGCCCGAACATCCCTCTAAGGCCAACACATGTGGCCCGAACATCCCTCTAAGGCCAACACATGTGGCCCGAACATCCCTCTAAGGCCAACACATGTGGCCCGAACATCCCTCTAAGGCCAACACATGTGGCCCGAACATCCCTCTAAGGCCAACACATGTGGCCCGAACATCCCTCTAAGGTCAACCCATGTGGCCCGAACATCCCTCTAAGGCCAACACATGTGGCCCGAACATCCCTCTAAGGTCAACCCATGTGGCCCGAACATCCCTCTAAGGCCAACACATGTGGCCCGAACATCCCTCTAAGGCCAACACATGTGGCCCGAACAACCCTCTAAGGCCAACACATGTGGCCCGAACATCCCTCTAAGGCCAAAACATGTGGCCCGAACATCCCTCTAAGGCCAACACATGTGGCCCGAATATCCCTCTAAGGCCAACACATGTGGCATGAACATCCCTCTAAGGTCAACACATGCGGCCCGAACATCCCTCTAAGGCCAACACATGTGGCCCGAACATCCCTCTAAGGCCAACACATGTGGCCCGAACATCCCTCTAAGGCCAACACATGTGGCCGGAACATCTACGGTGACGCATGAGGGTGTCTGACGTCTCCTGGCCACCTAATGGCGTCACAAGATATGTTAAGACAGTTAATCACAACGAAATTGTAGCAGATACTATAAGTCATGGCATCAGTTGAACTTCTAAACAATTCTTATTTTATTTAGTCGTATTATTATGATTTGACGTTATGCTATTTTCATTCATTTTCCACAGAGTGGTTTTGCCCCCGATGCAGTGTTTACAAGCGGCACTGATGTGCTGGACATTTGGTTTGACAGCGGAGTGTCATGGGCCACCGTCCTTAAAGGTATATCTCGGGTCCAGTGCTGGACATTTGGTTTGACAGCGGAGTGTCCTGGGCCACCGTCCTTAAAGGTATATCTCGGGTCCAGTGCTGGACATTTGGTTTGACAGCGGAGTGTCATGGGCCACCGTCCTTAAAGGTATATCTCGGGTCCAGTGCTGGACATTTGGTTTGACAGCGGAGTGTCCTGGGCCACCGTCCCTAAAGGTATATCTCCGGTCCAGTGCTTGACATTTGGTTTGACAGCGGAGTGTCCTGGGCCACCGTCCTTAAAGGTATATCTCGGGTCCAGTGCTGGACATTTGGTTTGACAGCGGAGTGTCCTGGGCCACCGTCCTTAAAGCTATTACTCCGGTCCAGTGCTGGACATTTGGTTTGACAGCGGAGTGTCCTGGGCCACCGTCCTTAAAGGTATATCTCGGGTCCAGTGCTGGACATTTGGTTTGACAGCGGAGTGTCCTGGGCCACCGTCCTTAAAGGTATATCTCGGGTCCAGTGCTTGACATTTGGTTTGACAGCGGAGTGTCCTGGGCCACCGTCCTTAAAGGTATATCTCGGGTCCAGTGCTGGACATTTGGTTTGACAGCGGAGTGTCATGGGCCACCGTCCTTAAAGGTATATCTCGGGTCCAGTGCTGGACATTTGGTTTGACAGCGGAGTGTCCTGGGCCACCGTCCTTAAAGCTATATCTCGGGTCCAGTGCTGGACATTTGGTTTGACAGCGGAGTGTCCTGGGCCACCGTCCTTAAAGGTATATCTCGGGTCCAGTGCTGAACATTTGGTTTGACAGCGGAGTGTCCTGGGCCACCGTCCTTAAAGGTATATCTCGGGTCCAGTGCTGAACATTTGGTTTGACAGCGGAGTGTCCTGGGCCACCGTCCTTAAAGGTATATCTCGGGTCCAGTGCTGGACATTTGGTTTGACAGCGGAGTGTCCTGGGCCACCGTCCTTAAAGCTATATCTCGGGTCCAGTGCTGGACATTTGGTTTGACAGCGGAGTGTCCTGGGCCACCGTCCTTAAAGCTATATCTCGGGTTCAGTGCTGGACATTTGGTTTGACAGCGGAGTGTCCTGGGCCACCGTCCTTAAAGGTATATCTCGGGTTCAGTGCTGGACATTTGGTTTGACAGCGGAGTGTCCTGGGCCACCGTCCTTAAAGGTATATTTCGGGTTCAGTGCTGGACATTTGGTTTGACAGCGGAGTGTCCTGTGCCACCGTCCTTAAAGGTATATCTCGGGTCCATTGCTGGACATTTGGTTTGACAGCGGAGTGTCCTGGGCCACCGTCCTTAAAGGTATAGCTCGGGTCCAGTGCTGGACATTTGGTTTGACAGCGGAGTGTCCTGGGCCACCGTCATTAAAGGTATATCTCGGGTTCAGTGCTGAACATTTGGTTTGACAGCGGAGTGTCCTGGGCCACCGTCATTAAAGGTATATCTCGGGTTCAGTGCTGGACATTTGGTTTGACAGCGGAGTGTCCTGGGCCACCGTCCTTAAAGGTATATCTCGGGTTCAGTGCTGGACATTTGGTTTGACAGCGGAGTGTCCTGGGCCACCGTCCTTAAAGGTATATCTCGGGTCCAGTGCTTGACATTTGGTTTGACAGCGGAGTGTCCTGGGCCACCGTCCTTAAAGGTATATCTCGGGTCCAGTGCTTGACATTTGGTTTGACAGCGGAGTGTCCTGGGCCACCGTCCTTAAAGGTATATCTCGGGTCCATTGCTGGACATTTGGTTTGACAGCGGAGTGTCCTGGGCCACCGTCCTTAAAGGTATAGCTCGGGTTCAGTGCTGAACATTTGGTTTGACAGCGGAGTGTCCTGGGCCACCGTCCTAAAAGGTATATCTCGGGTCCACTGCTGGACATTTGGTTTGACAGCGGTGTGTCCTGGGCCACTGTCATTAAAGGTATATCTCGGGTTCAGTGCTGGACATTTGGTTTGACAGCGGAGTGTCCTGGGCCACCGTCCTTAAAGGTATATCTCCGGTCCAGTGCTGTCGTTCGCTCAGTTTCTCATGTTAGTCTCAGGATGGGTCAACTTATATTGTTATGTGGCGATATATCTTATGAATATATAACTAACCTGTGTAAAAGTGTGTTTGCTCGCGGTATTCGGTTACTCATGAACGCCGTGTAATGTATGCTGAAAACTTCAAACAAGCAGACCTGGGGTCCACTCTGATGCTGGGCAGCTGAATCTTAGGATTATTTGTGCTAGTCAAGTTGACTACATCCGTCTCTTGGCGTCTTTCAGACTTCGACGGCGTCAGTGATGTGTATGTGGAGGGTGTAGACCAGTTTGGAGGCTGGTTCCAGTCCTCGTTACTCACCAGTGTGGCCACCCGGGACAAGGCACCCTACAGGTGAGCTCGTGCTATTCAACTCTCCACTTAACAGTGTCACCTATTCGGAGATATTCCCTAGCTCAGTTGGTTAGCAGGCTGAGCTGCAGATCTACATGTCGGTATTTCGAAACCTGGTACATTATTTCCTTGTGTTGGGGGAGATTCTGTTTGGACAATTTAGCATTTATGTGCCCAAAAGTGGCCTAAAACATCAACATGTTATTGCATTTCCCTTCGCCTACGTCGTGAGTTGGAGGGCACTCCGCTGTGTCACGTAACTTGCAATCTGCAGGCGATTTAGTTGGTCGTTAGCTGTTATGAACTTACGAAAATGTGCACTATAGCCTAATTTGTCAAATATACGAACATCTTTTTTTTTAATTCAGTAGGTTCAATACGCGTTGATTAGCTTGGCCTAATCTCACAATTAGAACTATTTGACGAGCGGTGGTGGTCACTGGTTAGGTCCTTCGTGGAACTTGCAGGAAGTTGGTCGTCCACGGCTTCGCGATGGACGAGGAAGGAAAGAAAATGTCCAAGTCGCTGGGTAACGTCGTCGATCCTGACGTGGTCATCAACGGCGGCAAGGTCAGCCCCCCCCCCCCCCCCTCACACACACCTGGCACTAGCACTGCCTAGGTGTGCAAGGTCACCCCTCCCCCACCCCACCCCCGGCACGCACCAAGGACTAACACTCTCTGTGTGTGCAAGGTCAGCCCCCACCCCCCCCCCCCCACCCACACAAACACACACCCGGCGCTAGCACTGTCGTTCAGTTCAGAGCTCTACTTGCTCATTTTCTATTTCCTATTTGGCATCAGAACATTTGTGTTTTATCTTATGTTTCTCAAGCTATATGGAGCATTATTAGCACTAAACTTGAGTCGAAAGAAGCTGCCTAAGAATAAATCTCGCTTACTTTGCGCATTATCGTACAACAATCACAAGCGAGGAGAGCGTGTTTTGGGCACCAATCCCTGTCAATATTACGTCCTGTTACCATGCTGATGTTGTTGTGCAGGACCGGAAGTTGGATCCGGCGTACGGCGCGGACACCCTGCGCCTGTGGGCCGCGCAGGCTGGGCTGGAAACCAAGGTCTCCATAGGAACCTCCACCCTCAACCGGTGCCATGAAACCATATTCCAGGCAAGGGCGTCAGCTTATTTTCTATGAAGTCCGTTTACCCTGTTTGTAGTAGTAAGCCGACGTTACTGCTTGAGAGATATCGCACAATATAAATTTCAGTGTCAGTGTAAATATATATATCAATATTAAGATAAAATATTGACAATATTTCGACGTTCTTACGTGTTCTGCAGTAGTTCGTAATGTTAATTCCGAACTACGGTTTGACGTGCATGCTTCATTCCCTCAACGTCTTCAATGAGGGAGGATGAAGGTATCACCTTTGTATTATATTTGCCTATATTTACTCATTTCAGATGAGGAAGTCGTTGCGGTACTTATTAGGGAATCTAAGTGATTACCAACCAGATATTAACGAGGTGCCTTACAGTAATATGTTGCTGCAAGACCAGTACATGCTACATTTGCTGCATGGATTCGCACATCAGGTAGGAACGATTACATTGAAATGAATGTTTAGTTAATGTGTTACTTGAAGATAGTTTAGTTAATGCTTTACTTGAAGAGAGTTTAGTTAATGCTTTACTTTAAGAGAGTTTAGGTAATGCTTTACTTGAAGAGAGTTTAGTTAATGCTATACTTGAATAGTTTAGTTAATGCTTTACTTTAAGAGAGTTTAGGTAATGCTTTACTTGAAGAGAGTTTAGTTAATGCTATACTTGAATAGTTTAGTTAATGCTTTACCTGAAGAGAGTTTAGTTAATGCCCTACTTAAAGAGAGTTTAGTTAATGCTTTAAGAGAGTTTAGGTAATGTTTACTTGAAGAGAGTTTAGTTAATGCTATACTTGAAGAGTTTAGTTAATGCTTTACTTGAAGAGAGTTTAGTTAATGCCTTACTTGAAGGGAGTTTAGTTAATGCTTTACTTGAAGAGAGTTTAGGTAATGCCCTACTTAAAGAGAGTTTAGTTAATGCTTTAAGAGAGTTTAGGTAATGTTTACTTGAAGAGAGTTTAGTTAATGCTATACTTGAAGAGTTTAGTTAATGCTTTACTTGAAGAGAGTTTAGTTAATGCCTTACTTGAAGAGAGTTTAGTTAATGCTTTACCTGAAGAGAGTTTAGGTAATGCCTTACTTGAAGGGAGTTTAGTTAATGCTTTACTTGAAGAGAGTTTAGTTAATGCTTTACCTGAAGAGAGTTTAGTTAATGCTTTACCTGAAGAGAGTTTAGTTAATGCTTTACTTGAAGAGAGTTTAGTTAATGCTTTACCTGAAGAGAGTTTAGGTAATGCTTTACTTGAAGAGAGTTTAGTTAATGCTTTACTTGAAGAGAGTTTAGGTAATGCTTTGCTTGAAGAGAGTTTAGGTAATGCTTTACTTGAAGAGAGTTTAGGTAATGCTTTACTTGAACAGAGTTTAGTTAATGCTTTACTTGAAGAGAGTTTAGGTAATGCATTACTTGAAGAGAGTTTAGGTAATGCTTTACTTGAAGAGAGTTTAGTTAATGCTTTACTTGAATAGTAAGCTCTTGGGACAGACGTGGAAGGAGTAGTGAAGTCTTATTGATGCTCAAAGATACGGCAGCAGAAGTCCCATGGCGCCCAATAGGTAGCACGTTTGGCTAATGTCGCGTGTGCTCTGCTAGGCCAGCCGAAGCGGCCTGGTGCCAATGCAATCCGTGCGGATGTTTACGATTGTGCAGTAGAACTCTCCCATGTCTTTCTCCTCAAATGGTAGAGGTTTACCAACGGAGACATAGCTCCTCTCTACCTTGACTAATCCCACTGTCGCCATATGACCTGCACATTCTAAAGCGTCCTGGTTAAACGAACCAACAAGCTCTGTGGAAGGAACTGTCTCAACGACCTGTCTCTTAACGACCCTCGCCAAACCATTGGACTCGCCTGTTATGGGAGTCACGTGTTTCGTCCATCGTGTCATCAGTTAGTAAGCGTGTCCTTTCTCTTGTGCTTCAGATCACAAATTCGTACGAGAAATTTCATTTCTCAAAAGTTCCAAACGCAGTCGAAAAGTTTCTCAACACGGACTTAGCTTCCTTCCTACACCTCAGCAAAGACAGGTCGGTCACTCTGGCCTCGGTCTGCATTCTGCCATCATATGCTTTGTATTTTGTGCTCTGGCCATGGATTCTTGTTTCTATATTCTCCGGAGCCACCTAACTGACTTGTATTCGGCGGAATTAGGCGTTAAGAATCCTTTTTTGCCCCATCTGGGTAGTACACCAAACCGCCGATATACCACAATGAGCGATTTGTTATAACACCTTGTCTTTAGGTCAGACATACTGACGTTAAAGAAACGTTTCGTGTAAACATCAAAAATGTCATTAATCCTAGAGCAATATATATATATCGTGTTGCTTGGTCTGCCTTCAGGATGTACTGTAGCTACTACAATGACCTTGGGCGGCGCTCGGGTCAGACGGTTCAGTACCACGTGCTGCGAGCGCTGACTCGCTTCCTGGCTCCCGTGCTACCCCACCTGGCGGAGGAAGTATTCAGCCACGGACCCCATGGCCAACGTACGTCATGACGTCACGTCCATTCTGTATATAACAATGAATAACATACTGATTTCATCACCCCGGTAATGGCGTCCATTGATATGATATAATCTAATTGTTAGATTCCCTGTTTTACAAGGTATTTGTGGACCTACCTTGAGATACGCTCGTGTATTTGCGCATATTGCAGACGCCGAAAGCGTGTTCCACACGGGGTGGTTCGAACCCCAACCGGAGTGGCTGCGACCGGACTTGGTGCGTCCCTTCGACCTCGTCTCCAGCATCAGGGACACCGTCAACGTCTCCATAGGGAACGGGCAGCCAGAGACCCTGGACGTGGTGGTCTGCGCCAAGAACCTGCTCTTCACCGAACTCAAGGTACGGTCTCCTACGGCGCCCACGCCCGCAGTGAGTTATCACAACACAGTCGGTAATAGACCGATCCAGGCTCCGACACTAAGCCCCGCCCACACTTGAGTCCTTTTGCCTTACTCCTGAGTATGAAATTAACAATCATAGCAGATGGTAGGTGCTAGTAAGAAATACTCATCTGTGAAACTGACAAGAAGGTGACATGCTGCTTTGTTTGTCCGACATAACGCACGTGGAAAACCTTTTTTCACCACATGATTGGATAAAAGCAACAGTGACGTCAGTGAATGATTGACAGCCTGGATTGGTCTATTGTCGCAATGTTAACAGCCGCTCCCCGCTGAGTGAGATGCTGCAGTGTTTGTATTTGTGTGTATTGTTTGTTTACAGAAGCTGCAGGTTGAGATGACGTCAAGCCTCTCGCCGCTGAGTGAGATGCTGCAGTGTTTGTATTTGTGTGTATTGTTTGTTTACAGAAGCTGCAGGTTGAGATGACGTCGAGCCTCTCGCCGCTGAGTGAGATGCTGCAGTGTTTGTATTTGTGTGTATTGTTTGTTTACAGAAGCTGCAGGTTGAGATGACGTCGAGCCTCTCGCCGCTGAGTGAGATACTGCAGTGTTTGTATTTGTGTGTATTGTTTGTTTACAGAAGCTGCAGGTTGAGATGACGTCGAGCCTCTCGCCGCTGAGTGAGATACTGCAGTGTTTGTATTTGTGTGTATTGTTTGTTTACAGAAGCTGCAGGTTGAGATGACGTCAAGCCTCTCGCCGCTGAGTGAGATGCTGCAGTGTTTGTATTTGTGTGTATTGTTTGTTTACAGAAGCTGCAGGTTGAGATGACGTCGAGCCTCTCGCCGCTGAGTGAGATACTGCAGTGTTTGTATTTGTGTGTATTGTTTGTTTACAGAAGCTGCAGGTTGAGATGACGTCGAGCCTCTCGCCGCTGAGTGAGATACTGCAGTGTTTGTATTTGTGTGTATTGTTTGTTTACAGAAGCTGCAGGTTGAGATGACGTCAAGCCTCTCGCCGCTGAGTGAGATGCTGCAGTGTTTGTATTTGTGTGTATTGTTTGTTTACAGAAGCTGCAGGTTGAGATGACGTCAAGCCTCTCGCCGCTGAGTGAAATGCTGCAATGTTCCTCCAGCTCCGTCCTGTCCCGCCCCCCGCTGGTTATCCCGGACGAGGCGCAGCCCGTGGAGGGCACGTGGACTCCCTGTGGTCAGTGGACACACCATATGTGTATGCACCTAGTGTGGACACAAATAATATCTACGCAATAAATATGTGTACAGTGCACGTGTTGAAGTATACCTGAACTCGGTTGGTTCCCTGACACCGGTCGTATGGCCTTTAGTTCCCATTGTGATTATTGCCGTACCCATTGCATTACCCGTTTCCTACCACCGCCCAGGGTTGTTGGTATGTGATCTGTGTGTACTGGCCGTGCCGTAGGACTTCATATAAGTCGTGCGTGGTGTGTTTGCAGACGGCGAGGGAGAGAAGCACGCCTACCTGCTGGTCATCATGCCGGCCGAGGACTTCCAGTGTGAGCGCTGCCGACGCTACACCGCCCAGAGATACGGCCAGCCGTGCCCCCGCTGTGTCGAGGTCATGTCGGAGGGATGGGAGTCATGACCTCTCACCGCCCAGAGATACGGCCAGCCGTGCCCCCGCTGTGTCGAGGTCATGTCGGAGGGATGGGAGTCATGACCTCTCACCGCCCAGAGATACGGTCAGCCGTGCCCCCGCTGTGTGGAGGTCATGTCGGAGGGATGGGAGTCATGACCTCTCACCGCCCAGAGATACGGTCAGCCGTGCCCCCGCTGTGTGGAGGTCATGTCGGAGGGATGGGAGTCATGACCTCTCACCGCCCAGAGATACGGCCAGCCGTGCCCCCGCTGTGTGGAGGTCATGTCGGAGGGATGGGAGTCATGACCTATCACCCCGCCCAGAGATACGGCCAGCCGTACCACCGCTGTGTGGAGGTCTTCGCTAGCTGCAGGTCTTCACCTTTGACCTCAATAATCCCTTCAGATCATCTCGGAAGGTCGTGGAGCCATGAGCTTTGACCTTCAAATATTATTGCTACCTGACAGGGATGTCAATCTCGCAAGATGTCCCATGTTGTATATTGAAGGTGTCTGCACTGGCTGGAGACGCCGGAGTTCATAGGTCATGACCCCTGTTCCTTACGAGTTCCTGTCACGAACCTTGGCATGTTTAACTGGGTTCGCTGTCTGAAAACTAGACATGGCAGTACAGTGTCCATGCCGAATCGAGACAAAATTTGGGTTTGCGGTGGTGTCTGCTGCTGTCAACGGTGTACACGGTGTACACGGTGTATTTCAAGGTATTTATCGCCTCGATGCTAGCAATGCAGTTTTTTATATCGTGGCAGCGAAAGGAGAATGCAGTCTCAGTTATTGATTTGAACTTTAGAATTGTAGTAAGTCTGTACGGTGGGGGAGCTCAAACTGGGCCTTTGACAGCGTTATGGGTGGTGATGAGAGCTATAAATGAACCCCGGTGGGTGTTATCCTAGTCAGAGCGGTCTTAATGTTACCGGTGTGGTAGAGAGGACCGTGTGTACTCTGCACACGCCACCGACAAGCCTACGCGGGATCGCAGCGTTAGTTAAGGATTACTGTGATATTATGTAGCAGCTAAAACAACGTTGTACTGCTTGAAGGCGTCAGGGTATGGAGACCTGTTATTGGTATGTTATGCAATGGTAACTGAAGCGAGTGGAGCTTCTGTTCAACAGTGTTGTGTTAGAGGAGTTGCGTATATCTTTATATAGACCAGATACAATGTCGTGCAAAGCTGTGTGCCATAAAATCATACGCATAGTACAGACGAATAAAAACGCTGATATATATTTATACCGGTTCTGTCGCTTTATTTGTGGTTCAGTGTAAACTTTTTACAAAACAATGATAAATGCGAAGTCGAATTAATGGACCATAGTGGTACACTGAAGACGATTTTTGATGCAGCATCAAACGTTACATATAGTACCAGCATTACCATGACAACCAGCAGCGTTAACGGTAGCACAGAAAGAGTACCAATTTATCATCCAATAATTTTCAAACTTTGGGTACTTTTCACACAAACCATTCTCCAACCTCCCTCCCCACGCCTTGACAAACTCTCACCCCTATGCCTTGACAATCTCCCTCCCCCACACCTTGACAACCTTCCTCCCCCACACCTTGACAACCTTCCTCCCCCAAACCTTGACAACGTCCCTCCCCCATGCCTTGACAACCTCTTTCCCTCACACCTTGACAACCTCCCTCCCCCATGCCTTGACAACCTACCTCTCCCATGCCTTAACGACCTCCTTCCCCCATGCTTTGATAACCTCCCTCCCCCATGCCTTGACAACCTACCTCTCCCATGCCTTCAAGACCTCGCTCTCCCATGCCTTGACAACCTACCTCTCCCATGCCTTGACAACCTCCCTCCCCTATGCCGTGAAACGTCTATGTCAGACAGTTTATCTCGGAGATGGCCGTCAAGCAGGAACCGTTGATTGAAAAGATTGGAAAATTATAAACCAACTCCTCTTTCGGTGGAAACCACGGCGATGGCCCAATGGATAAGGTTTCCCTTCAGACCCCAGCAGCTTTTCCAAACTACGGCTCGGGGAACCGGTTATCATGCCCTCCATGATAGCAAAATAACTCCTGGCCAAGCTGTGGCTCGGGGAACCGGTTATCATGCCCTCCCATGATAGCAAAATAACACCTGGCCAAGCGGTTAACATTAAAAGTGTTGGACACAGTGAATCCAGATGACAGGACGGCTTGAAGATGACGTCACAGGTGATGGAAGCAAGTCACTCAGTCCAGCGATGTAAACAGCTTGACTGCGTGCACACGTAATACAGCCGCATGCCCTCCTGCCGGAAATAAAAGACGATAAGAATAAGCCACCGTTAGCCACAAAATGGCATTGAACTAGAAACACAGCCTTCGGCCAGTCACTACAGCGAAGAAAGTCACAGGTACAGCGCAACACGAGCAAGCCAACGGATAACTTACTGTGGATTGCCGATGCAATGGGAACCTCGGAAATATGATTAACATACGCTGTATACATGTGACAACAATAAACCACCATAAGGCGATCATTGTTAAGTAACGCTTTGGGGAATCTCTTACAATAGTTTATATATAACAGATTTGAAGCTGACTTCTCGCGCGTTGACCTTGCGCCAGCGACCTGACCCTGTCGACCTCTGACTGACCTCTGCTCGCCTGGACTGTGACTGGAAGAAGACTGCCTCTCGGTGCCCACACTTGGGACAGGGATGGTCCTCAGTCCGGGGCAGGGTCGGGTCCGCGATCACGTCCCCAATGATCTGGGTCAGCTCGCTGAAGGGGAGAAACATAAGAAAGCGGTCAGTAAAGTTTCTCCGCATATTCATTGTTAACGTCCATGTTAACTTCCATATTATCTCCCCATATTTACTGTTAGCTTCCATGTTAAAATTTTCTCCCCATATCTACTGTTAACTTCCATATTATCTCCCCATATTTACTGTTAACTTCCATATAATCTCCCCATATTTACTGTTAACTTCCATGTTAATTTCCGCGTTAACAGCAGTAGAACGGTAACGACATAAGAGGATAAGAGATGCTTGGTGGGCATATGATGCCATGACCGGCTACAATCATACTCTAGTGTATGATGCGGTGCTAAACTTATCCTGAGCCAAATTCGACTCCAATTGAGAGTAAACCATTGCATGCCACTTACTCCACATCGTGCTGAATCTTGTTGACATATATACAAGGATTGTCTGCCTCCTGTTGGTAATCACAGTTCCGACACTGAAACGAGATAAAAGTCAACTGTAACACACTCACCGACTATAAGGTAAAATCATCCCAACAGGGAAAGTATGGAGCTTACTTTCTTGTCCACAAGATGCAGTTGCCATACCACAAAGTGCTAAGAACACATGCCCTATAAATTAGCATTTTGGTGCATAGGGTTAGTTTTTAATTTGTCCATGCTCATTTGTTGAGTCTACAAAAGGTGGTGGCTGCCTTATCAATGCAAGGTATTTATTTTGTCATTCAGGAATTTTCTGTAATTCCCAGGTACACAAATGTATTTACCACTTTTAAAGGCACATCAGTCAGGGTAATCACTGGCAGGGTCATTACCCTTTGATTCAATTCAACTGTTTCTTAACACTAGTCAGAGCAAACAATGTACACATATTTGACCATCTATCCATCCATGAGTCGTTGCTGCCAGCAACCAGTGCTGCATTTCAATCAAGAAGCACCTTGGTTTGAATTTCTTAACAGGTTACAGAACTTTCCATCCGATCTTGTATGCCTTTAGCAATATATTTACTAATATGTCACTGGTACACCAATCAACAATCGTCTTCGAGTTAACTTCGGCCGACGCTCCACTCAGCACTGATGTTCTTATATTGTGGCATTGCTGGAAGCTGTACAGCCACCCATTGGAACAGGAGAAATCATCTAAGCCTAGATCCAGTGAGAAGAGCAATATATATGTAAAAGCTTTCCCGCCAGAGGACTGTTCTTGGACTGTGCTGTATTGAACCAGTCAATCGTCAGTCTGTTAAGCTCATCGTACACTATTTTCCTAAGCTTCAGTCTTTGACGCCACTCTGACTCCTCTTTCCCACTTATCCATGATTGCATCGGCATTTAATTTTAACAAAGCTGCTACGCTGATTGTGAGTTTTTTTTTGCTCTGTGCCGCTAAATTGAATTGACATGCTGCTCCAAAGTTAAAACATTTTGCTTGTGTCTTCCAGCCATTGTGTAGTGTACACAAAAGGTGTGAATAACAATGATGCACTCTTTAAACATCTGCTTCTTAACAACCAGTCAGATTTGCGCAATGTGTTTTGTTCAGAGCCAATTGGGGCGACTGCCACGCTACGCAGGGAGTTAATAAAGGGATTGAATTGTGTGCCGGTCGCATAACGAGCCGAAATGTCGGTCGTAAGTCTCGTTAGCGAGGGAGTCGCATAATAAAGGGGCTTTAACATGTAAACGTTTTTTGTGCACAGCGAAAAGACCGGATAACGGAGGGAGTTGTGTAATGGAGGGACTGTATAATGCCGGGACCACTGTATTGTGAAATGTTGATAAAGTGGAATCGTAAAGATATAGTAAAATGACATGAAGATATTAAGGGTTGGTAAAACTTACTGCATACAGTAACACCTTCCTCTCCTTCTCTTCCTTAGGGTACAACATGTTGTTGCTGAAAATAGTAAGGGAAATAATATAAATAGACCAATATTTATTTATAACTGATGATAAAGCTGGAGGTTATAAACATATATCCATTACACTGCTGTTGCATATAAATGTGAAGTGGCTCATGGGGGTCGGGACAAGCTAAAAACTCCAGCCCATAGAACCTTGCTTATGTGTTTATGTGCAATGCAATTACAGGCCTTGAGAGTTTTGCTGCCGAAGTATCATAGAACTGGCAATACTTGGTAAAGCTGCTGTATCCTGTAAAGATATACAACATGGGATTTAACTGTTATATATGGAATCCATATATAGGAGTAAAAACTATATCCATAATATGGATATGGTTTGTAGCCAACAGATATAGTTGCTAAGGAGGTATAACCAGACCAAGCATGTTCTACCTTTGGCGCAAATGCCCCCAAGCAAGCCCGATCTCCAAGGGTATAACAGTGTTAATGTTTAATTCCTTAGACACAAATAGGGAAACAGTTGTAACTTACAATCATAGTGCTTACATATTTTATCTACCTTGTTCTATCTTCTGACATCTAAAAAATGTATCAATACCAGGTTATTTCAGTTATATTTTAACTAAGTAGTGTTGTAGCATACATCTTTTCCCAACTAAACGCTATTGTGATGTGTAGCACCATCTGGCGATCTATCTAGCCACCATTTCCACCATTGCATGGGGAAAAAGTGATGGTCTTGAATGCAAAGCTCAAATATGTTAACCTCCAGTATTTTGTATCCATGTTTGTATCTGCTATTTCACATCATCACCATCTTGTTATATGTATTTCGAGAGCGATAGAGGTCCAACCCTTTTTTAGCGACATATGTTGCTCTTAAAAGTTCATTATTATTGGATGTTTGGTTCTGATAACTTTTTCCCTTCTTTTTTGACTGCTTGAAAATCTTTATGAGTTGTCTGTAAGAAGCATGGATGATTTCATAGAGCCAGTAATGAGCATTGATAATATAAGCATTTTTACATAGCCCAAACTCTGCTTCAGGTAGTGGGTGACGATGGTGGCAAATTAGCCCAGAACCCTAGGCTATGTGTGGGCTGAGATTCTTCAACCATAGCTATGGATTTATGCCACTCTTGATTATCCCACAATTGTTTGTATTCACCACTATAATACTGTACATATACCCCGCTATCCCGATCTCACCCCACCCACCCTAACCTGTATGGCAGGTTGTTAGTACAGTTGACTTGTCTACCTCCCCAAACTGGCAAAAGCCATGCCCATGACTCAACTCTAAGTCGGCATAACCCCATGTGATGTTGGTTTCACACAACAATGCCACATGTCCTAACTATCAAATCCTGCATGTCAATGTACAAACGTTGTTAGGAAATAATGCCATATGTCCTAACCATCAAATCCTGTATGGCACTTTACAAATACGTATTGGGGAGAAGCGGTGCTGATGGCAAGAACTTTTTAGAGTATGGGAATAATTTCTTTATTATTCTTACTTTATTATTTTGGTTCAAGTCTTCATTATTACAACGATAAAGTTTATTGTTTTCTCAAGCCAGCAGACCACTCTGTTCCATCCGCTATCTTACCCACCCATTGGAGAATCTGCGTATGCGTGCATGTCGTCAAAACAATACCATTCACTTGGTGGCGCTTCATACACCCAGCCACTGATACATAATAAGTAAAATGCCATCTGGCGAAAGCCGTTGGTGAAAAATGACCAAATACGAAATGGCGCGATAAACAACAAGAAAGTCTCATTTTAACCGATTTGATAGTAATGCGATAATTTGTTAGTTCATATGCATGTGGGTTTTGTAAAGTTTAGGTATTATAATATAAATATGATAATGATTTGCTGGATCGTGCCATTCAGAACACTTAGTCGCCTATACAAATAAATCTTCCCCCCACATTTCCTGCCTGAGGATATGAGACTGTTGTGCTGAGCAATAACTATCTCATATGGGACTAAACTTATGTATAAACCCACCTGGCGAAAGCCGCTGGTGAAGAATGACCAAATACGAAATGCAATAAATGACAAGAAAGTCTAATCTCAACTGATGTAATTACTTTATTAGTTCATATGCATGTGGATTTTATGGTAAATATAAAGTTTAGGATTTAAATAGTACAAAATGACGATGGTTTGATGGAACGTGCTATTAAGAATATTTAGTCACCCATACAAACAAATCTCCCACCTACATTTCCTGCCTGCAGATATGAAACTGTTGTGTAGAGCAACAACTGTCTCATATGGGACTAAGTCAGGCATGGATCGTGTTTAACGCCAACAGCAATGCCAATGGCAACGGTGTTGCATCGTCGCTGCCGAAAAATGAAAATAGACCCGGTGTAACATAATAACCTGTCCGGCCGTGATAACGTGTCCGGCCTCGCTTCTTTACTGCAACTAGCCCTAACCAGAACCCCAATCCTAACCTTAACCCTAACCCTGGTCCTAACCTAACCCTAAACTAACTATAAACCTAACATAAATGCCCTATTTACATAGCAAGCCCATTCATTGCGCATGCGCACGCGTCAACCGGACACCTTATCCCGGCGGACAGGTTATCATGCTCATCATGGATTCATGCTACACCGGGTCGTTGCATTGAAAAAAAAATTGTGCCTACGCTCACCATTCTTGGCAAAACTTGATTCCAACGAATCCTGGGCCAGTCTCTTTAGGTGCTTCATAACCGTCTAGCTCCATGATGTTCACGACACTTGGGATAACAAACGAAAATTATGAATCGCTGGTCGACGCAAAACCAAAACAGCAGTGCTCAGCCCTCTCGTGGAGAAATGGCACACCACGACAAACGTCGCGGTTACAGCCGTTAGAACGAACTATTATTCTTACCCATAGATGGCAGCACTCTTCATGAGACTGGCGGAAATTCCTTGCTCCAGTGTCGGTTCCAGGGCTGGGGGTCACAGGCGGCACGTGCCCCCCCCCCCCCCCATTTCGCTGGAAAATAGGCGAAAAAGTTCTCCCCGTTCTCAAGGGTCGCACTGGTCTTTCTACAGAACCTCACCAACACCCGCCGCCCTCCACCCCCCTCCCCCTCGGTCGCAAGTTTCTCACTGGAGCGATCGGCCCTATAAAAATAGATAGTACTTAAAAAAATGCCCCCCCCCCCCCCCCATTTCATAAATTTCTGGATCCGCTACTGTCAGTGACCTGCTGCAAGTCAAATGATCTAAATAGTCAGCGATAATAGGGAGGAACTATGCATACGGAGCACTTTGCACGGAAGACCTCTGTTGGAGCCCAAAACGTCGGACTGCCCAAAACGTACGTCCTATACATAACTATATAAGAACAAATGATGTTGCGATCCTACACAATCTGCTGACATGAAGCCGCGATACGCTCGTTTTGTAGCTCTTAATTAGCGATAAAAGATTAACATCGAGGTTTCATGAGAAGCTGGGAGGGGGGGGGGACCTTTGAGCTTCAGTATGGGAACGGTGCGTAACAAAGCACGGAAAAAGCGTTAGCAGTACTTTACAGCCTTGGCCTCTTTGCTCGTTATCTGACTTGTCATACCATCCGGACCTAGATCTACCTATTAAAACAATATTGCGAGATTAGGAGGGTGAAACAAAAATGAAACAAATCTGGGGACATATTTATTCTTTGATGATCGTGTTGTGCTTGGACAAAAATCGCCGTCTAGCTGTGCATTATGTTAAGGTGTGTAAGTCATGACCCTGGCCAGTTTTTGGCAGTCGGACGTTTTGGGTTTTCACAGACGTGTAGGCCTAGGCTTATATTATAGGCTCTTATAAGGGGGAAGGTCGTGGTCCCAGATCACGAAGAATACATTTCTTTGTTCGCAAGTCACGATAAATGAAAACGAAAAATCCCCGCATACAAAGGAGGGGCGGGAACATGATACAAATTGGTGATTTCCTGATTCATAGTTATTTAATATTAAAAGAAGAATTATTTTCCTCTTTCGCTGTTCAAGGATAAATGAAAAGCTCATTCCCGAAGAACAGAAATACCCCTTGCGCCCCCCCCCCCCTCCTCCCCTCTATATGATAGAAGGCCGCCGCGTCCCAGCTGATATCGAAAACTTGCATATCGCGTTTCCAAACATGATTAATGATTACTTTAATTCGGCTTTCACTTTTTTTTCGATGGGGAGTTCTCCATCAAGAGGTTATTGAAACATTTATGATAATGCATCCCAACGCGGCTTGCAATGAACAACTGGACGCATATTTGCATTATCTTTATTAAATATGGCAAGGTAATTCAGCAAGTGTACAACGTTAGTGTCATATATATAGCCTACATGTAGCATGATGGTAATTTCGTTCAATCCTTTGCTGACACATAGGCCTATACCGGGGAGCTATACCCTGTTGAACACCATCGCGTTGTTCTTTTCATATTGGATAAGTTTTCATGCAACAAAACATGTAAATGCTTCGCCAATACTTTGCAAATGGTCCTAAAAAACACAACAATGGAGCTAACATGCATTGCTAAGATATCAAAAAAAGTAGTGTGGCGATCTAACGGAAAACTGTTTTAATGTCATCACATATAAAATAACTTTGATATTCAACTGTCAGTGCACACCACGTTAGTTGCACAAAGGGCGTCATGATCTAGTTATGTGCTTCTTTTCAATCGGTGACATAATACATTTATGTCATTTATGAAGACATGCTATATACGAGTTCAATAATAAACAAACAAATATTCATCCCTATACAGATCCCTTTACCTCCATGCAATTACATACAAACAGCTCACTTCGATAGGAGACCAGTATCCTCTAAAAAGTAACGTATGAAGCGACAAATCGTCGGAAATGCTTCCAATGGACTTGGCTAGCGATATGGGACCACGCGGTCCGTTGAACACACGGGCATGTAAATGCCATCAAAGCGAATACAAATCCTGATAAAATGGCACTCACAAATACTATGAAATAAAACAATATTGAGACATAATAATCTGAAATTACCTGCTTATTAGTTATAAGCACTTCAAAAGTTACCCATACAAAAATGTTAAACACAAACAATTTGATATATATATATTCGAACTGCAAGATTTCACCATTTGAGCACCTTATCAGCTGTAAGATAAGGCCTACAACAATTTCACATTTGAATGTGAATTACAGGCGGTTCACAACTAGAAACTCACAGTCCTGGAAACAATTGGTCCCCTTTATAATACAAACAATGCAATAACAACTGTCGAAGTCATGTCCAAATTATGAGACAATGGTCACTTAGTGCCACGTGGGTACCCATGGAATGGTCGATTGCTCTAGCAGAACATACTTATTATTGAGCCAATAAACAAAAGAAACACCAACAAAAAAACACATTTCAAATAGTTTTAACCTGCAAGCAACAAGACAGCAGCCTAAAATTATATCTTATGCGGACTTGTAAGGTAAATATTATTAAACAGTGAAAAAAATTATGATTCGCAAAGTTACAATGGAAACTCAGTTTTCTGCACGGAATTGCGGTGCGGATGCAAGTAAATCACTTGACCATGAAATTAGATGAATGCTCACAGTAGCTACAAGTTATATTTATCTGGGAGATTAATAGCAAATGTTCTGGTGTCTGAAAAATGATACATATATATATATATGTATATATAGGTTGCACCATGATCAGTGTTGGCAATTTAACGTCTTTTGTAAACTGGGCTATGCGAGGTAACACGGAGAGATGGAACGATATTTATTTAAGCTTATTTACTTCCATAAGGGAGTGTGCCATTTACCTGGCGTACATTTAACCACGTGAAGTGCTTCGATGAACCAGGTGGGGTCCGAGCATTTGGACTGCACAAACGGGGCCCATTTCAGACATAATATCGCAGATACATGAAGTAAAATGACACGTGGTCGGGGAAAAACATAAGGCGCCGTCTCTGGTTGGACACTCCAGTGGGTGTGAGGGGAACGTCACAAACTTATCTTCCTAGCCCCCCCCCCCCCCCCCACCCCGCTCTCCGACCCATAAAGTACCGGCCACAAACAAGCACGGCCTGGTAAGGTAGGCCAGAAATATGGTGCTTAATAGTCTATAGGGCTGTGATGGTCGTCATCGGGGGGTAACATCTGCGTTATACATCCGGGTGTCACTTCCATGACCGGACCCCCCATCCAGGAAGCCTGTTCAAATGCTGCTTCACGATTGGTCAACAACTGGTCGCATCAGGGTCATGAGTTGTGGTTTTGACACTGCTGCGTAAGATATATTAATGGGCGAATCATTTTGACACTTGCAAAGAGCAGATTCTCACCTCATCTCGACTAGCAATAAAACCAATGTGCTTTTAAATCTCAGAGAGACCCCTACTACCGTAACTCCAGCCGACAGGTCAGTGACCTCCACTAGCTTACCTCACTAGCTTACCTCCAGGTATATATGTACTGAAAAGGTCAATCATCTTTACTCCAATCACATGATAACAAAAATCACAATCACGTTGCTGGTATGTAAGCCACTAAAAGCGATAAGTAACTAAAAGACATTTAATTCACTTTAAAAGTGTGAGTCAATTTTGTAAGTACACATACATGTAAATGCTTTAGTCCACAAAATACTTTGGGCTCAAAGTTGGTGGCGAGCGCCAAAAGGTGGCGCCACTACTCACCAAACAATTTGAGCTCTTGTTGAGGTCCCATCGGAGGAGTATATAGCCCAGCATATCAAAATAAACAGTCAAACAGGTGTTATGCCCGCCACATACCGATGAACGCAGGGTATCTATGTACAGAAAAAAACTGATCCCTGATTCACTTGTACTGACGGCACAGCATCAAAGGATTCCTGCGCAATAGTTCTCGATTGGTCGCCGGCTTCGTGGTGAGTCACCATCTCGAGGCGCCCTCGGCGCCATATCACCATTATTACTCTTTTGCGAAGAGTTTTAGTCCTTTCACTCGGGTTAGTCATGGAAGCCGAAAGACCAGCTTCCTCTTTGGTCGATCTCCTCTTTAGAACACGAAGAGACAGCCAAAACGACGCCAGCGACATCTACCGGTGGAGATTGCTCCCTGTTACAAGTTAGCGCGGACTATTGTCAGCATACAGAGTCGTCAACCCATGACCTCCAGGACGGGTAGGTCAGCCCCACCAAGTGGGCATTTCCGCCGATGTTGGTTTATTGCTTCCCTCAGCTGCTTGTCGTTGAGCCGCAGCTGCGCCACTTCCTGCCTCAGCTGCTCATTCTGCTGCGTCAAGTCCCCAAGGTTCTGACAGAGAACGGTCTCATTATCACCAAATGTATTCGTGTCTAAGACATGAAACGTATGCACCTTTTAAACAACATCTTTGTGACACTGATTCTTGGAGCTTAAGTTTGTAAGATGGAGATCTTGGGGTTCAAGACGTTTCGTACCATGACACTATCATGCTCTCCCGCTGCGGACAGCACCGGTGCATTTTATCCATTTTACCTCAGTCTATGGCTATGCCAAAATACCCGCTCCCACTAAATATAGGCTCTTCCCGAGACACTGTAGTAACAACTAGAAAGCGATGGAACGCGCGAAGAGCAGGCTCAAGTCCTTACCTTCAGCACCCCTTCGCTTGCCTGTCGCTTCTTCTCCCGGCATTTTCGCGCCGCCCGCCGGTTGCTTTCTTGTCGCCGCTGACGACGCACGATGTCCCGAGGGGTCAGCTGAAACAAACCAGGAGGGAGGGTGAAGAGGGCGCGACCGTAAAACAACTAACACATCGAACTGCTTGTTAGAAAGCTATCAACAAACGTGTAACACATGTAATGAATGAGCAGAAAATTCAAGATGCAAATTGCTCCCCACCCTCCCTTCCGACATGGCATTCGTTCGTCGATACGGCTGGTTCCCCGCCCGCGTACCTCACTGGCGGCTGGTTCCTTCCATTCGACCTTGAGGTCATCCAATCCGTGGAGTCGTCGCTTGGTCTGGATCTTCCACTTGAGCTCGTTCCGGACCAGGGGAGTCTTGTCGCCAGTTGCCTCGGCCTTCAGGGCAGCCGTGGCAAGGTCAAGGTCGTCGTCGTCTATGTTCCGTGTGCACGATACACTCGTCTTCTACACGGGGGTAAAACAATCAGAAATTAATTAAACATACCGACGAAGAAAAATTATGTCGCCGATGATGGCACATATGTAATAATTCTCACGCTCAGATATACACTTCGCCGTGTCTGCATGGGCCTTAATTCAAGTTTTACAAGGTTCACATTTCGTCCCAGCCTACATCGCTACAAAGCTTTCTCAATGTTTGCGCATCCAATTGTTTATTTGGCACACTTCGGTGTAATTAAAGACTCAACCCTGAAACCTCGAGGTTACTTGCAATTAGAACAGCATGATCCACGGCTATGTTTGGGTCGGGTTATGGCGCTTACCGGTTTGACTGCCGCTGGCTGGAGCTGTGCGAAGTCTGGAAGCGGTGAAATCTCCGTTACTTTCCTGCCCGGACTGGTGTCTCGCCGGGGGTCGTGGCCGGCTTCCACCGGCTTCGGCCCGCTGCCAGGCGTACTGAAGGCGCTGGTGGGCGGGGTCGGGGAGTACAGGCCCCGATCCGACGGGACTCCGCCCACGTCGTCATCCCGAAGGTAGGCCAAGGCATTCCAGTACCCGTCCGGCAAGACTTGTGACGTCGACATCTCCGGGGTGACCGGAGCCACGTGGAAGAACGACATGGGGGAGGGTGTGGTGAAGACCCGAGTGCCCTGGTCGTGGTGACCCCCCACCGCCGGGGACAGGGGGGTGAGGGTGGGAGCCTCGGCACCCCCCGTCACGGGGCCAAGGGATGCTTCCTGGTGGAGAGCCACGTCCGTCACGGAAGCCATAACAGCCGCATTATCATTGATATCAGCCACGCAGGCCAACCCAAGTGACGTCATATCCGTTATACTGCTTGTTAGAGGCCAAGCGATGTCGTCGTCTGATAGGATTTGATCTTCCAGATATTCCATCATCTCAATAAACTAGGCTGGAATTTAAAGATGGTGGACGCAATTAGAAAGTTGTAACAAGCATATTGTGATCTTTAGTACTTAAATTAAATTATTGTGTCGTTATATGCATGGTAACTGTAGCTGATACTGAACAACATATAAGCTTAACGTAATAAAACAACTTAATACAACTCTAATTACTGCAGTCAATAGTCACTTTATAGATACATAATTATCTAGGCCTATATGTATCAATGCAAAAGTATATATTTGCATTTATATACAAAATATATTTTTATGAAATAAAGAAAAATACAGAGGTACAGACTACAAATAACATGCACGCAACACAATCACATAACGATCCAAGACGCCAGTATTGGTTTTGTCCATTAGATTCAAGGGTCTTCTGAACCTCAACGATTCATTTTGCTCAATGATTCCACGATGTGTATTAAGCAAACCGAACATATCAAGTAGATTTCCAATATCAAGTCGAGTGTTCATACCTGTACGGACAAAATCTCCATTCAAGTAAAGGTTGTGATTATAAATCGATGTGACAACGACCATTGGTTGTCGCTGCCAGCTTTGGCGAACAAAGAGAAGTGCGACGTTCAATATTGAACGAGCTGAAAACGCTGATAGTGCAAAACGTGACTGAAAACTATGTATGTAGCTTCGTCTGTGTATATGGTATCTGGCCATCCAAACTGTGTCAGTCGAGTGCCAAAAAAGTTCTTCTATTTTTGGTAAACTATATCTCCAGCATATAGCTCTCTTAATTGTCATTTTTTGTGTCGTTTTATCTGGCTCTGGCTTTAACTCAGCAGTGAAAACGAATCGTTGCTGACGTCAGATGGTTGCATTATGACTCTGTCGTCAGCCGTAAGATGGCGCCACTCGCACCCACCGGGCCGCACAGCATGAACGGTAATTGCTCTGTAGTATGCCCCTCCTTCCTTTCTCTCTCAATCACCTCACACACTCAAGTGCCATAATTAAATTTACATTAATATATATATACCGTACTGTTGTTTGTTAACTGTTTAGAAAGAAAAATATAAGGAAAAATAGGCCCAGCATGTGCCATACTGATGCAATCGTGTTGGAAGTTAGCATCATGACTATCGAACGTTCGTTGTCCTTCATAGGACACAAGGTCACCTTGGTAGAAGGCCAAGGGATCCAACAAATATGCGTCAAGTGGGATGTGGGGATGGGTGGTTGGTGTGAGTCGGAGTCGTCGCCAGGGGCATGTGCAGGAATTCTTGAAAGGGGGGTGGGTGGGGTGGGGGGGGGCACAATAAATTGTTCCACCAAAACATGAAAAAAAATGCGTGTAAAAAGCCTGAGACGTAGGTGATCGTGGTGCACGTTAGGGACTATTTGCACACTTTATAATCGTTGGTAGCATAAAGAACACATAAACTACTCAGTTTGATATATTGTGATATATAAGGAACGGCCAAGGCCCGGGCACAGAATTTGAAAACGGGAGGGACCATAGAAATATCTTAGGGTCTGAAAGGGGTGTGGGGTGGGGGGGGGGGTGCACGTGCCCCCTGTACCCCCTTCCCCCTAGACACACCCATGGTCGCAGTTGCATGCCACAGGCCTACATAATTCCACTGAATTCAGTTATGGCAATTATGCCTCACTGACAAGCCAAAGTTAGTTTTTGTGTTAGTTTGGAGGTGTCGCCCGAGTCAACCCGTAGATCTAAGTCTTTTGAAGGGCCTTTATTCACTCAACATTTCTCAACATTGGAGACAAGGAGAACATGTTAAAACCCGCGTAAGACCAGTTACTTCATGCCCCGAAACATGTTCAGACAAGTCGGCGCATGCGCACAACGGTTGTTCAGACGTCGTTCAGACGCACATCCTGTCTGTGCCTGGGAGGGCCTGGGACGTACAGTCTGGCGGACATGCCCGGACTTGTCCCAGACCCTACACAACTGTCGCCACAGGGCCGGGCGGGCGGTGTGGGCGGACCGGACAGCCGCACTAGCGGAGTGTCAGACAGACAGACGCAGATAGACACTACACAATATTACTTTTGTGAAAGTTAAATCTGGCTCTCAGTGTAAGCAAAGATATGCAAATTTACCTACAGTTTATAGAAACCACAAAAGACACTTTCTCGTCATCAGTCACAACACAATCACAGGCTGCTTTGTTGAATCCTTACCTCAAAGTCTTGTTTTAGATGGGTATCACACTTCACGCCTTTTAATTTGTCATTGACTTCATCCTTCTATCCAGTGAGCCTCTGTCATCGCTCGCCGCACACGGTTATCTCTTTACAAAGCCGCCCTGCGCTCGACACTTTGGCCTCTCGTTTCTGATCGGTTCATCAACCCTGACACATTGACATACGCCATACGGTATGACCCTGCCTACCACCTCATCTATCCACCCCTCCACTGCCGCACCCCCTCCCTCCTCACTTCCGCGCTACGACGCCTCAGTGGTGTTTTACCCCCCCCCCCCCTCCTCCTTCCCCCCTCCACGCCGCCCGCTCCCCCCTCCACCCCGCCCTACGGCCAGGAAGGCCAGCCGCTTTGAGGAGGGCGGAGTTTCATAAAAAAAATTGTGGCGCGCTATGCGTGGGATAGTGGGGTGGAGAGGCAGAGAGGGGAGGGGGGTTGGAGCATGGGCGGGACACTCACGCCAGGCAGGCGGTGGGTCGACCGCCGTACCGGTGGTTCGACCACCGGTGGTTCGACCACCGCACATACCACTGATATCGCCCCTCGAACTAAAAGGCATTGAAAGCCAATGGCCCATTGTAAGCACTATATACTCGGCTTGACAATAAGGGCGGAGGGAAGGCGGCCACTGACCCACCACCAAGTGGACATCGCTCTTGGCCAATTATGGTACAGACACAGCGCGAAGGCCAGCGATGAGTCATCTCTGGTGACCTTTGGCCCCCACCCACCGGCCTGTCTAGCCCCAGCTGTCTGCACCCAGCCCCCCCCCCCCACCCATCCCTCGTGGCGCTGAGACTGCCACGGACGACGATATTGATAATAGGTCTCCGCAGCCAAACTCATGGACCCGAGACTCGAGCTGTAAAGGGATTGAGAGGGCGCCGAGACAGGGATGTGGTGGACAGAGGGGTAGTTGGTCGAAGGTGGGGTCGCCGGGGTGAAGGAGGGGTGGAGGAGGGTGAGGGGGTGGGGATAACGCACGGGAGGACGGTATATACGTGTAGTACCATCGCGCCGTTTCTGCCGTCAAAACGCTCTCACCCCCCCCCCCCTTCCCCGTCTCACCATCTAAACGGCAATCACCGAGCCCCCCCCCCCCCCTGCACATCCAGTCCCACCCTCTCTACGGCAACTAGGGCCGCGGAAGTGGCGCCCTCTCGAGGCGCGCGGTGTACATTGTGATATGGATCCAAGTGTTGCCGGCCATGTCGGGCTTAAAACGGGGGACTACCGTAACCCGGTAACAGCTGATTGACTGATGTGTCGAACTGCTTTTGATCATTCAACTAATTACTACAAAACAGTGACAGTGACATGGTTAATAATATTTCTCTGGCCGTCTTCTATTGTTACTTCTTAGATTTCTATCTTCCTCCTTGTTTTATTTCCTGTTCTATCACAGTAATTCCAACCCCATTCCGCGTGGAGTAGTGGGGTGGAGAGGCAGAGAGGCGAGGGGGGTGGGAGCATGGGTGGGACACTCACGCCAGGCAGGCGGTGGGTCGACCGCCGTACCGGTGGTTCGACCACCGGTGGTTCGACCACCGCCCATACCACTGATATCGCCCCTCGAACTAAAAGGCATTGAAAGCCAATGGCCCATTGTAAACACTAAATACCCG
Organism: Arenicola marina; assembly: GCA_964019135.1. Classification (NCBI taxonomy): domain Eukaryota; kingdom Metazoa; phylum Annelida; class Polychaeta; family Arenicolidae; genus Arenicola; species Arenicola marina. The sequence continues at coordinate 35,204,222 of OZ025252.1, forward strand.
GCTTGACAATAAGTTAATTAAAACGAGGGTTCTGGTTCATGTAATAAAACATGTGAGGCAGATTCAACGCAGAGGATAACCGTATGTATAGACCGTGTTTAGAGCTATACAATCAGACGCTACGTGAGTAGCTAAGAGTGGACATTATGACATGGCAGTCAGAGGCCATTGGTGAAACCCTGGAGGGTGGGGGGGGGGAGGGGGGGGGGGGGAGGCGGCCACTGACCCACCACCACAGTGGACATCGCTCTTGGCCAATTATGGTACAGACACAGCGCGAAGGCCAGCGATGAGTCATCTCTGGTGACCTTTGACCCCCACCCACCGGCGTGTCTAGCCCCAGCTGTCTGCACCCAGCCCGCCCCCCCCCCCCACCCCCATCCCTCGTGGCGCTGGGACTGCCACAGACGACGATATTCATAATAGGTCTCCGCAGCCAAAGTCGTGGAACCGATACTCGAGCTGTAAAGGGATTGAGAGGGGGCGCCGAGACAGGGATGTGGTGGACAGAGGGGTAGTTGGTCGAAGGTGGGGTCGCCGGGGTGGAGGAGGGGTAGAGGAGGGTGAGGGGGTGGGGATAACGCACGGGAGGACGGTATATACGTGTGGTACCATCGCGCCGTTTCTGCCGTCAGGACGCTCTCACACTCCCCCCCCCTCTCCCCGTCTCACCATCTAAACGGCAATCAGCACCGAGCCCCCCTCCCCTCCCCCTGCACATCCAGTCCCACCCTCTCTACGGCAACCAGGGCCGCGGAAGTGGCGCCCTCTCGAGGCGCGCGGTGTATAACATTGTGATATGGATCCAGCTGATTGACTGATGTGTCGTCAGCTGCTTTTGATCAGACAACTGATGAGTATAAAACACTGACAGTGACATAGTTAATAATCCTTTATCGCAATATTTCTCTGGCTGTCTTCTATTCCTACTTCTTAGATTTCTTTCTTCCTCCTTGTTTCATTTTCTATTCTATCACAGTAACTCCAACGTCTTCCACCCCCCCCCCTCCCCCACCCCTTCACCTAGCCCTCCCGATCTCCATATGTTTGCACCCATAGTTCAGAGTTGCAGACATACAGGTCGTGGGTTCGAACCCTGGCACGTGCACATGGAGCATGCTTCACTGGACCTCTTCTCCTTCTTCCGGCAGTTTTCTTTACCCACTTTACCCCTCATGCACAAAAGTGGCCTGAACATCCACATTTCTATCCGTGGCTCTGTTCCCTTTCACACCCACCTTCCCTCGTCATGCCACCACACAGTCCTGTCTCACCTCCTTTCTGTTGCGTCTGTCACTTCCGCTACTCGCCAGCTCTCCGGACTGTTCTCTTCACACCCTCTCTCTCTCTCTCGCACAACATGTTGATAGATTTGTTTTCATTTTTTTGCTCACTTTTGTCCGTATCTCTAGTGTCTCCACCGCCGCACACTCTGGCCACGTTAGATGAGCAATCCGAGAAATAGATGCTTTGATGACTAAATCCAAGCTCGGTTAGTCATGTCAGCACACAGCCGCTGTCTGAGGGTGGGGGGAGGTGGAGCTGGGTGGTGGGGGTAGGTGGAGCAGGGTGGCGCGGGCGGGGGGGGGGGTGATGTAAGAAAAAAACAATGTCTCTG